>OY992513.1:18965365-19297471 GCA_963921215.1 Scoparia ambigualis | reverse complement strand
GTACGTACTCGTCTGTTGCGAAGCGACCGAGACGTCAACGCGCTACTCGCTGACTCCCTCGCGCTGACGTTGAAACTTACCGCTTTGTCTCGCTCGCTCGATTTACACTTTTATAGGTGTGCGTGTGTGAGTGTTTGATTAAGTAGTTGAGTAGGACTATATTTTGAATGACTACAAGTAGGAGCATGCCGTATCTTCCCTTTTTTGTTTTTGTTTTAATCTAAAGCTGGCCACTGACGATCAGTTTTGCGCGTCAGTCCAGGCGTAAAACTGTGGCGTCACTCCAAATGGTTTTACGCCAAACAGATTTCCCCACTCACTGGCGTCACGCCGGCTCGTCAGTCTCGACCGGCCGGTACAATCAATTTTGAACTTTAGTGTTTGGCTCTAAGGATCAATATTCATTGGAGAAGTTCGAACTGACGCGAAACAATCAATTTTGAACTTTATCGTTAGGTGCTAAGGATCTATATTCATTGGAAAAATTCGAACTGACGCGATTGGAGTGACGATCACACACTCACGGTCAGTTTGGCGCGACGCGCCGGCTTTACGTGTCGCGCCGTCAGTTAAAACTCTGGAGTGACGATTCGACATTCACGATCAAATTTTGGACTGACGTCAGTTCAACTGATGGGAAAAACTGATCGTCAGTGCCCAAGTAACACATGAAAGCAGCCGCAACAGCCGCATTACAGCATTTCTGTATCGTTATGGCATTTTGGCTTTGGTTGTATAGTAGCATTACACACGCAGCCGCATTACAGCATTTCTGTATCGTTATGGCATTTTGGCTTTGGTTGTATAGTAGCATTACACACGTGTATACGGCTACGGCTACGGCTAATCGCATTACAGAAGCACTAAGCTAGCAATATTTTTGATAATGAAGATGTTCATGGCATTACAAAAGCATTAGACGAGCTATTTAAGTGTTTACAGTTCGAACTTAATAAACCCTACATCATTGCAAAAACATCTCTAACACCATGGTACATTATGTTTATAATACATTGACGTCGCAATATTTAATGGACGAAGACATGTCAAAACGCGTGATCTCGGACCAAATTTTGGTCCGAGTTGTGAAAACAACATTTTATAATACTGGGAAAGTTTTTGACTTTTTGTTATTTATGCCATCAAATATTAATGCGCAATGCAGTTTACTGTAAATGTCTATGAAAGTTTCATTGAAAAATTTCACGCGCCTTCGATATTTTGTGGTTTTGATCTAAAATGTTAATTAAAGATATGTGTGGAATAACCAAAATAATTGTGTATTTCTAGTCTAAACGTATTTTGCGTATTTAACATAACAATATTGGTTGGGCATATTAAATTAGGTTTTATCCTTGTTTTATGGGCTTATTGCTTTTATAAATAGGTCCGAATGATAATATTGTAGGTTATAAAATATTTACAAAATGGTGTCTGTCTAAAGCAGCCCAGTGAGCCTTTATAAAAGCTATTTAATGCCGCCAGCAGTATAAATACTCACACGTGAACAATTATTAAGCCAGAGGCCAGAGAGCAGACTTTTGATGTATCACTGTAGTGCCATTGGCTTTAAAGTAGTTCTATATGAATTCACCGGTATACCAGTAGACTCGATGTAGACTGAAATAGTGTCATTACTTGAACGCCATTTTAGGGATCCTTGAGCATAACAATAAAACCAATTTCAGAATTTTTGTACTTCCTACCTACTTGAATCCGTTTGCCAAAATAATTTTCGGCTGCTTCGTTGTGTTGGATAATTTTCTTTCTGACTTCTTGGCGGGAAATTTAAGCGTCATGTTAGCAGTTTTGTTTTATTTTCTATAATTTGTGTTTTGTCGAACATTAATGTGAAATAATGGTGGATTATTTACTGTTAAGTGTTCGTGAACATGCATGAGTGTTGGCAAATAAAACAAAACAGTGCAACATCACTTTTCAAATTCTCTCAAGAAGTCCGCGTAAGATCTCAATAAATCTGTAAATCAGCGTCGCTTCCCTGGACGTGGGGTCAGACAGTATCTACACTTTGAAATACTCCAATATCAAGGCTGTTGACTTTCAGGTTCGCGACTAAGCATTCTCGCAGCTCTAATTATTATTATTATTCAAATTCACCCTCGTATTTTTGTAAAAAAATTAAATTTCATAAATACATTGAACAAATATCATAATCACGATACAGATCTCACTGAAACTGAAAAACAATAAAGAAATGGGTTGTGTCCGTTCATTAATTGTTATGTTGAAACAATAATAAAAAAACAAAATTACGTACTTACTAATAAATTCTATGTTATTTACAAGTTGACCGACCTAACTTTTCAATTAGCTAATCAAATGGGTAATTAAGTTTTATTACATTAGTATTTATGAATTTAAAAGTAAAACGTCATTTCCTTTTGTGAATTAAAAAGTAAAACATCATTTTGCTCTTTGAAATATCAATTATCGATTGCCCTTTGAATGCATATATGGCACATCACTAGGGAATCGAGCGAAAATTAAATTCTCTGCCCTGCCGCTGTGGGAAAGGTATACTCGTATACCGCGCGGTTGCCCGCGCGGGTTTCGCTCAGGTATTTAGTATAAAGTTCCGCGGCTGGATTGACCTGAGCGGTATTCGCTGCCGCTGTGGGTAGAGCGGACCGCTCAGGTTTGAATAGGCCTTAAAAATAGACGCGGCGCTGGGGGCACGGTCACAAGATTTTTGCGCGGCGCTAAAAGTCTCCTATTTTTACGAAATGAAGAATATTTAACATTATTTATCAATATCACTGTCATCTTCACTTTCGTCGGAGCTCTCAGGTCTAACACTTTCAGCATTAAGCGGACAGGAATAAACACGACTTAGTTGAATATTCTCATTATTCACAATAAAATATTTTTCAACACACGAGGATTCCATATTGTGTATATTTCCGATGTTGACAGGTCTTACTGGTCCTACGGAACCTTCTGTAATATCGCTACAACTCGCTTCACAGCAGTCTTCGCGCGAATCATTTTGTTGTCGTGTATTGTCTGACATCGGATTCGTAGACATCAAAGGAACCTGCATAATTCTTGCATGTTCCTTTAATATTTTTCGCCTCATTCCTCCAGTTCTTACTCTTATTTTAAAAGATTTTATCAACATTTTGTGCTGCACTTATTTTTATCTGTAATGAATGTAATGCATGCTGATACACGACAATGAAATCGCAACTCAAGTAATTTTGTTATTAGCATTTAAAATCGTTATACTTACACACGTAGGTAATATATTAATGGTTATTATAAATCACATTCGCTAGTTAAAAGAGTTTGTTTCACAGATTGTTTGTTTTCAGTCCATAAGCATTACAATTAGTTACGTGTAGTTGATTAAAGAGCTGTTAGCTGTACAACAAAACTCAGTTGATCATTAAAAATGCAAGCATTACAATGATTCACGTTTATGCTTTTCTAATGTACTAGGCTTTTGCTTACCACTTAAAAGTGCTATTATACAACCAAAGGCACTAAAAACAGCTTAAAGCTGTACCATGGATTTAAGGGGCATTGTAATGGTACAACTTTATGCCTTTAAGCAGCCTTAATCATTTATTTATTACATAAGAAAGCTATTGTATATCCAAAAGCACTTAATACAGCTAAAAGCCGTATAGCTGCGTTTAGATGTACTGCACTACATCTAAAGTCATTACAAAAGCATTTCGATATGCCATTATCCAACCGTTATACAGTGTAAAGCATCATAAAGGTTTTGAGATGCCAATATGAGGTCTTAAGATGCTCGGTGAACTTATATAAGAGTTTATACGGGCCTTAAGTTGTACATAAATTTACTATTCGTTTCTTAAAATGCTTTCTTGTGTTACTTGGGTGGCCACCTTAAGGTACCTACCTACTTTAAAAATTGATCGGACAGCGTTAGTTTTTAATGTCGCACGAGAATGAGTAGAGTTGAAATCTAAGGGTGAGGAAGTTGAGGTCTAATCACTAATGATTTTTCTCAAAACATACTAATATTATATAATAACCTTTATTTTTGCAGTCAAGGTAGGTATGGAGGAGTTTAGCCTCCAGTATTCTCTCTACAACCTCTCATGGTCATTTAATCGAATGATTCAGTTAGTATCATTCATTCATTCATAATCGCCATCATGAATGAAGTTAAATTTTTTTATCTTCATTCATTCATGTTCATGTCGCGCTTACGTTCATACATACATGCGTAGTATTAATATTATTAGATAAAAGTGTGTGTTCTGGGTAAATAGGTGGGTAGGTAATGTGTAAGCTAATGTTTCATCTTCGACAACATTACAATTAAAACTGGCAAGAAAAGCATTCCTAAGTAATCAAATCTTGTGCATTGAAGTTCAGTAAAATAAGTAACCTTTACTTTGATGATAAACTTGAATCGAGATTTTAAACTTTCTAGTGGTTTCTTGTCTCAGCTGCAAATTCCGATGGACAGCAACGGTTTGGCGGTGCCTGCTGCTGTAACATCAGTAGGGAATTCTTGGATAATATGCCGGTCTAAGTCGCATGTCGGACGCATTTACTATTTTAACACTCTTACCGGTGAGGCAGTTTGGAACTTGAGTAATGTAGAGGTGAGATTTATTTAATTTATCTTTCCTTTAGTTTACTTTTGCCTTAAAATTGTATTTAGTGTGTTGATTTCTTCTGTTCAGAAACTAGATATTGTTTAATTTCGTGATGAATTCGAAAATTTAATTAACTATGCTTGTGCAAAATAGTTTTTTTAGATTTTGTATAGATTTACCTTCCCGTTATCAATAAATATTATTAATGTCAACATCAATAACAACATGTAATAACAGACTAATTTTTAATTTTTTTTATAGAGTGAAAAGGCTAAAACGAGAACATCAAGAATTCTTAAAAACCAACCAGAAACTGTTTTAGAAAGCTGTCCGGAGCCTAAAGAACCCCCTACTGATAATAATAATTATTGTAGGTGTAAAAAATTCAACCATAAAGCTAACATACCTTCCAAGGTATTCAACAAACAGATTATGAATAACAAATTTTCAAAATCACAATACGCAGTTACTCCTGTAATAAGCTCTCAATGTTTAACATGTAGCCCAGTTAACAGAGATACAGTAGGTGTGACAATGCCCACCGCTGCATCATTGAATCCCAATGTGTGGACTATTCCACATAGTCATCAGATAGTTATTGCTCCAGCTTCACAACTGGTAAACGCAAATCAAACTACATTATTGAATACCTACGATAATGAGAAACAACAAGTGTCAGTCCAAAATACTTCAGTACCACTTTCAAGAAGATTCAATTGCATTGAAGAACCAACATTCTACAATAGATTTCATCAAAGCTCACATGAATTCAGCCCAAGATACAATTATAACAATTTTAAGCAACGAAAAAACAGTTCATCTTTTTATAATAATTACAAGGGACCTTCAACCTCAAATGATTTACGTCAAAGAATAACTGAAAGACGAAATTTTCAGTGGAATAAATCTTATGATCACCAAGGTAAATTTGATTGAATTTCTGCCATTTTGTACACATGCTAGCAGGGGTGTGCAAAGTTTGACATAAATACTTATGGCCTTACGTTCAGATAATATAATTTATTTCATATAATTTCCTTTGAAATAACAACTGTCTTAATATAATTAACATTTAATATGATTTTAGATTCTATAATTTCATTAGATATAATGTACTTTTGATATAATATACATAATTATGATATAATAACTTTAAATATATAAAACATTATTCATGTAATAAGTAAGCAGCATGCAAGCAAGCAAGCAAGCAACATGCAAGCAAGCATGCAGCATTCAAGGTAGAATGCAGCATGCAAACAAAAATGCAGCATGCAAGCAAGAATGCAGCATGCAAGCAGGTATTCAGCATGCATGCAGCATGCAGGCAGGCATACAGCGTGCATAGTTTCTGCCACGGCTCCGGCGCTGCGGGATTCCGGCGGTCCCACGAGAGCTTATTGTCGCAGATGGTTTTTACCACCGCAGCTTCGGCTTGCTGGTCGGCTAAGCCGACCAGCCTCAGCTACGGCGGCATGTGTTAAACCCACCTGCTCCTCAGCTCACGGGACGCCTCGCTCCTCCGCGCCTACGCGCGCTTAAATTACACTCTAGCGTAGGGCAGACAAGTCTATGTGGAATTGGTTTTGCCGCGATTTGTTTCAGTCACTGACTTTTTTAGCACAACCTTTACGAAAACAGAACATTTAACTTTTTAAGACAAGAAATCAATTTAGGGTTAAAATGCTATTTTTATTTAAAAGCAAAAATTTATTGAATGAAATTATAGAATATGATTTTTCTACCAATATAGCTTAATAGAAAAAGTTCTTAGAGAATATGAGTGTTATATCAAATGAATAATATACGTAATGTTGTATTAGGAAATTTATTTAGAACTAGTAAAAATTATATCCAAAGGACATACCTTTGAAATTAGTTAATTTGTCATTATATGAAATGATACGCACCCATGCTAGCAGATCAACCTCTAAAACTAACAATAAGGTTCAAAATGATTTGATGAAATTTGACATTTTGTGGTAGATTAATGTGCAATCTGTACACCTATCATACAGATATAATCATGACTACTATCCCCGAAAGCTTAGTCAGAGACTAGGCTATGTGGACCGCAACAGCAGTCCGCTGCCATAGTCCACTTTTCACCAAATAGCGACTGCACATGTGCTTAGCGTGACAGGTGGTAAGCCCATCGCTGCTCTTAGCTGATGGATGTGTAGTCTTTAGTCTGTTAGTCGCCTTTTACGACACCCAAGGGAAGAGAGGTAGTGGTAGTATTCTTTCACCGCTACGCAACACGGTTATCATATTCTTATATAAATATATAAAACACAACTGCTTTTATTCAATCTATAACAAAATTATTACTGTTTCAGGTATAGCAGGGCATCACAAGTTTCAAACTGAATCAAACTCGGACCAAAAAATACGAATTATAAAATCTACTGCAGAGGAGTTATTTCCAATTGAGGCAGATGACAGTTGGTTAAAGGTAGATAGATATTAAGACTAGTAAATTATCATCTTCATCATCATCAGCCTATAAAGGTTTAGTGTACAACTGGTCACATCGAAAATAAGTTCTAATTCGTCATAATGCGAAAATTTCCTAAAGAAGAATGGGCTTTTTGTATGAAACCCGTTGCACCCTTTGTAACATGGTAAAAACTTTGTTCTTCAATGCCTGACAATTTTGCTGTCATACAATAATATGCTTCACTTTTCAAGTACTTTCATTTGATGCATAGATCTAAGTGATACAAGGGGGGGGGGGGGACGTTTTGCCCATTGTTCTTTGTTCCTATCCTATAATTCCTTTAGGCCCATGTCTACAGATTCCCAATTCTACAGATTCTCATGTCTACAGATTCCCAATTCTACAGATTCTCATTTCTTCAGATTTCCAATTCTACAGATTCTCGTATCTACAGATTTCTAATTCTACAGATACCCAATTCTACAGATTCTCATGTCTACAGATTCCCAATTCTACAGATTCCCAATTCTACAGATTCTCATGTCTACAGATTCCCATATCTACAGATTCTCATTTTAGTTTCAATTCATGTCATGTTTTAGTATCGATTGGTCACGTTGCAACTTAGTTTCGATTCGTCACCTCGCATAATTGTTCTGATTGGTCACACACAAAAAAAAACACATGGAAAAAATAATCATAATATATTTGTGTTTCTATTAGAATAGAATAGATTAGAACTTCTTTATTGCTTAGTCTGTGTAACAAGGATAATTTTGTTTATGGATTGAAAGTGACCCTTTAAAGATGGAATAGACCTAAAATATAGACCTAATAAACATTGGTGTACTGTACAAGATTTGTTTTTAATTTTAATAAACAGGAAGTGTAATAATAATATTGCAATTGCAAAGTGCTCAAACACAGAAATTTTTGCCTTGGGTATCCAACCCGCGACCCAGCTTCGCAGGCAGGTTCATTTCCAAGTATGCTGCGGAGCCGACAGTATGTTTTCGACATAACAGTATGTTTTGTTTTTCTGTGTGACCATCAGAACAATTTAGCGAGGTGACAAATCGCACTAAGTTGCAACGTGACCAATCGATACTAAAACATGATATGACGAATTGGAACTAAATTAAAGTACTTACTACCAATTAAAACCAATTTAGGAGAGTTGAAACTCACTACTCTTGAAGAACGCAGAAAATGAGGAGATCCTTTAAAATATTACATGGACACTACGATCTTGTAGGTTTTGATAAACAGATGTTTCAACACTCAAAGAATACACATCTTAGAGGGCACCATCTCAAGCTGTCAAAAACTGCATCACATAATAACCCTCACAAACACTTTCTAAGCAGCAGAGTAATTAAAGCTTGGAACAGGCTGCCCGAAGAAGTGGTATTAGCACAACAATTTAAAAACAGGCTAGACAAGCATTTGAATATGAACAAATAACCAGACTAAGACATTAAAAGGAGGAAACAGGATACAGACTATACCAGTTGTCTCAACTGCCTGTCTGTTAAACAATAAAAATAATAATTTTCGCGTTATGACGAATTTGAACTTATTTTCGATGTGACCTGTTGTACCCTAAATCCCTATAAACGTCCCACTTCTGGCCACAGGCCTTCCCACATGGACAACATCACATGGGAGGTTAGGCCATAACCCACCACGCGGGCCCAATGCCGGTTGGTGGGTTTTAACGACTGCCATCTTTCGACGACAACCGGGACCAACGGTTTTACGTGCCTTCCGAAGCACGGAGTTGCTTAGCGGGCAAAATCGCAAGCCGAACGTGTAAGGGTGTTACCAGACCAATCGATCGATCGTCGATCGACGGCATCGATCAACATTGATCTATGTCGATCGACTGGTCTGGTAGCTTTAATCGATCGACAGATACCGTTCGTCTAACCCATCGATCGACGTTGATCGATTAACCCCGGCTATATTCCATCAGTTTCTTCCGAAACGCATGCAGAAGAGGACTCGTTGTTCTTGGCCAGTACGATGTTGCTCGTACTATTATTACGAAGACGCAAATGCAGAAGAATCTGATTGCGGCCGTTTTTTAAAGCCAAAGATCGCTTATTTTATCCAAATGACATTTTAAGCAGCGGTTTTTTTTTGCGTAGCGATTGTCATGAATTTCGAGGTTATTTTTTTATTAGACAACAGAAAACTAGCTCCATTCAAAAATATCTTGGGGGAGGAAGGGACGGGGATGGAGGGGGTACGGTAATGGTAACTTAGTAGAATATTTGTTTTTTTCCTAAAAATAACCTAACATAACCTCAAAATAAAAATATCTTAAAACTATGCATTTCCGCACTTTGGATCCCCCCCTCTTGTCCCCTCCGCCCCTCCCCCTCACCCCCTCCTCCCCTCCCCTCCAGCCCCTCCCCCTCACTCTCCTCTCCCGTTCTCTCGACTCCCGTTGCCAACTGTTTTCCAGCTAGTGGCTAGACGTCTTGCAAAAGTAGCTAGAAAGCTCGTTTTTTTAAAAGTATTCTTTTTAATATTAAAATGTTATTAATGTATGTTCAATAAACTACTTTACTTGGTAATTTTCCACGAATTTATAAGTCTAATTAATAAAACTTATTAATTAGACTTTTATTTAATAAAAATCTACAACAATTATTTATTAATTGTTTAGTCAGAGAGTCAGAGACCAGGTAATGAGGACTGCAAGAGCAGTCTACTGCTACAGTCCACGTTTCAAGCGCTTGGCCTTCATCTCACCTTATGGTAAGTGACAATAAGGCCAAAGGTTGAAGCGCGCTTTACCCGGAATCCTCAAGCACTGAGGAACTGGCTATCTCTAAACTAAACACAACAATGCTATGAGAATTATTATGATTTAAAAAAGGAAATCAAAAGGTTGTTTTCACTTTACGAAAGTTTTTGTAAGTAGAGCGTCTCAATTAATATGCCACAATGCCAAGAATATAGGGTTACTACGATTTCTCGAAAGTATTTCTATACTTCTTGTGAAAGGTGCTAGAAAAAGTAGCTAAAAGATTTAGCTACAAGTTTCATAAAATTGTAGCTAGATCTAGCTAAAAAGTAGCTAAGTTGGCGAAACCTCCTCTCATTAATTCTGTTGTGTAGTGACGTGCCGCGTGGTTGTTGTGTAAACAAAATGTCCGACAGCGAGACTTTTGACACTGATTTATTTATTGAGGAGGTCCGTAATTTACCATGCTTAAGGCATGCCTTAGGGCTTACATGACAGATGAGTATTCCAATCGCATACTAAAAAACAAGGCATGCGAAATTATTTGCAAGAACTTTTAAGATGATTTTAATAATAAGGAATTAGTGGATTGACACGTACCACCAACCCTATATTCACGCTTTATTATACCGCCAAGAGAATTTTTATGAGATCGATACGATTCGATCCAAGAATCGATTCAGACCGATCCATTGCGATCCTAAAAATCGATTCAAAGTGAACAATCGTGCATCCCTACTGTCTGTCTGTCGCTACGCAAACATCGCAACCACTAGCGACAACGCAACAACATCCACATTTTGTAGGTAACACAACGCAACCGTAAGAAGCCCAGCGACACTATTCACACGTAATCACAGCTTAACTACCTTTTGTCGTTACGGTGTGGTGTGGTGGTACGTGTGAAACGACACTAAGCCGCTGCGCCATCGAGCTCCTCATGACTACTAAATAATTATACAAAAAACACATGAACACAATACTAAGTCCCCCGATGACAACTGGTCACAGCATTTACCTAAAACTAAATTAGTAATAATTAATAGGGCTTAGGAATAACTAAATACAAATTGACAACGGTCAGTCCACTGTAGTGGTATGTACGAGGGGCGTTCAAAATATTCTCGGTATTGATACGTTACAACCTCTTTTATATATATATTTGTTACTGGCCGCTAAGATTCATCCATTGACATTAAAAAAAAGTAAAATTGGAACCGAGATGTTCTTTTGTTTTTCTGCAATTGCCGAACAAACATGAACACCATGAGCGAATTAACAATTTTAACGAAATTAGAGCACCGATCCGTCATAAAATTCTTGACAAAACAGGGTAAAAATCAAAAAACCATAAAAGAGGAAATGGATTGTGTTTACCGTGAGTCTGCTCCTTCTTTATCTACTATTCAAAAATGGTCAAGCGAATTTAAGCGTGGAAGGGAGAGTATTGAAGATGACCCTAGACCTGGCCGGCCTGTAGTGGCTACCTCACAAGAAAATATTGATAAAGTGGAAAAACTTATATTGGAAGACGGCCGAGTGAAGGTAAAATCTATAGCTCAAGTAACCAATCTCTCTATTGGTACCGTACATGACATTATACATGACCATCTTAATATGTCAAAAGTAAGTGCAAGATGGGTTCCGCGAATGCTGACGCTTCTTCAAAAGGATATGCGTGTGGCTTGCTGTTCAGATTTTATCGACCTGTGTGGTGAAAATCCCGATGAGGTGCTGCAAAAAATAGTTACTGGAGATGAAACCTGGGTTCATCATTATGACCCAGAGAGCAAACAGGAGTCCATGCAGTGGCACATTAAGGGTTCAGCTCATCCCAAGAAGTTCAAGGTAATCCCGTCAGCTGGCAAGGTCATGGCCACAATATTTTGGGATTGTGAAGGAGTTTTGCTTATCGATTATAAAGAAAAAGGTGTAAATATCACAGGGCAGTACTACGCTAACGTTATACGTCAATTAAGAGATGCGATCAAAGAAAAGAGGCGAGGAAAGTTAACCAAAGGTGTTCTGCTTCTGCATGACAACGCCCCTGTCCATACTGCTCATATTGCCAAGGCAGCTATTGTTGAATGTGGGTTTGAAACTGTTACTCATCCACCCTATAGTCCGGACTTAGCCCCAAGCGACTTCTTTATGTTCCCCAATCTTAAAAAGGATCTGCGTGGAAATAAATTTTCTGACGATGAAGCGTTGAAGACGGCCGTGGAGGAGCATTTTTACACCAAAGATAAAAAATATTTTTATGAGGGATTAAAAAAAATAATTGATCGATCTTATAAGTGTATGAACATAGGGGGGGAGTATATTGAAAAATAAAAATATCAAACTTTTCGTACTTGTTTGTTTTTATCCACATACCGAGAATATTTTGAACGCCCCTCGTATGTGCAAGTAAACTCAAACAAAAAAGGAATTTATTCAATAAACTCAATTAATAAGTACTTAAAATCGTCTAAATCTTTTTTAACCTACATCTTGAATGGCAAGACGTCATTTTTTAACTGTGGCAAAGAACAGGTACAAGAAAAGAAACCACAGCGCACAGAAGCAACGACATTTACGAAATTAAAAAATATGTCGTTATCAGGTCATAAAATACAAAAAATTAACCTAAAAAATAATAAATAATGCAATACAATGCATTAATTCATCATCAGCCAGAAGACGTCCACTGCTGGACAAAGGCCTCCCCCAAGGCTCTGCACCACGACCGGTCTTGTGCTGCTTGCATCCAGCGGCTACCCGCGACCTTCACCAGATCGTCGGACCACCTTGTTGGAGGCCTGCCCACACTGCGTCTTCCGGTGCGCGGTCGCCACTCGAGAACTGTTCTGCCCCAACGGCCATCTGTTCTACGGGTGATGTGCCCTGCCCATTGCCTCTTGAGCTTGGCGACTCTTTGGGCTATGTCGGTTACTTTAGTCCGTCTACGAATCTCCTCATTTCTGATTCGATCACGTAGAGAAACCCCGAGCATAGCCCTCTCCATTGCTCTTTGCGTGACTTTGAGCCTGCTAATTAGGCCCATAGTGAGCGACCACGTTTCGGTACCGTATGTCATCACTGGCAACACACACTGGTCGAAGACTTTCATCTTGAGACACTGCAGTATTTTGGACGAGAAGATATTTCGTAGTTTACCGAACGCTGCCCAGCCGAGTTGGATTCGATGATTGACCTCTTTCTTAAAGTTGGACCTACCTAACTGGACTGTTTGTCCCAGGTATAGATATTCGTCAACAACTTCAAGAGCAGAGTCTCCAACCTTCAGAGGAGTGGGTACGACACGTGAGTTAGACATGATTTTCGTCTTCTCCATGTTCATTTTAAGGCCCACTTGTTGAGAGACTGTTGAGATCACCGAGCATTGTGCCGAGGTCCTCCAGGGTCTCAGCCATGCATGACTACTATATCGTCGGCAAACCGAAGGTGGCTGATGTACACGCCGTTAATATTGATGCCGAGTCCTCTCCAGTCCAGAAGCTTAAACACGTCCTCCAGTGCAGCAGTAGAGAGTTTCGGAGATATGACGTCTCATTATCTCACTCCACGCTGCAGATGGACTGGCTTCAAGCTCTGGTCCTGAAGGCGAACTGTCATAGTGACGTTTTCGTACAAAAACTTCAACACTTCGATGTACTGGTAGTCAATTTGGCACCGCTGGAGAGACTGCAGTACGGCCCATGTTTCGATCGAATCAAAGGCTTTCTCATAGCCCACAAACGCTAAGCAAAGTGGCCGGTTATACTCTTCGGTCTTCTGTTTAACCTGCCGCAGCGTATGTATGTGGTCTATGGTGCTAAAGCGTTTTTGGAATCCGGCTTGTTCGATTGGCTGGAAGTCATCAAACCTGCGTGCGAGACGATTAGTTATAACTCTCGAGAACAGCTTATAAACGTGACTTAGAAGTGACATGTCGGGTTAGCTTAGCTCTAGGGTCTGTAGCTAAGCTTTGTACAGGTGGCCGCGTGGATGTGTATAGCTGTCCATAGAACTTCTCGACCTCTCCCATAACTTCTGACCTGGACGTGACAGTTCTGCCGTCATCGGTTTTCAGCGTCGTCAGTTGGCTCTGCCTAATACCCAAATCTCTTGCGAACACTTTTGAACCTTTGTTTCACTCGATAGCCTCTTTAATACGGTCGGTATTAAATCAGCGAGTGTCGCGAGTCAAAGTCTTCGAGATCTGCCTATTGAGCCGCCAAAGCTGAGATGAATCATCTGAAGAACGCAGAACCATCACGCACCGCTCTTCCATCAGTTTGAGAGTATGGTCCGAGAGCTTTTTAGGTCCTTTTGTACGGTGGGTTTTAAAGAACTTAGACCCAACTGCGTGGACAGTTTTTACAAACCTGTTTTTGTAATCGTCCACGTCTACGCAATCCTTCAGGCATTCGAAGCAATTTTTCAGTTCGAGTTTTGGATTTGGATGGGTACAGGACGGAGCGTAGACTTCATCAATCGACGTCTTTCCAGCTTGATATTAATGTTTAATGTGCCTCTTACCAACTGGAGATCACTGCCAGTTTTGAACGCGTTGATCACAGAGACATCATTGAATATTTGCTTTCTCGTCGATATGATAAAGTCAACCTCATTTTTTGTTGCACCATCGGGACTTAGCCAGGTCCACTTGCGGTGTTCAGCTTTCCTAAAAAGGAGTTCATCGTGAAGAGTCCCTCCCTTTCTAGAAACTCCGCCAGCACTTGGCCTCGGTGGTTCTTAAATTCCAACTCCAAATCGTCCCACTTTCAGCTCATCGCCGCTTTGTTTGCCCAGTTTTGCGTTAGTCTCCCATGACAACGGTGTAATGAGTTTTGGAGACTTGTATGGCTCTAGAGATGTCCTCATACGTAGCCTCCACCTCATCGTCGGGGTGCGCCGTAGTCGGAGCGTATACTTGTATAACCTTCAACGAATACCGTTTGGTTATTCTGAGTATAAGGTACGCTACCCTCGACGACACACTTCCGGTCTTGACAACGTTGTTCACGCTCTCGTTCTACCTCCAAGTACGACGGAATTAAATAGTCTCTGAAGAGCTGCGAGTACCGGTCTTCCGCCTGCTGTGCTGCTGTGGACGATAAATCCGACACCACCCTGGGACAGTTGTTCGCCCTCCCGGAAAAAGAGCTAGTTACCAGACTTCAAGATTATCGAGTCCTCCCCCTCTCTTCGAACCTCAGATAATCCCACAATGCCCCACCGTATCTTGCTCAATTCTTCCTCCAGTTCGCAAACCTTCTCGTCGGTCCGCAGTGTACGCCTGTTGTAGGTTGCCAGGGCCAAAGTTCGTTGTTGGCGGTAGCCAGGTCTCTGCCGGAGATTCTTAGCACCCCCTGCCCCGTCGCTGCCTTGGCCGCTACCGTAGCTAACGGGTTGGCGATCGCAGTATGACGGTGGTAATCTCAGAGGATGATGCTGCCCATCCTCTGGGTTGATCCCTCGGTCGCCTTCTATGACTCCCACGGGAAGATGGGGATGGTAGTATTCTTTAACCGCTACCGACACGGTTAATGCATGCATTATTTAATTATAGACAATTAGCAGTAGCTGTTGGAGTACTTGGAGCATTTCAGAAGGTACATAAGCAGTACCTTACCTTACCGTACCTTTGTTCTTAGTGTTTAAATTGTGAATATCACTGATTTATCCAAAATGCAAAATTTGCCGATGTCGGAGCTATCTATCATCGTATTTTTTCAATCAAATACGATAGATAGCTCCAACATCTTCGCTTTCCCAACACAATATCACTTCTTTTTGTTTATTATAAAAAATGCACTTTATTCCTATGGAGGAACGCGTGTTAGTTGTAATCAAGGAAATAATACAAGAAGTACAAATACATTTTTTGCCCAGATTTGTGATGATGATGACCCTAATTTGGTTTCTTCACATAAATTCTTTCTCGAGTTTGGCTGGAGTATAGTTTTAAACATAATTAAATACTATCATATCAACAAGTAACCTTCTAGGGGGCCGTCCATTAATCACGTGAGGCTCGAAAGGGGGGGAGGGGGTCGGGCAAAAATCACGAAATATCACAAGGGGGGAGGGGGGGTGTAGTAAGATATCACGTGTATTTATTTTTTAGTCAAACGCGCGATTTCTAAACCAAAAATGGCGTGTAGTGAGACCTTGACACTTTCCTATCTGTCTAGAAATTTTTATCATGGTCCTTAATTTTCTAGAATAATATACTTTATACCTGTATTTAAAGATAATATTCTAAAAATTTTAAGATTCTTTGTAGGAACTAAAAATACACGTAATTTGGGGGGGGGGGAGGGGGGTTAGTCTTAAACCTCACCACGTATCTCCAAGGGGGAGGGGGGGTTCCAAAAATGCTAAAAAAACTAATTATTATGGTGTGCGTATAACACAGTAATAACAGTCCTGTTAACCCATCCTGCTAATCTTAATTGACTGTGTCGGAGTGGATTCACGTCAGTAGTCTAACGGACCTATGGGTGATTGAACCACGATTTCTCGCGTTCAACCCGAGCATCTATCCGCTCGGCTACCGACGCCTCTTGTATTGTTGATTTCAAAACCATTTCTATATATCAATATTATAAATTACAAATGAGACCCTCTGTTTTGTATTAGTATAAATATGACGGTATTTAATGTTTTTTAGGAACATGCATTTGTAGAAGGAACACAATTAAAATTAAATGTAGAAGCATTCAAAAATATTGTGATGCCCGATGTTGATTTACATTGCTGGTTCATTGTGGCAGATTCTGATGTACTACTTAACCACTGCAATTTGATAAACATAATTGTGAACTCAGGTAAGTGTAATTTAAAATTTTCTAAAATTTAAATGACGCGTAGGATTTTTAATTTTTTCAAGCTACGTCAGGAAATATTCAGTTAGTACAAAACTAAAGTACAGCCTATAAACTTTCCTATTGCATGGAAAGACCGCCATTATTTAAAATAAAATAGTTTAATGTCAGTCTTATTGCGGCCTCTTCTGTGCTTGAGTGGTGAGACCACACTAATCTCAAACTTGTCACACCCAGGTACTGTTATATGTATAAAATAACTAGTTCTTCTTACAACATTAACCTAATATTGTAATAATAGTAAACAGGATAGCATAGCACCAAAATAAACACATAAGGGTCAAATATTCAACTTATGTTTTTAGTAGTTTTTGTGCACCATAATATAAGCAATACATTTTAGATGAACAATGCCAGTTAATGATCCCTGAAGAAACAATGGCAGAACTTCAGGCCATCAGTAGATCTGATGACGCCCAGCGCATGAGTCGCGCACATCGTGTTCTGCGGCTCTTGTCCCAACAGTTTACATCAGGCCACGCTGTTATGGGTATGTTCTTATTGGATATCTGGACAGCGAGATGTGTATGTATGTAGATAGAGAGAGAGCCATAAGTTTCGGATTACATTTTCTGTACAGATTTAAACATAGCCATCGAAAATGGTACCGAACAGAAATTATTTTTTTATATATGCACATAATTTTGTCTGCATTCATATCATTGACTTTCTTGTGATGTGATTAATATGTTGTCTTTTTTTAGGTAAAGAATCATCTTCTAATGACAAAAGTGCTAGCATAGTCGAATTTGCTTTGAAATTCGCTATACAGAATCGCAATGTTGTAAGTGTCATGCACCATATTATTGTATTATTTAATTAAATAATTAACGTTATAATAGCTTTATCGGAGAAAGAGATGGGAGACATGAGCTTGATGCTTACGCGAAGTATTGGCCAACACACGCCAAGACCGCGAAAACTGGAGGGGGGGGGGGAGGGAGACCTTTGCCCAGCAGTATAGACAATATGGGCTAATATAATAATAATATAACTTTAAAATCCTTTTTGATGTCATGTATGCGGCAGTGGACCACGGTCTTGTGTCAACCAGGATGTCGAGATAGTGTTTCTGCCACGCAGGATTTTAATAGGATAGAGCGTGGCATATTCCAGGGCGACAGTCCGAGTCCTTTATGGTTTTGCCTAGCTTTGAATTATCTCAGTGCTTTGTTGAGAAATTCAAGGTTAGGCTGCCGGAGAGGGGTTGAAGTTATGTCGCATTTGTTTTACATGGATGACCTCAAGTTGTTCGCACCAAACCGCCAAGACCTGGTGAAACTGCTCAAAATTACTGAGACTTTCAGCAGTGCCATCAGGATGGAGTTTGGTGTGGATAAGTGTGCGGTTATGCATTTACAGCGTGGGAGAGTAGTAAATTCAACCAAGTTACAACTTTCCGAAACGATAAACTTCAGATCTCTCTCCGAAGTTGAAACATATAAATATCTTGGTATGTCAGTCTTTGGGTATTGCGGACGGAGACATAAAACAGTCATTACGGGAGCGATTCTTTTGCCGCCTAAAAAAAGTACTTAACAGTCTTTTATCGGGTGGCAATAAGACGCGTGCTTTTAATGGCTGGGGTATGCCTCTGCTCACATACTCCTTTGGCATACTAAGATGGACTCAGACCGAATTGGACGCCTTGAATAGAAGAGCGTCCAATGCTCACGACTTCCAGAATGCTACACCCGCGCTCGTCTGTTATAAGGCTGTACATACCCGCGGAGATGTGGGGGTCGCGGCTTTTTAAATGCCAAAGACCTACATAACCGTGAGGTGTGCAGTCTCAGGGATTATTTCCTTAACAGTGAGTGCGGGATGCATTTGGATGTCGTGGCAGTTGATAGACACTTTACGCCGCTCTCCTTGGCAACAGAAAACTGGCGCAAACCAGTGGTGCTAAGCACTCTCGATCGCAAGGACTAATGGAAGAGCAAGGTGCTACACAGGCGCTACTATCGGACTCTAACTGGGCCTGATGTAGATTTGCCTGCCTCGGTGAACTGGCTACGTTTCGGTGACCTCTTTGGGGAAACCGAAGGTTTTGTCTGTGCCATTGAAGATGAAGTTATCAAGACGAATAACTACCGGAAATACACACATCAAAAGTGTCTAGGGATCAAGCATTTTTATGCGGATTTCTTGAGATTGAGATGTGGCTTTGTAATAAATTTATGATTTTATAAATTTATATGGATCCTTTTTGGCGCATTTCATAATTTGAAACAGGAACTTTCAATCAATTTCTAGTAAAAGATGAAAATCAGCTGTCAATATTTTCCCTATAAAAACATACAACGCATTGAAGACATTATTAGTGCTACTGTTTCCCTACTACTGATTAAAACCAACGTTATTATGGAGCGGCGACGTCATTTAAGCAGGGAAGAAATGCTCAGAGTCGTGGGAATGATAGAAGCTGGTTCCCGGCAACGTACTGTGGCTTTAGCTCTGAATACAAGTCAGAGTGTTATCAGTCGACTTTGGACACGTTACCGAAGCACTGGTACCGTGGCTGAGCGCCATGGAGGACGGTATCGCTGCACCACACGGAGACAAGACCGATACCTTTGATGGGGGTCAAAGTTGCTCGCGTCCGTAGGTTTACCCTTGAGACCCTACACGTGATCCCTGGGTGGTGCTAAATGAGTGACACCAACTGAGTGGTAGAGCCACGCTGCGTTGCAGCACACATTGGGCCGGCTCGCCCGGCGTAATACCACCCCCTCTCACTAATATTCGGCGTGAAATAATGGCACGTGGTGCTGTTGTGTTTCGTCCGACCAGTGAGGGTTCCGGAGGCCCCTTCCCCCCCCCCCCCCTCCTCCCAATTCCTATTCCTTCCTTAAACCTATTCCTCCCTTAAAGGCCGGCAACGCGTCTGCGATTCCTCTGGTTTTGCGGGTGTCCATGGGCGGCGGTGATTACTCTCCATCAGGTGACCCGCCTGCTCGTTTGCCTCCCTCTTTTATAAAAAAAAACATTCAAATCACAACTCGAAGAGCTCCAACAATAACCGCCATGATGTTAGCCGTGAGGCTTCATCACTCTTCAGGGAACTTAATTAGCGACCAAACAGTCAGAAACCGCTTGCATGAAGTGAACCTTCATTCCCGAAGACCGCTAAGGGTACCACCTATAGCAATGCACAATCGTAGGATTCGATATCAATGGGCTCTTGAACACAGAAATTGGGCAGAAGAACAATGGCGTTTCGTGTGCTTTTCTGATGAGTCTCGTTTTGGTATGAGACCGGATACAAGACGTATACGACACTGGAGAACCCCTGGACGCCAACAGCGATTAAAATCCTGCCAAGAAGTCCATCCTTATAGTGGTGGAACCATCATGGTATGGGCGGGTATTTGGATCGGCGGAAGAACTGAGTTGATTTGGATCAGAGGCAACCTCAACGCTCAAATTTATGCTGAGACGATTGTATCAGACGTCATCGTTCCTCTACAAGTGCAAATCGGTCCCTTATTTCAGTTAATGCATGATAATGCACGACCGCACACCGCAAGAGTTGTAAGACAGACTCTCGCCGCAGCTAACATCAATGTCATGCCCTGGCCTGCTCAGTCGCCAGACTTGAACCCGATTGAGCATGCATGGGATATGCTACAGAGAAGAGCTCTGCCGAATATGGAGGGTATCCAGTCGCAAGAAGACCTTTTTTTGTTGTTGCAACGAACATGGGCGGCCATTCCACAGCGTGATTTGGATGAACTCATTTTGAGTATGCCAAACCGATGTTCTTGTGTTGTTAGTGTTCGCGGTAGAAACACGGATTATTAATTGTTTAAGTTACCCAATAAAATTTTAAAGAAAACTGTTATTTCAGTCTTTTTTTCGAACTTTAATGTTAGTGGTTCAAATGTCAAAAATCCCTTTATTAGGAAAATGGCAAATTTCTTTATTAATGCAAAGGTGACTTGGTTTATCGTTACTGTAGACAAACGAAAACACTTTATTTGATGAATCCTTAAAGAAAATTTTAATTAATATAAATCAGGAGAAAAATTATTGCAAAAATATATGTTGATCCCTAGACACTTTTGATGTGTGTATATTATGAAGGACGGTACGGTCGACATCTGTCGGGCATGCTACCGTCCAGGAGAATCACTCCGACATATTATTTCCGGCTGTTCTCATCTTGCTAACGGAGAGTATTTGCACAGACATAACCAAGTAGCCAGAATAATTCGACAGCAACTTGCTCTTCGATATGGCCTTGTTGAATCAGAGGTGCCGTACTATGTACGCAGCTGCGCCAGTTCTCGAAAATGGTCATGCAACGCTCTACTGGGATCGCTCTATCATCACGGATAGGACTATTGTCGCCAATAAGCCTAATATCGTGGTGGTCGACCGATTTCAGCGCCGGGCAATATTGGTTGGTATCACCGTACCTCATGATGAGAACCTCGTGAAAGCCGAGAAGGACAAGCTCAGTAAGTACCTTGACTTGGCTCACGAGGTTACCGCCATGTGGGATGTGGATTTAATCATTATTGTACCGATAGTCGTTTCGGCAAACGGTCTTTTAGCTAAAAGCCTCGATCAACACCTAGAGAGGCTCTCGCTAAAAGGTTGGGTAAAGGGTCAGAAGGCAGTACTCCTTGATACGGCACGTATTGTCAGGAGGTTCCTCACTCTGCAGCCGTCACCACCGATAGCTTGGGTCTATCCCCGCTGCCGGTGGCAACTTAGGTAAGGTTTTTTATAATATTTTATATTGTAAATATATTTTTCTTTTATATAAAATATTGTAAATTTTTTTACTAAAGGTAGAATGTTGAATAAAGAGAATAATAATATATTTATCAGCTTATAAACGTCCCACTACTAGGAACAGGCATGCGATATAAAGAACAACACAAAGGGAGATTGGGCCATAATAACACAATTTATGTATTTTTACATAATTTACATAAATGAGATACTTATTATTTTTTAGGTCCTTGTGTGTCAAAGCACAACAAGAAGAAGTCAATGCAAGGACAACACATTACCTGTTTTCACAATTCATGAAATAAAAGAAATATTGATGAATGCTCCGAAAAAACCTGTTCTTCATCAACCAAACCCACAAACCCCACCAGAAGAGAGTCTTATTAAAATTACCATACCCAACGAACCAACACAAAAACAATCAATCGAAAGTAGCTTTAGATTAAGTACATCAAATGAAACTAATTGTGATTTAGATGTTAATACTGAAATACCTACAGGAGAAACAATAAACAATATATCAAACAACTTTGGAAAAGTTACTCAAGAGATAGGCGTTCAAACTGAATGCAATCCTGATATAGAAAAACCAACTTCAAATAAAGTGTTGCATTTAGAAAATGACACTGTTCATTCTTTAAATTCGAAGCTAGATATACCGAACAATAATATCTCTAACATTAATAATACTATTGACAATGATAAATCTCTGTATGATATTCCTAAAAAGAGAGAAATACGTTTAAAACGTAACATTACCCAACAGCTAGATAATAGTAATAATAATATAGAGAAAAAACAATTCAGATGGCGAAGGAGAAAAGAAAATTTATCAAATAAGAATATCGACTCAGAGCAGGCTAAAGTTGATGTTACTGATTCGAGTAAAGAGAAACATGACCAATATAACTTCACGGAACAATCTGTCACGGATCAAAATTTGCAACAAGATTCTTATTGTGATGAACCAACCCAATTAAAAGACTCTAATGATTGCAATTTTAGTGATAAAACTAGTAATTGTAGTTTTAATAATATAGGCTTCAATGAAAGTGTTATTATTGAGGAAACCTCTACATCCGGAGTTATTTCTAATACTGGTAGCAATGTTGATTCTGAAAGTGTTAATAGTCCAAAACAAAATATTAATTACGTGAACGAAGAACAAGGTCTAAGTAAATGTGTCATGTTTGAAGTAGAGAGTGCTGTGATGGAAGAACATTTGCAAACAAGATTCGACGAATGGCTCCATAGGTTCATTCAAATTATGGAGGAAGTGTTGACTCAAATACTACAACTTGAATCTTCTCGATCTTGCGATCACATTTTGCCTCCTCCGTGGACATTGCATGAAGCAACGGAATGTATAAAAAGAAAGTTTAATGGTGACTGTGATATCAAAGATGCTTCAAGTAAACTTACAAATATTTTGTATAACATTAGTGATGCTCGAGGTAATAAATGAAATATGTACTTCCTTCTTGGTTTCTAATGCTATGCAAAAAAAAAAGTGATGTCTAAATATTTTTTTTTTTAGGAGTAATTAATCCGTGTTTAAAACCAATCGATTTCATGGAAATGTACAGTTATGGCGTTTATTTGGTTGATTCCTTGCAGGTTGGTATCATTGAGTTATAATGTGCTACGTACTAGAGAAGACGTTACAACTAGATTGTTTGCTACACTCTTTAGAGCCAGCTTGCTCCAACTATATTAGTCTATGGCAGGCGCTAGACGCAACAATACGTGTGTATTCTGTATTCTATTTTATTAAAATATGCCTTAAAGTATGCCTTCATGTGTGCTAAGGTACTTACTGTTTAAAGAATTCAGGAAATACAAATAAAACTAAACGAATCACTTTTCATCTTTAAATACGTACAAAATTATCAATACATTATTATATATACCATGCATTTGACTAATTATTTTATCAAATCGCCGAGACATAGCGGCGGCCATGTTTCGACCTTTTGGTTGCGAGAAAAGAAGCGGTCTAGCGCTGTATGTTTGGATTGTTCAGAAAGACGATAAATTATTGTTTTAGCGCAGCAGCGCACTTTTGTTTTAACTTAAAAAAAATAGAACAAGACTTTTGCTTGTGATAGCTCCTACTCAATGGTTGGTATTAAGTTATTTAAGTGTTGATGAGTTTATATTTTCCTTAGTGTTTATTTGTCAGGCATCTTCTATTTTTAATTCAACAGGTCTGAATTGTAGCGATAAGTGCATATATCAACCCTTTTTTATTTTGTTAGAAAAGTTGTTAAAACACATCACGTATTAATGTGGGCCTCTAATAACATAAACCATGGACAAACAAGTTATATTTTGTTAAATCGTACGTTCTCGTTTCATCAGGCTATACACGGCGATTTCGAGGATCTTCAAACAGCAGCAGACTCGCTTGCCAAATTACTGGCGGACATCCAGAATCCCAACAACAACAGCAATAACAATGATTCGTTGGAAAACATTGATGACCCATCTGCAAATGACACACTGTCTAGTAGGGCCAGTAAGTACAACTTTTTATTTTAATAATAAGTAAGTATCTAATATTTAAAATGTTAATTAATGTTGCCACTATTGTCATCATCACATGATCAACACAAATTTTCGAACTATAATAATATAAGTAATACTTTATAAATAATATCAAATCATGCATGTAATTAAATTAAACTGTAGTACTTACGTACTTTTTTATGCAAGAAATAAAAAGGCTTTATTATTATTAATATTTAAAAACAAACTGTTTATCGACTATTTTTTTACCAAAGAAAAGCATAAGTATGTAAATTGTTTCTGCTACGCCCATAAAAATAAATATTGGTTGTTTTTTTATATAAAAGAAGGAGGCAAACGAGCAGGCGGGTCACCTGATGGAGAGTAATCACCGCCACCCATGGACACCCGCAAAACCAGGGGCCCAAGTCTGCTGAGAATACCAAATGTGTCAAACAATTACAATGCGATCCAATTGCGATTCAATTATGCCATTCGTAAATTAGCAGACTTGGGCGCCAGAGGAATCGCAAATGCGTTGCCGACGTAAGGAAGGAAGAGGTTTAAGAAGTAATAGGAATTGTGGGGGGGGGGGGGGGGGAAGGGCCTAAAAATAAGGGTTTAAAAATAAGTTCGCGTCTTCGTCCCTGACAATAGACAAAGACCGGTAAATCATTCTGTCTGCTTCTGCCATAGAAAACCAGGGTCTTTGCATTTTCTATCACAGCATAATGCTGAGCCTCCTTCCTTTTTGATACAAACTTTGTTAATTTTAAGTTAGATATTTTTGTGTATCAAATTAAAAAATATTACATACGTATACATAATATAATCACGACTATTATCCCCGAAGGGTTAGTCAGAGACTAGGCAATGAGGACCGCAAAAGCAGTCCTCTGCCATAGTCTACTTTCATCAATCGGCTAGGTACTCACATGTGCTCAGCGTGACAGGTGGTGAGCCCATCGCCGCTCTATGCTAATGGATGTATGTGCAGTCTTTAGTCCGTTAGTCGCCTTTTACGACACCCAAGGGAGGAGGGGGGGTGGTAGTATTCTTTCACCGCTACGCGACACGGTCTAATATTAAAAAATATTCTTATAATAATAAATACACATTATTTTACGTAACATATTGTTGTAAAATCAAATTGTTGTGTTGTAGATAGTATTCAGGAAGGAAGTACTTGCAGCATTACCCCATACACTGACCGAGGAGATGACAATTTGTCGAAAAATAAATCGGGGGAAGAAAATCTAGACACTAAAAGGACAAGACACTATAATCTAAGGTCTCAAAATAATAATGAGGTAAGTCGTCAAAGTCATGTCATTACTTACAAGTTAAGCTTTTATTAATGTTCCTTAGAAAAAATTGGAACATCCCAAAAGTGTTATTTTTTTTGGATATGCTCATGTGGTTGCAGACACACAAACATTTACACATCATGCAATCTTAGATCTATTTCCTAAATAGTAATAAATGATGATCGTTAATTCTCTAGTTGTACTCTCGTTCTAGTCTCTAGTTGTCCACTTCCTGTAACGACTTTTGCCTTTATCGTCATCTTTCCTGTAACATCGTCTCTTATCATGTGCATTAAACTTCCTATGTTATCTATTAGGTCCTATGTCGTCCTCTGCCTATTTTGTCCAATTTCTAAGTTGTCCACTTCCTATGCCGTTCATACCTATGAAACTAAATCGATTATGCTATATACTTAATAATGATACGAGCTCAATCAATGAATGTAGTGTCAACTTTTAGTTATTTAGGATTTACTTACGCTTTAAAATGAATACCTACTAAAATGTTACTAAGTTCAATAGCGTATTGATAATATAATAGCAATAACGTCAAGTTGTCACAGACAATTTTGTCAATATCTTTTTAATATTATTATTTTGAATATCTTCGAACTGGTTTATTTACTTTCATCCTCTTTGCTGTTTTCTATGTCACTCACCCAACCCAATCACTATAAATAGAGATATATTAACCAAATTTTTACACTATACCATACTTTTTTTTACATTTTCTTTCACACAAACTTTGTCTTAACAATTTTACGAACACAACAAAAAAATAATAGGCAAATAGGTGCAGCCGTTCTGAAGAGATGCGCGTACACACATTTCGGCAATTGATTTTATTAATATAGATAATACGCGACATAATACATAATTACACTGAGCGCCATGTTACCCTAATATCCTACAGAAAATCGATTAGCTGGTTTTGTAAAATTATATAAAATATGCTATTTTTAGTATTTCATAATTACTTACAATACAATACGAAAAAGAAAGTATAAATATAATTTATGTTTATTTTTCATACGACATCTTCGATCAACAAGTTGTATTGTTGATCGAAGTACGACAAATTAAAATAAATTAGTTGCGGAGGAAATAGGAAGTGGACGATTTCGCCCTGAACGATAGGATTTACTATTAATTACACTCAATAGGCAAAGGCATTACTATTGTGAAATTCTCGTAATCTTACGAACGTATGTTTATTTATGTACTGCTGCATGCAATTATGAATATGTTTTAGACGAATGTGGAAGAAACTGGTGTAAAATTTATCAGAAACATGGACATAGAGTCAACGTTTTTTTCATTTTTAAACCTTAAAAGAAATGAGAATGCTGCTATTTCGTATCCTATGCCCAAACGTTTAGAAAATAATTTGGAATCGAATCCTAATCCTAATGATGTGGTGGAGAATAAAGAATCTAAAAATACAGAGCCTAAAATTATTAGACAATTTAGCAAATTCCTAGAATTTGAAGAAAGGTTAAAAAATAAGGCTAGAGAAGAGTTAGATTTGGATCGTTTAGATTACACTGAAGATGATCCAGAAGAAGATTTCGATTATTATGAAGGCGAATATAATTGTGAATCCGATTACTATCCAAAAGAAAATACAGAAAATGAAGATATGTATGAAATTGAAAATGGAGACGACAGTGAAGCAAAGAACGATGCGGATATAAATGGTAATCATCTATTCGAATGTATAGTTGGCAAAATTATGAAGGAAGTACAAGAAGCCTTTACACAAGTAAGCAGTTTCTGGTGAGTAACATTATTTACCTATTTCCAGTTTTATTAAATCAAGACATGTTGTTTTATTTGTGGATTATAAAAGTACATACATATAATTACGACTATTATCCTCGAAGGGTTAGTCAGAGACCAGGCAATGAGGATCGCAAAAACAGTCCTCTACCATAGTGCACTTCACCAAATAGCGACTTCACATGTGCTCAGCGTGACGGATGGTGGGCCCATCGCCGCTCTATGCTGTTGGATACATGTGCCATTGTAAAAGTATGATATCTTTCCTTGACATTTTGTCTTATAATTATTTAACCCCTTCATTTTCATAACAGCAAAGAAGTCTGCGATGAGTTAAATGAGTTAAATATCTCAAAATCATTAAGCCCTGTGAGGAAACTCCAAATTAAAGAGCGAGCTGATAAAGCAAAGACACATTTGGATCGTATATCCGAATCCTTAAACAGGTAATTGTATCTTCGCCAAATTGTTAGCGCTTTTTATTGCTATTATCTATAGTTTTTGTTCACAAATAGAAACAAATACATACAATTTCACTTGAACCTATAGGAAGTTTCCTAAATATGAATATAAATTTCGAGTTGCAAGCTTTACCGGGATAAGTACACATAAATTGCACTTGACGACCACATTCATAAGTCGTTGTTTGATTATTTAAGAGTAATAATTAAATATAATACGTCATAATAACAAGTATAATTAATAATCTATTATTTAAACGTTTATTGCTTTCTGGTTTTAATATTAAAACGCAATTAAACAATCCATCAATTTTTTTACGCAATCGTAGATTGCATGGATGAAATTTTGTATTGGTTATAATATTAAGTACCCTATTAATCTGTTTTTTTACTAGTGTCCTTTATCGGGAAGATACAGGAAGAGAAAATGATTTTAAAACTATTATGAATAAAGCTGGAGTATTCTTTGATTGTGATATGGTGGCAGAGTATAGGTGAGTGAAGGATAAATTTATATTTATAGTTGTAATGATTTACCTATTGTGTATAAAAGATAATCCTGCATTTTTTATCACTAGCACAAGAGGTAATTTTAGGTCTGCATTTTGGAATAGCTATTATATGTCATGATCGACGGGTTTACAGTTTACGTATTGCCAGACGGTTAGGACTGAACTTCAAGATACGATCTCTTTTCTCAAAGGCCGGCAACGAGTTCTAGTTTTCATCAGGTGACACGCTCTGGCTCTTTTGCAACTTCTTTAATAAAAAATATCGCATTACTAATTATAGCTTTAAGAATTACGAGCTTTATTATTGAAATTTTTGCATTCACAATTCTATATATAGATATAGGATAAAATGTTTACTATAAAAAAACGGTCATGTGTTTGAATCCCATTAGAGTTTTCCTGAGACTGGTTGATTTTTCTAGTAAATTAAATTTATTACATTAGGCGGTAAATTATTGTTTTGTGTTAACTAGTGGAGTACCTAAGCTAAACTCTGTATACGATCCAGCAAGCAAAACTTGCTACACAAAAAACAATACAGTCTATGATAATAAAATGTCTAAGAATGTACTTGTTACAGAACAATTTATGGTGCTCAATTAAAACCTAAGTTTTTTCAGGAAAAACGTCGCTAAAAGCTTGGAACAGGCTGATGTTTTACTGGAGTCAGTGAGTATTGTGATGGAAGCTGTGAAATAGTATTTTGTAAAAGATAATCAAGGTCTTAGTTCTTAGCTCTTAATCAAGATATTAGTTTTATGAACTGAAATGGTGGAAAGTGAAAACACGTTTTCGTTTTAAGATTTTTAATAATATTCCTAAGTTGTAAATACATTTAAAAACTGTTTAAAAAAATTGTAAAGAGTTGTGTTTTACATTTTAATGTATTCATATGAGATGTTTTAAAAGGTTTGCATGTTAATTTTTAATACAGGCGCGCTGTTGCGATATTTTGTTATAAACGACAAATTCTTTAATTTTGAAGTTTAATTTGAATATACGACCTCTTAAATGATTATTATTGTCAAAATTTAAGATACATCTTATGGCACTAACTGTTAGACTATTAACATTAATGAATGATACTTAAATTAACATGTTATGTAATTTGACTAGACTAGCTTCAGTCTAATTAAAACCTTTTCCCTCCATTATAGCTTGTCCGCAATACCGTGGAAATTGAATCACTGATAGCAAAAAGTCCGTAAGTCCCTGGAAAAGGAGAAACATGTATGAAAATACGAATCATTATAAACAGCAACAAATATTATTGTACCTAACTGTGAGCAGAATAATGATCAAATTCGTGACATAAATCTCGTTAGCGTAAAAGAGGGATATTGTACGGAGTACCTACGGTACTAATTCAAGGCCATAACGTTTAGTAATAGTCAATTGTTAGTTCTGTTATGACATTATCTACCAACATGGTACAATTTCAAAAGACGAAGATGCTGGGGCCATTGCTTACTTAGTGCCTAGTTCATGTTTTATTTACCATTTAAGAAGGCGCTGCATATCATACAAATCGTCGTTGTACTGCAAAAACCAAGTAACTCGAAGATTTTACAAAATGTTTGGAACAACCCTTAAAATCGTTTCCTAGTAGCGCTTAAAATAAGCTTAGAAGTAGCTCCGAAAGTATGCTTGGGATTGAATGAGTGTTCACAGACGAAAGGAGAGAGCACGAAAAACTGAGTTGTTTTGTAGTGCTTTCTGAAGGTATGAACATTTTCGATTTGCTTTGTTTTCGCAGTGTATAGCGACGAATTTCTCGTCATCGCTTACTTAATCGAATGGTAAATAAAACTTGCACTAGGCCCTAGGCCCTCTGTAGTTTTTTTATAAATAATGGTCAAGCAGGTCAGAAACGGAGCGTGGCTGAAGCAGTGTGAGACACGACATACGATAGTTTCACAGCGGGGCCCGTATTACACCTGCTGCCGGAGTGACAAGTAGTCAATATAACAGCTACTTAAAACCAGTGAGGTACGATAACTAGAGACGACACCGCAAAGCAACTTTTTGGCCACTGAGTTGCGGCCCATGGCCTATAAACTAGTGATGAAACGATTATCTCTTAGCGATTACGGTCACGATTACGTTTATTGTAATTAATAATCGGCGATTACGATTACGATTATTTGTTTTTGTAATAAATAAAACAAATTATCGGTAAATCAACATAAGATTTATAACCATAAACCATAAAAGAAAAATCAAATAAATTTAAAAAAAAATCAATAATTAAAGTAGGTACCTACTTACTTTAAAATTTTTGTTAACTTCTAGCTTTTCGGTCATCAATCTGTTCCATTTTTCGGTTTGAATTAATCCACCTCTCCGACGCCACAGACGATGGTTTGATTGAGAGATATTTTCTTGCTAACTGTTTTAGAAAGCAGTATTGTGTAGTTTTTTTTAGGAAAATAAATGTCAGAAGTAATCGCTAAATATTCGATAGATTAGACGATTACGATTAATCTAAATCGTAATCGTTTTATCACTACTATAGACGTCTAAGCGTTTGCGGCGCGTTTCCAGCCCATCATGGGTCGATAACTTAGCACGCAAAAAGTACTTTGCGGAGCTTGTAATAACTAGAGACCCTAGTTAGTTATAATAATACCTCAATGGTTATAACAGCGTTAACCTGTGCTTTGCGGTGCTTAGAATAACTAGAGACGCTAAAAAACGATAGATTGGACGATTACGACTAATCGAAATCGTATATAATAGTTTCATCACTACTATTACTACCGCAAATGCTTAGACGTTTATACGTCTAAGCATTTGCGGCGCCTTTCCAGCCCATCATGGGACGATAACTTAGCACACAAAAAAGTGCTTTGCGGTGCTTAGAATAACTAGAGACGCTAGTTAGTTATAATAATACCTCAATAGATTTATCGGCGGCGGCGCGGCGGTGGCAGGTCCGGTAAATTACAGACAGATGCGTTGCAATTTTTCCGGGGCACCGCGCACATATTTGATGTATCGAAAGGGCTCGTGGTTCAAATCGTTCCTTGTATTGCTACAACTCACGCCATCAAGCTACGTTGCTTCTGACCCTTTTACTAACAAATCGCAACGCGCCGGTCTACAGACACGGCTGTATGCAACCATGATCCGGTCACCGCACTCTTTTCTTTACTTTGTATTCTGTTATAGTTTCGTAATAGAGTAACAGTTGAAAAAAACAAGATGGTAGAAGGAGCTTAACATTTTAGTACCACGTCACACCAACTCAAAATTATAAAACTTAATCCTAACGTCAATTGGAGCGGACAGGCCGTATTGTCTGATACCTAGTGGTAGATGAAAACCGGAGATTGCGGTAGATACTGCTATTGACTACTACTACGACATTTGACTACTAATACTCACTGTTAGAGGTTCTATGCACACTGTGAACGGAATAAGTAGAATGTAAAATCCCGCTGCTGCTCCAGCTATCCAAAATCCGATAAAAATCAGGATAATCAGCCATATTATTGAGAAAAGCACGTTGCCCATTTTCTGGAATAAAAACATTAACCTTTTTTTAATCGAAATTCCATAAGGCATCAAGCATACACGTCAGCAGCTCGACCTACCTAAAACTCAAATTTCTGTAATAGATATTGACCCTTATAATCGAACGATAAAGTTCAAAATTTATTGAAGAAAGTTTACATTTTGCAAAGGCTGCGTACAAATGTGAGAGACTTATTTTTTAAAAACAATTAATGAAACAGTGCTAGTCGAAAGGTGAAAAAAGAAAACAAAAAGCCGTAAACTATAGAAATGCCATTGTTAGTTGTTTTCTCGTGAATACTTACAGACAAACAGATTCACAACTATTATTCCTAAAGGGTTAGGAGGTGTAAGCGCTTTGAGCTTTGAGCCTATCGCCGCTCTACTGTTGAATGTATGTTTTTAGTCCGTTAGTCGCCTTTTACGACATTCAAGGGAGCAAGGATGTAGGTACTAATCAAATTAAAAAAAAACAGCTCGAGCTCCTCTGTGCTTTGGAAGGCACGTAAAGCTTAGTCCGGTTGTTATCGCAATCGCAAGATGGCAGTCGTTAAAGCCCACCAACCCGCGTGATGGGTGGGCTGTGGCTCAATATTCCCATGTGCTGTTATCCATATGAGAAGGCCTGTTCCACAGCGTGCGTTCATGTGCGTGCGTGGGTTTGTTTCGTCCTATATTTATTTTTCTTCTTTCATTTATTTTTTCGTCTTTTGTGTTATCAAAATTGCACGCACATCATTACAAAATTGCACGGACGACGCGACGCAGCTAAATCAAACGAGTGTTATTAATAATGCTCGGACAGCGAATGTGATAAAAATTAGAGTAAAAACGGGCACGGTCCTATCAGGCACGGTTGTTCTCTGCCTACGAAGGATAGCAAATTGCTGAGTGCGCAATGCTTGGAGTGGAGACTAATAGTAATCATAGAATAGCATATTATTCTGAGATAGTAGTGATGTCAGAGGAACGGTTTAAAGAAGCCTGCGCTGTATTATGTATTCTGTGGCGCTGTCGTCCAGGATGGCGCTTTTTAAAAGAATTTCTTATCATTACACCGAATTAAGATTAAGGATTCAGATTACCACTCGACTCTACACAGTCGTTTGACTTGTCAAAATATTTTTTTTACTACCAATATTTAATAAACACCATGATTAGCGCGTGTAGTTTTGGTATTCGAACCGGAACGTAATCGCGATAAGATAAGATTAGGAAGGTATACCTTTATGTGGACATAGTTCACCAGTACCAACAGCTTATTTAATTTTATATCTTTAGAGGTACGACATCGGACTTGAAATAAAATTAAGCATTATCATATCGGCCGTTATTTGGAGCTAGCAACGTTAATCATAATATTGTAAAGGTACCTAAGCCTAGTAATCTGTTACATAGATAAAGTAGCATCTTTATTTCAGTTTTATGATTAATTTAACAAGAACTCGAGTTTTAGATTATAAAAAGTATGATAATTCGATTAATCTAGTTATTGGAATTTAGGTAAGTACCTGGCGTAGGTACCTTAGTTGCATAAAGAAAGATTAAAAACGATTAGAGTTATAGGTACGGTACTAGTTTTTTGTTTTGTACCTAATTGTCAGTAGGTAAGGTACTATTGGTTTTACTTTTCTTTATCCTATTGCCAGAGCCACTGCTGAAGTAAAGCCTACCAAGATAAGCGCCATCCATGCTGGTCTTGAGTAGTCCTATTACACTATTTTCAGGTTTGAAGCAACATAAATTGTCAATGAATACTTCTTGAGGTTTAAGAACAGTGTAGGTATGTAGGTACTCTTCGTTTCACACAAACTTATCTCTTTATTTACCATAAAAACCACCATCAAGACCATAAAAAATGCTTCAAGCAAAATGAAGCAAACGCTAAGTCTAAATAGATTAAGGACTTCGAATGTACCCTCAAAAAATAATGTCACACCACACATGAGGCGCTCATTGTTAACTTGTTACTTACTCATAATTGTATACGATGACCTAGATGCTCTCACTACTACAACCACAACGCTCGCTCGTAGTAAAACCACGTAAAACTTTCGTCTGATTAGTATTCACCTTGATATATTCTGGTTATCTTATAGTAAGTATTGAGTGTCGCAACGACCAAGGAAGCGGCGGCCCACACGCTCGGCCGCATCTACGCATAACCAGGCATAACGGTGAAAGTGGCCGCACTTACTTAAAACTTCTATTAAGGAATGGAGTCAGTGAATGAACGCTGTGTTTATAAATATCTTCCAACCAATTAACCACTTGTGTTTAGAGACACAGTCACATATTGGTCACATAGTGTTTTTAAAAATTATAGACTGTCAATGCCATGGGTTGTAGGTACTACTTGTACTTAACGAAATCTGTGGGGCTGCGGATGCGCCTTATTCAAATGAATTACTTACCTACAGTAAGTTTATTTTTTTATTACTCATGGTCTTACTTTTTAAGTTATTTTATAATTTATAAACGCATCTAAGAACTATTATAGACTGTAGTAATCGTTGATAGATAACTTCGTAATAATATAAGTACTTATTACTTCGACATTTCACCGAAAACAACCAATCAAATTTTGTTATCTATAAAGATTATAAAAATACAAACATTTTCAGTAGGTAGGTACTGACAGTATCCACGTTTTTTAACTACTATTAATAAATTAAATCCTTGTAAACATCTACATGGAATGTCTCTTGTCACATGCACTATATATCGAATACCTACCTGATTTTTATTAAATTATAACATGTGTAATGATGATGAATGACAGAATAAAACTTGCTTACCGGTTTTCTACGTAACGCTAACTACAAAATAACACAGCGATGCCAAGTAAGTGCCAAGCCAACCGTTCGGTCGCAGCTCGCTATTGTACTGCAGACGTGAAATTCCGAGTTACCTCGCGGTCGCGGTACCCTTATCTGGGTGACAGAATGTCGCCGCTGCGCTGACGCTGCCTAGCCTGGGAGTCGTGTGTGTGCGTAGTATTTTACGACTATTCGATAATGAAAAGATTGCGTTGTTCACTACGTTAGACGTCCTCGTAGTAAGGTAGTAGAGTTTGTTACATCTGTGGCTGTTTGATAAAATTCCAATTAAGTAGGTAGGTACCTAAGTAGGTAAGTAATATAAAATTACTTACAAATGTTACCTACCTACTTTATATTTTATTCATTCGTTAACTATTTATCTGAACTGAATCATGCATAATGTAAGTCATACCTAATAATTATCTTGCGGATTCATAGATTGGTATATGTAAGTAGAACTGTACAATACCTTCAATTGTGTAGGTAGGTACCTAGTTAGCTATAACTTAGAAAGTAGCAAGTTTGATTCAACGTCCACTGTACGTCTGCAAGACAGATAATTAAATGTGGATTAACTAATTTCATGAAAAACTTAACTAAAAACTTAATCCGTCTTATTAAAAAAATAGCCAAATGTTACACCTCGGTTTAAAGTGACGCTGTCTCGTTTTTTTAAAGAAGACATACTCGTAGAGACAGCTTCAATTTAATCCTAATTAACGTTCATTAATAATAATAACAGAGCTAGTGTATAACTTAGTACCTACTCGATCTCCTTCGTGCTTCGAAAGCAATTCGAAAAGCACGTAAGCCGTTGGTCCCGGTTGTTGTCGGTCCCGGTTGTTGTCGTAAGATGCAGTGGCAGCGTTTTGGGTCTCTCGGAGTAATCCTATTCCAGTTTGGTCGAATCCACCCTTAGAGCCTCAGACCAACAAAAAAAGAAAGACGGAGCACTACACGCAATTTAGTGAAGCCAAAAATACCGTGCTCGTTCATCTTATTACGCGCATTCACGCACACAGATGCAAACCAACCATGCTCATTTTGTTTACCTAGTATTTTCTTTTTTTGTTGGTCTGACTTCGTGTACTAAACAAGATGAGCATGGTTGTGTTGCGTCTGTATGCATGAAAGCGCGTAAAAACATGAATGAGCACGGTATTTTTGGTTTCACTAAAATTGCATGTTATGCTGGTAATGCTCCGTCTTTCTTTTTTTTGGTCTCAGCTTAGAGCCTAATCTCTCATTGTGGGAAGGCCTATGCCCTGTTAAGTAGTAAAACGTTTATAGGTTGATGATAAAATTAAACTAAACAATACATAGTTACCTATATCTAGGTAACTAGTGTAAGTCCTATCTATTATAAGGCGGTGACATCATCTCGTCGTAATGTTATGAAGACAAGACGTGGAATTGTGGGCGTAATTTTATTACCAATATTATGCCTCGTATAGTTACCATCGTCTACTTTGGATCTTTAAAATTTAAGCAATGATGATAACAATAGATAAAAAATTAGAAATATTTTGGATTAGAACATCATAGTGTTCGAAAGTCCGTCATGTTAGAAAAAATATTATACTTAAGTGCCTATATCGGGCGGCGCGGATTTATTCTGCGCTATTTTCTCGGGAACAACACAACGGAATGTTTTGAACACTTACATATCTATGTCGTGTAGGTGTAGGTACCAAGGTAGTTTTTAGAAGAACCACAAATTGAAAATTCTATCTCAGTATTTTTTTAGCAGCCGGGACCCTGCCTCGCGAAGCTCGCGCTGGAACGAGGGGATAGCCGCCCGGCTTTATATCTACCGACTAAATTGTTAATCGCATTAGGCAAACGTGACGATTCCGTCAATACCACGGTCAATACTTACTAATTAATTGTAGCGATTACATAACAGGTAGGTATTTAAAATAGAATTGAAAATAATCGTAGTGTGACATTTTCGGCTGATCCCGTTACTTTGTTAGTTAAGTAGATGGATAAGTTTTATACGAGGTTTGAAAAATGGGCCTTTACGATTTGTGTACCTACTTACAGATAAAAAAAATATTAAGAAATCTTGTGATTTAATATATGTTACTGTTTGTGAAGAATAAAGCAGAAGTAATGTAGACACCACACGCCTGCTGATCAACCTATCTAAAACCGTGTCAAAACCACAGAACAATATACTCTAGCGAGCCCTCAGAGGCCCAAAACTGTCACGTTTATCCAATAATGACTGGTTTGACACAAAGTTCAAAATATTGTATTGAATTGACATTTTGTGGTAGGTTGAAGTGCAGGCGTCTGTACTGAAAAGGCTGTATACTTTATGTCGCTTTGCCTTTAACACGAAAAAGTCGTCTTCATTCTGTCATCCGTCAATCAGCCGTTGTCAATGTCAGTCTTCTTCGTAGAGTAACTTAAATATAGGGTGTCTTCTTGGTGGGAAAGTGTAGCGTCATGTCTGCAGTTTTGTTTGTGTTTTTTCGAATATTAATGTGAAATAATAGTGGATTATTAACCGTTAAGTGTTTGTGAACGTGCATGAGTGTTGGCAAATGAAACAAAACAGTGCAACATCACTTTTCAAATTCTCTCAAGAAGTCCGCGTGAGACCTCAGTAAAGTCCCACATCTTTACTGAGGAGTCCTTAGTGAGGACTCAAGGGGTTTGGGGAACATCATTTATCATTATCAATTATCATTGTAGTCACCACTCATTATCATCAAGGGAAAAAAAAGAAATAAAAAAACTAATGACTAGGCAGTATGGTCTCAGACCCTCAGCCTGTTCCTTCACGGAACAAATAAATTAAAAAATAAAAGTTGTCAATGTCAAATAATTGTCAATAGATGGATGGATGGTGACTTTCAAATTTTAAAACAATATTTATTAATCAATCTTACAATTACAATTTATAGTTATAGTACTTACCAATTACAAGAAACTTTGTGGTACTTACTAGTTGGTATCTTACTACGACACTTTTATTACAGTAACAAAAACTTTAACATATAGGTAAGTAAGTATTCTCAAAAAAGTTTATTTTAAAGTTTTATGTGACCATGTAAATCTTCAATATTGATCATCACAAACCACTTCCAGTAATCTTCTCATGGCTGGCTATTTTGAAGAGATGGGATGGCGAGAGTTAGAAGAAGGAGAACAACCAAATCATCTTTTGCATATGGCCCGGTTTTTAATAGACTTTGGCATGTATGACGATAATTTTTCAGGAGAATGGCCAAGGTTTGTAAACAATCTAGATTTATTAAAATTTAGTTCTAAAACAAAAATAAATTGTGGTCATACTGTATCAGCTCTCCAATCAATGAATCCTAGACCACATAGGTACCACCCTATACCTATTTTACAAAAGCAATACAGTAGAGTAGTACTAAAGAATTTCATTTTTACTGACACATCGTTGTTATTGTGCTAAAAGAACTTTGTCAGAGGCTTGATGCCTAAAAGTAGACATTAAAATTGCTTATGTAAAACCTCGTACTACTGCATTATTTTATTCCTGCATAATTATTGTAGTAACCATCTTTAGATTAAAAAATATTGTCTTGTAAATAATTAACTTTGTCTCGTACTGGTGAAAGAATACTACCACCCCCCTCTTCCCTTGGGTGTCTTAAAAGGAGACTAATGGACTAAAGACTGCACATACTTCTAACAGCATTGAGCGCCGATGGGCTCACCACCTTTCACGCTGAGCACATGTTCAATCACTATTTGGTAAAAAGTGGACTATGGTAGAAAACTACTTTTACTGTCCACATTGCCTAGTCTTTGACTAACCCTTCGGGGATAATAGTCGTGATTATATGTATGTAAATAATTCATCATCATCAGCCTATAAACGTACCACTGCTGGGCACAGGCCTCCCACGTGAACAATAGCATGTGGGGATATTGGGCCATAACCCACCACGCTAGCCCAATGCGGGTTCGTGGGTTTTAACGACTGTCATCTTACGACAACAACCGGGACCAATGGCTTAACATGCCTTCCAAAGCACGGAGGAGCTCGAGATGTTTTTAATTTGGTCACCCATCCAGCGACCCAGCATTGCAAAAGTTGCTTAGCGGGCAAGATCGCAAGCCAAACGCGCTAGCCGCTGCGCCATCGAGCTCCTCAAATGTAAATAATTATGAATGTTATTAGTAAAGAGTTAAGGTGCTTTTATATGTTCTAGTTTACTACATACTCATGTCACTATTGTTTAAAGAAATATATATATAAGATCTTTCCGTAAACAGCTTTTTGAAATGTCATTGTATTCCGTAAATACAAGCATTTAAAATTTTGTGTTTTTTTCTTTTGGTTCGGTGTAATTCCGAAATACTGCGGGGTAATTCAGAATGGAACTCTAAATTCATCTTTGAATACTTTGACTTAGGTCATAAATTTGCTTTTCATTCCTCTTTACCCTTCTATAAAAAATAACCTGATCTCCTTTATAGTTTGGCCTAAACACATATTTGATCATTTCGATTTTCGGAATTACCCCATGTAAAGTCCAGTGGTTCTAAACCCATGTTTGTTTAAATGATTGAGCAATCGGTTAGAAGCTTTTGGAATGTGGGTATGAGAGAGTGCTGCAGACTCGCCTATTCTAGGATCATGGTCAAACATACCCCGAACAGAAACATGACTAAGCGCGTAATTCGAAATTAACCTACTGGGGTATTTTCGAAAAAAGCATAAAATTGATAGCTAGCCTATCATAACCTACAACATAAAGCAACAAAAACGATTATCTATCGATGAATCAAACAATCAATAAGATAACTTACCAAATTCCTTAATGCGGAGTAATGACGAAAACCCACAAAAAGTTCAAAAAAACCGTTTCTTATGAAAAGTTAATTTTTCTCACGCACATTCGTCTTAAGCTACCTGATGTAAGTAAAGAGGGGAAGAAAAATAAGATGACGTCTCGACAAAGAAACAAATATTGTCTGGTTTGGTAGTAATTTGTAATTTTCAGAATTTCCCCATTTTCGGAATTACCCCAATGCACCTTATTGCATTGTTCATTATTTTTTATGTTAACCTTACCTAATATGTTTTTTATTTATTTTAGGTTGCCACCCCCTGCAGCTAAAGAGGCTGTTACAAATCTACCAGAAATTGTGATAGAAAGTGATGCAAAAAACTGTCCAATTTGCTTGAAGGCATTCCATATTGGTGACAAAGCTAAAAAGATGCCATGTAACCATGTGTTTCACTCAGCATGTATATTGACATGGTTAGAAAGGGTAACACTTTTTTTATGTTTATTAACTACGATAAAATCGCTGACTGAATTCAATAGTGGCACAACCCAAAAATATGTATTTTGAGATATGGCGCTTTTTAGTTTTCGTAAGTACTGCGCGCGCCCACATTATTTTTTTTCGTCGCTATTTGAAGTCTCCTAACTTTATTGTTTTTTTTTTATATGTCTTTGTTATATATTAAAGGGTCAGATGTAAAGATTTCATAATTAGTTATGTTATTCTGAATAATATAAATATAAGGCTTTGAAAATGATGACTCGGACTTGTGCCGAAATAGAATAACGTTTTTTGATTTTTTTATCACATTTTTCGGGAATCACAATTGTTTTTTAAAAATAGCCGTGCAAGATGACCCTGTTACTTATATCGATAGAGGATATATAGACAAACAAAAAATGTCATAAACATACAGCACAAGGTATTCGAGATAACTCATTGTAAAGATCCTGCACAAAACTTTCTCTAATTAAATACCTACCTGTCACAGTACAACTTTCTAACCATCTAAAAATTTAGTTTTTGTAAAACACTTTAAAAAAAATAAGAATGCTATCTTGATTGAGTGGTTAAAAGCGTGTCCTTATAATTTATGCTAACAGCAGGCGAATGTATCAGTTCACAATCGGAATGTCTGTCAAAAGTTGGAGATTAATTTTTGAAAACTCAAAATATAACGCAGTTCGCGGCGAATCACTTCTGATTTGAGGTGCTTTGCAATGTCACCACATGAAACAAGATCCTTCATCATTAATGTTTTATATTTTAGCGTTTTATTAACGCTTAAATATACTTAAGTAAAATTTTAAACACTGAAAAAAGACGACAACCTCAGGCGGGAATCGAACCACGCACCTTCGTCGTAATCGAATCCATAAAAACTCTTATTTTTAGGAACATAACCACAATTAATTGATTTACTCACACTAGTATCTTCTTGAGAAATAATAGTATTACACCGGACATATTATACCTTTTTTTTTTTTTTTTCCTTATACTGGAGGAAATTCTTTACGAATACCCGGGGCATGAGGACACCCCGAGTTATGTGGGACTCTCCCCCCAACTCCCGCCTCCCCGTCCAGGCCCTGCGGCCTCGACGGGGACTCGGGAGGGGGGGGCCTACCCACTAAAACCTCCAGTACATCCTCTCGTTCGACGGGCGGCTCGGGATTGTGGTCAACACGACTACCGAGTGGGACATATTATACCTAGTTAACCCTTAATAAAATAAAGGTAACTATTTTAGTTATTTTACCACTTCGAGTTTTTCTAAAAAACCTATTATATTTATCGTAGTATAATCCTAAAAGAACTACTTTTACCAAACTATCATTCCATAATAGTTACTTTATCTTGTTTATGGCAACACACAACATAGAAATGTCAACTGTCAGTGTATTGTTACGTCAAAAGAAAACTGACGAACCGTTATTAAGGTGAAAAAATTTGAAAATTGTATGGTGCTCAGCAGTTTTTTGAAAAGTTTCTTCAACAAAAAATCTAGTAAGTTATTTTGCGATTCTAATTCACAAAGTACGCTATAATGCTGTCTTATTCCGCTCATTTACGGCGTATGAAAGTAAATATTTGTATATTTTTGAATGTTTCAAAGAAGTGGTAAATAATTTACCCTTGCCTGTTCCAAATTCGTAAAAAATAATTATATACATAAAAACAGTTGTTTATAACAACGACATCTGTTATACCTATACAACTATTTTTTAAAACAGGGAACACCTATATTGATAGTTATAATGATATATTTTTTGTAGATTCATCATGGCCGGGAGAAAAAGGTTAACAACTGAAATGAGGTGTTAAAGGCTCAGTACCTTTTTGTACCCTTCGCGGTAGAGACAACTGGGGTGAGGGGCTCGGAAACGAAAGCTTTCATTGCCAAAGTGGGAAACCGTTTGGCGGATCGCGGCTACGATCGCCGCTGCAAGTCATACCTGGTTCAAAGGATCTCCCTAGCGATACAGCGCGGCAAAGTGGGAACCTTTGAGCCGGTGGTGACTCGCGGTGGTCTGTAAGATTAAGTTTTTTTATTATTATTGTATTTTACTAACACATTTTTCAGTTGTTTAAATTAAATATAAAATAATACAACTGAAAGACTTCAAGATTTGGTGGACAATCTTGAAGCAATTTCTAATATAATATTTGATTAAATTAAATAAGTAGGTGTAATTTTGAGTACTTACTTAAATAAAAACATTTAAAAAAAGTTTTATTTAATATAAGCAAAGCACATAGTAAGACATAGTAACATAAGTGAATACAACAGAGTAAAAGGCCTGTTCAAACCTGAGCGGTATTTACCGCGCGGTTGCCGCGGGTTTCGCTCAGGTATTTAGTATAAAGTTCCGCGGCTAGAGCGACCTGCGCGGTATTTTTGCTGCCGCTACCCACAGCGGTAGCGAATACCGCTCAGGTTTGAACAGACCTTTAAGGTCTGGATAGTTGGGCGGTGACAAGGTTAATTGATGTCTTTCTAGGTATCGATTTCGAAAATGATACATTACGTGCGACTCGGGTACATCTCTATGGAAGAGGCATTATAGGATGGCCAGCTGCGCCGTTGTCGTCCAGTCATAACAATGAAGACATCACTATAAAGAATAGTGCTGTAGTTTATCACCATTTTATTTTCAATGCTATGCTTTTATTTATGTACTAAGTGCATTTATACAAAGAGTGGAAGATGTCACAAGAATAAATAAAACATCCCAGATTATAAGTAGTCATTTATTGCATATAAAAACAACAAAAACAGGTCGCCGTGTGTTACCAATTTATCGACTCTTGGCAGCACTATATTTCTCGTAGGTATTTTTGTCTATTTTATGCTTTGGCGTGCAGGACACAGGAATGCGTTTATGGCGTGGCGCCCAAAAGGTTAATACAGGTAGGAGGCTTATCGGTCTATAAGAAGATGTTAAATGCGGTGGCTTTCCTGACTTTGGAATCATCGTTATTTGGGGGACTTTCCATTCCATATACTTGGAAAGTGAGCAACTCGTAATATAGCATTAAACAGTGATGCAATAAAAACTATACCTCTTCGCGGCAGGTTGCGCAATACCTCTGCTGTGATTAGGTCAAATCCTGAAGCTTTTAAGTTTCAGATCCATTATTATTCGTCGAACTTCTGCAGGCGTACAGCACCAAATGGGAGGACTTAGCTGAAGGTCGCTTTTATGAAATTACATTACTTCACGGTCAATGCTTTCATTGCCAATGTCAGTATTGGGCGTGAAGACGCTACTCAAAAATAACCCATACGCTTCCGCTCTTTCTTGGTCCGTTTTTGCCCACGTTCCATTCTCCATTTTAAGTGGATGTCGGGCAAGTTGTGGCTTTTCGCGGAATTTTACTGTATTTCATAGTGAATATTCGTTCTTAGCTGGAGCTGTTGGGGTTAAACTTTGCAGATGTTGCTGTAATGTTTCGTTTTCTATATTAATCAGAAACTGTTATAGACTAGCGGCTGCTTTGTTGAAGTCTCTTTTATCCGCTGGATGACGACTGTTGTGCCACACTCTTCTAAGGCGTCGTTTTTCTAGGACTTTTTCTTTAACAATGTTTGGCACATTTTGGTGGCACGGAATTTTACTGTATTTCATAGTGAAAATTCGTTCTTAGCCGGAGCTGTTGGGGTTAAACTTTGCAGATGTTGCTGTAATGTTTCGTTTTCTATATTAATCAGAAACTGTTTAAGACTAAGTGGCTGCTTTATTGAAGTCTCTTTTATCCGCTGGATGGCGACTGTTTTGCCACACTCTTCTAAGGCGTCGTTTTTCTAGGACTTTTTCTTTAACAATGTTTGGCACATTTTGGTCTTTTGCTATATTTGACGATACCTGAAGTTGCGGAGTACAGGTCCAAGCAGCTTTTTGTACCATCTTAGTTAGATACTCAGCAGCGCTATCAGTCTTCCGCTGTTTTAAGGCCGATTTTAAGTTCTAAGTTTTCACTTAAATTCCGTTGAAATACTCTCCAATCTGTGTGTCTATTATACAAATATGGAGGCACAGCTCCTTTAATTAAATTGGAACTCGAGTTGCAATAACTAGAATGTGATCTGATGATGAGTCGAAGCAACTTTCAATATCCAAAAAATGTGTCTGTACCCTTGTAGATAAACAAATCCAGTAGGTCTGGCAATTTAGCTGGGCTTTTCAAAATTAAAAAAAAAAATTATGTTATAATTCGGGAGTGTTTTGGCGCCATTTTTTCAAGTCTACAATTAATTACAAGTTGTTAAATATTTATTATTATTTATTACAAAACATGGATAAGCAAAAATGTTGCGATTCTTCGACAAGAAAAATTATAATTGCACTTTATGAACGTGATCGGTCTTACAAAAAGATTGCTGATCTGATCATAAAAATGTTCAAAAACTATAGTTTTTAACGCGGTCAATAACGTATCTCGAAAACCTTAATCTCGGATAACGACATCTTGAGAGGATTCTAAAGGGTGTCCAGCGGAAAATTTTCAACTTTAAATAATAATTTCCCTAAAACTATCGGGGTGAGGTAAAGTGGAGGGGAGTCATTCGACGCGCGTAACTTGCGAATTATTTAGTCGCCATGAGTCATTGGTCGAGAGCGCACTGCTCGTTCGCTGTTGAGCAGTATTTGAAGTGTGGTGAATCATTGGTTTGTGCACGTCGCGCTTTTTGCACTCACTTCAATATTCGGCATTTGAGTGATGGGCCGAGCACTCAACTTATATGGTCGTGGGTGCAAAGGTTCAAACAAGAAGGGACGACAGTCAATCAACCGCATCCAGGGCCATCAACGTCGGCAACGATGCCAGAACATGTTGCGTAGGTGCAATACGAAATTTTACGGAATCCGCGTAAATCAACACGGAAGATTGCAGCCTCTACTGCAATAAAAAAACAACAGTACACGTTATTCTTAAGAAGAAATTTAAATTCTATTTATACAAATTGCAAATCGTGCAGGGTCTCAATGAGAATGACTATTCTTTACGAGAAACCATCGCAAGAACTATGCTGGAACGTTTTCGAACACCTCGAACGCTTGGAAACATATTGTTTAGTGACGAAGCGCATTTCCTTAATGATGGCTATGTTAATAAACAGAACATGCGTTACTGATGTCCCAGCAACCCTAGAGAACGTCATCAAAAGCGTTTACATTGTCCAAAAACGACTGTGCGGTGCACAATTTACGCTCCGTGGATAATCGGGCCTTATTTTTTTAATCAGCGAGAGACTGTTACTGCTTACGTGTATTGCCGAATGATTGACGGTTTCTTTTTGTACCACAATTAGAGTTATTCTCCGGGTACAACAACAGAGCACTATTTCAACCAGACGGTGCCACGCCACACACAGCCAGGGTTTCGATGGAGAAGCTGAGGGCAATTTTCCTAAATAAATTAATAAGCAAGTATGGAGACATACCCTGGCCACTCCGCTCGCCGGATAATCACACCTTGTGACTTTTTTTGTGGGGAAATCTGAAGGCAAGAGTTTACAATAACAGTTCTCGAACAATTCAGGCCCTACAAGATAATATTTGCCTTGAAATTGCAGCCATTGAACTAACACTTTCGAGTATTTGCGAATGTAAGAGTCCGATTGGAAGAGTGCGTACGGCGAAATGGGCGTCATTTAGACGACACTGTCTTTAAAAAATAAAAACCGCAAACGTTAATTTTATTTTAAAATAATAAAACATAATCTAAGTATATTAATGGTATTTTTTTATTTAATTTTATACTTGAAAATTTTCCGCTGGACACTCTTTATGATTGTTCGGGCAGCAAAAGCAAAAGCAAATGATCCCTTTAGGGGCTCAGAAACGATAAGAAGGGAAGTTTTTGTCAGCAAGCAAGGAGAATCCGCTCGTACAATTCGTAGACGATTACATGATGCAAAATTATTTGGAAGAATCGCATGTAAAGTACCGCTCGTCAACAGGCAGCACCGGCGAGCGAGACTGGATTTCGCTCGAAAGTATGGCAGCTGGCAGCAAACCAATAGAAAAATGTATTATTTTCGGATGAGTCAAAGATAAATAGACTGAGTCCTGATGGTAAACTGTATGTACGACGTCCTGCAAAGCAAGCGCTGAATAATAAATACACCACAAAACAAGGAAAGCATGGAGGAGGAAACGTTAAAGTTTGGGGAGGTTTCTCTGGATATGGTGTGGACTCCGTGAAAAATTTGAAGGTAATCTAGATTAATTTAAATACAAGAACATTTTGGAAGAAACAATGCTTCTTTACGCGGAGAAGACGTTACTAGGTTACCAGTGACCTGGATATTTCAACATTATAATGACCCCAAACACACTGCCCGTTCTGTTAAAAATTGTCTTATGGAGCAATCAGTTTCGATGCTAGACTGCAAATAGCCCAGATCTCAATCCCATTGAAAATTTGTGGCGTGAAATGAAGAGGAACGTATCCGCTAAAAGAACAAGTAATCTAAACGAGCTTTACGATGCGTTTGTGGAATTGTGGAACGCCATTTCTATTGAAACTTGCCAAACTCTAATAGCCTCGATACCTCGTCGATGCAGTGCGGTAATTGCAAACAATGGTTATTCTACCAAATAGGTATTATTTTTATTTTTATAATCTACAGTGATAGAGTCTGGCTAACGAAAGCTGAACCAGGAAAAACGCCGCAAATGCAAAAAAATCATAACTGGGTAACGCAGGGTCACTCACACAGCTGCAATTTTCTCAGAAAAATTTCAATTTGACATACGACATGACACCTTCGATAGACACACATAAGAGACAAAGTGTTGCTATTCAAATAACTAGGAGGTTCAGCTTTCGTTGGCCAGACTCTACCTCCTACATTTACGTTATTCAATTCATTAAATTGATTTGTTTTTTAATTTAATAAAATTTGTTTTAGTTTGTATTCTTAATTGTTTGTCCAGTAATTAAACGTATTATAACAGCATAGAATAGAATAGAATATTATTTATTTGTGAAATGCAGGTATTAGGTACAATGTCATAGGTGTTAAACTTATTAATTAGTTTCACTACACTTCCACCTTTCAACAAGGTGTACAAATTAAGGTATACTAAAAGTTCTATAAAATTATTTAAGTAAACACATTCATAATTGATAAAATATAAATTACACATATCCAAATATAAAATTAATACTAATAAATGTTCAATATTAATAAAATAAAAATTACACATGTCCAAAATCATTACTTGCTAATTAATAAATTCAAAATCGATAAACTATAAATTCTAAAATCAATTAGTAGTTTAATAAAAACAAAAATACGACTGGCAATACAATTCCAATTTAGTAGCGAGCGCCCGGATGCCTGATAATATAATAATAGTAATAATAATTAAATCATTTTTAAATTACACTGTGCCCTAATAAATTCAGAAATAAGTCAAATAACAATTGAGATAATTTTACTTCGAAGATAATACTATTGTCATTCAGAAATTCAGTGGTCGTGTAATATGCTTTATTAATTAATAGCTTTCTTAAATGTTTTTTAAAAGTAAAATAAAATAAAATTGGTAGTATTCTTTCACCACTACGCGACGCGACACGTTTAATATAATTTACTACACTCGGCGTCAAAAAAATCGCACCTCTTAGAAAATCACTTTCAAATGTCATTTACTCTTGATATGCACATGCAGTCGCATTAATTATGATTTTATTTACAAGGTTACTTAATTAACTTAATAAAAAACATTACTTTTCATTATCAAATAAAACCTAATGCAACAAATAAAGTGTCACAAAAATTCGATGCAAATTTTGCTACCCGTGAGAGTTGCTAGTTGCGCTTCCTTTGTGGGTATAAAACGGTCAACACGGGTTCAATGTGGGTCATTCGCTATTCAACCGTTGAAGAGGACACACGCACAGATTTTGATGGATACCACAGCTGATAAAGCCGCTCAAGTGGTTGCACTACTGCAATCAGGGGTGCGGCAGTGTGATGTCGCCCGGCAACTGAACCTGAGCCGTTATTCCGTTCGAAGAGTGTACCAGCGCTTCATAGAGACCGATGGCTATATCCGCAGACACGGTTCGGGTAGACGTCGCTGCACTTCGGAAAGAGACGACCGGTTCGTTGTGTCGAACTCTTTGAGAAATCGTTTCTCCAACGCTGTTGAGTTGCAACAGCAGCTCCAGGCAGTTCGCAGACGCACCGTAAGCGTATCTACGGTTAGAAGAAGATTGAAGGAGAAGAAGATAGCGGCCCACAGAGCTGCTACGGGTCCAAAATTGACTGCAGCGCATCGGCGAGCCCGCTTGCAGTTTGCTCGTGACCACGTCGATTGGACCCTTGAGCAGTGGAGAGCTGTTCTCTTCTCAGACGAGACGCGAGTGTGTCTTTTCTGCAACGACCGACGGAGAAGAGTATACCGGAGGCAGGGTGAACGTTTCGCCCAAGCCTGCATCCAGGAGACGGTGGAATATGGTGGCGGATCCTGCATGTTCTGGGGCGGTATGTCTGCTGCCGGCAAAACCGACCTTGTCTGCGTCTCCCGGACTGGAGGTGCTCGCGGACAAGGGTCGCTGACTGCTCGCCGCTATGTCACTGAGGTCCTGGAAGTGCATGTGGTCCCCTTTGCCGAATCTTTTGGCGAGGGGTTCACATTAATGCACGACAACGCTCGCGCTCACACTGCAGGCATCGTGAGCGACTTCTTGCAGAGGTCCCAAATCTCTGTGATGCAGTGGCCAGCGCGAAGTCCGGATCTGAATCCTATAGAGCACCTCTGGGACCATCTTAAACGTAAGGTTCGATCTCGGGATCCAGCTCCTTCGACTCTACAGGAGCTCCAAGACGCGGTGATTGAAGAATGGGGGCTTATCCCTCAAGAAGAGCTCCTGAAGTTGGTGAGGTCCATGAGGGACCGTATGGAAGCCGTGATCAGGGCAAGGGGGGGTAACACTAGATTTTAAGTTAATTTTAAGACACTTTTTGTACATTTTTCTTTGTAAATTATCTGTTGTTAATTAGGACTTAATTAAGGATTTTTATTATTTTATTAATTTTAATGTTGTTTGTATAATTATAATTAAACAGAAAGTTAAATTTAATTGTTTTTTGATACTCCTTTTTGTTACCTTTCTAATGATACCCAACACTATCCTCTACATAAGGTTTAAGAATTTTTAAAGATGATTTTTAAAAGGTGCGATTTTTTTGACGCCGAGTGTATATTAACTAATTTTTTTACGATTAATACCAAAAGTATTTTTTCTTTACCATTCGGTGAGGTAATTAAAACATTTTTAAAACATTACAGCAAAATGTTTACTTACCGTAAAACAACTAGCTTTTTACTTGTTCGTATATTAGAAAATGTCATCATGTGGCACAATCAAAAACACTACGCAATAATTCTGAATACTGACAATTCTGCTATAACACGATTAAAGCATACGATTTTTTGTAGTACACTATTGACACAAGTGCCAGTTATCGCGTAATTTATAAACTAAAATGTTGTGCCTATAATGCATTAAATAAATTATGTAATTTAGAACTAAAATCCATTGCTAACTCAATTTACCAATTTTTTGAGTTGATCCACTATTGAATTCAGTCAGCGAAATATACTCTAGATATAGGTACCCTAGCAAACGCTTGATTTAAGTGGCACGTTGAGTGACCGCAACTTCGTCCGCATGAACATGAATTTTCCAAAAAATCTTTCACTGAAACCATGTCCAGAAAATAAGAACACAAAAAAAAATGAGTAGCCAAATAGGTCCAGCCATTCGCAAGTGATGCGTGAACAGACATTCGAGGCAATTGATTTTTATTTATATAGATTAATATTATCTTTACCTACCGACTGCTTTGACTAGATTTTAGATAAAATACAATCAACAAGTTCTGCAATGTAGTTATTATTTCAGACCAACTCATGCCCGTTCTGCAGACATGAGTTACCTACAGATGATGAAGGATATGAAGCATTCAAGAAAGAGAAAAAACGTGCTGAACAGAGAAAGGAAGATATAGATACTCTTCACAATTCTATGTTCAGTTGATTCATTCCGTTAACATTAATTTTAATACTTAGCTAACGTAGACACTTTTTGTTATTGACACTGGTAGTTATTAAAAGCAAATGAATTTTAGAAAAAAAAGTGTTCGTTGTATACTGTACAGAAACACTGCTACTGTGGCTTTAGTTGTAGTTTTCTAGGTCAATGACAAAAAGTGTCTTAATATGCATAGTACCTTAGCAAAAGTATGGTGTTGGTGTGTGGTGTACAATATATTTTTTATTAATTTAATGTTCAAAATGTGTTGTTGCAGGTATTGCTCATTTGAGTTTTGTGTATCTGCTCTGTTGTATGGTCATCATCGAAATGATCTTTACAAAGCTTTTGAGTCTTCTCTTTTTTGAATGAATAAGTTTAGTGTTCTTAGAAACATACTCTAATGTCATATGAATAAAATATATATATATTTTAACACCATGGTGTTTTGATCATTATGATGCTGACTGTATTGGTTAAAATGGGTTACTCGCATAATGACTCATTTAGGTAGCCCAACGCACAAAGACACATAGTGTCTACGTAAAATGACATACGCAAATTGACACATATTCTCATACGCGAAATGACACACGGAAACGACTACGCGAAATGACATACTCGAATTGACACATATTTCATGATTCTTTTCACAGAAATGGATTTGGTCACAGGCTACTACTTTTTACGATGGGAAATCAACAGAATTCAACATCGTAGGCGAAACCGCTTGACGGGAAACTAGTGTTAAATACTTAAATATATCTTGTGTGTCAATATGCGTGTAAAAGTCAATATGCGTGGGTGGTGGGGTAAAAATATTGAAAAGTCTACCTTAATTTTTTGTAATGTAATGTAACTTGTTACTATTTAATTCTACAATTTAGTAAGTATCTTTGAGATATGAAAATATATTATCTTGTAAATAATTTAGAATGTTATTTGTCAATTAAGTACAAGGATTTCTAAAATATAAAATATATGAATACAAAATTTCTGTTTTTAACCAAACATTAAGAAACATTTATTAACTATGTAAGTATTATCATAATTATTATTTGGATGCCTCGGAACTGCTATATATAAGGTGGCTGCTAGAGACCGCAAGAAACTTCAGGGGCTGGTCAGGTCAACAAAAATGACAAAAAAGGAATTCGTGTTTTTTTCATTTTTAATTAAATAATTCATTTTGTCAATTTCATTTGGATAGTCTTTGAGTATCTAATTTATTTTAAAGTAATAATAACATAAGATAAATAAAATAAAAAAAAATTACATAAAAAACAATGATGTTACAATAAAAAGATAACATAATATCATTGATAAAAAAAACGATTATTTACAACGCGCGGGCAACGGCCGGCCGCCCGACCGTCTGTTGACCCGTTCGCGTCAGTTGGGCGATGAGTACCTACCATAGTCCATTTTTGTCATGTTTAAAACACTCGACCTGATCAGCCCTCGAAATTTTTTGCGGTTTCTAGCAGTCACCTTTTATATTGTTCAAACTAGAAAGCCAAATGCTATGTATAAGTAAACGATTGGTATATCGTATCGACTACTAGCGGCCCGCCCGCGATTAAGTCTGCGTGAACTTTAGTCCTGATAATTACAAACACAACAAATATAGAATTAGCCAAATAGGTGCAGCCGTTATGAAGTAATATTTTAATAAGTATTCGTGGCAATGGGCGATTTTCTGACAGCCCAAATATTAGTTCAAAAACACTTGATAGATGGCGTTTTATGAAAACCGAGCCGTACACAAAGGCTGTAATAAATTGTGCACATTTGCTTGTCAACCAAAAAAATATTGTATTTTCATTTCGAGACCTTTTTAACCGCCTCTGTGGTCTAGTGGCTAAGCTACCTGTTTCAGACCCAGAGGTCCCGGGTTCGATTCCCAGCGGGGAGTACATCTTTGTGTGCTCGGTTTGGATGGTGGTAGGGCTGTTAAGTCCGCCTGGCTAGCTACCACCATCTTATCTAAGTCTGTCGCCATAACAACGATGTTTATAGCATTGTTGTGTTCCGGCAGTTTGAGATAATATAGCCAGTTCCTCAGTGGTTGAGGATTCCGGGTGAAGCGCGCTTCCACCTTCGGCCTTATCGTCACTTACCATCAGGTGAGATGAAGGCCAAGCGCTTACCCGTTGCCAATAAAAAAAAACCTAGGTAGGTATTTCTATTTTCCCTAATTTCGTTCAAAGTTTGACAGTTGTTTGCGCAATATTGATATTTTCTGATACCATTACGCAGCCATACACGTGCTCTCCATGGACTCGCCTTTTACTAAAAGCGCCATCTATGAAGTCATTAGAAACAAATTTCTTTTTTTTTATCTCGGAAAATCGCCCATTGATTTTTTATTTATATCACACAACTTTAGACAAGGATAAAAATTAAAAACTCATTTCTGTTTATTGTTCGATTCGGCCTCCTCGATTAGACTGATTAAGTTACTTTGAAAATGCTTGACATTTTAAAAAATATTGTGTCTTATTATTATGTCAAAATAAGCACCAACTCAAAATTATTAGTAAGATAAACGTAAAAAATGATAAAAATATAATAATTGTATAACAATAATTATTAAAAATGCATAAAAGGAAGGCGTAAGTACATAGATATTGGATTATTTTATTAATCGTTTTATAACAATACTAGTAGTTGCGGGCACGAACGTTTTAACCCTAGAACCGTACCCATATAAGAATTTCATTAACGGTACCCTGGGGTCCAAGTAGACCCCAAATTTAAAAACACATTTTTCTAAAGAAAATAATGTTTTATTAAAAATCTTTTACAAATCAAAATTTCTTACATAACTTTTGGTGTCATTTAACACAAATAAGGCACATAATATTAGGAATTTAAACAGTTTTGGCAAATTTTGTTTAGTTGTTCATTACAAATTAAAGTTATGCACGTGGCACTTTCTATGCGTGATTTAGGGTCCTTGGACCTTGGACAGAAAGAACTCCTTTCAGATTTTGAATTTTCGTTAGTTGCCGCAGCTAATGATCGCTTTTTCCCTAACATATCCCCAATACATACATATATTTGTAGGGGCGTTGGCAAAATACGTTACTGAAATCTATCTTCCAGGTGAAGTTTGATGAGATCAAATGCGATGGTCTTTCGATAAGTGCGCCTATTCTTGAAAACTTGCTTATTAATAGCAATTGATGAATTTAGCAATGTCGTGGAATTGATCCCCACAATATTTAGTATTCCAAAAATGACACAAAGTCTCCAGCGGCGAGTTTTACGTGACACACTATACGTAACTATGACAAAGTTGGTCAAACGTATCAACTCCACCCTTCGTTCCATTATAAAATGATATTATATCTGGCAAATTATCTTATCTTATCCTAGTGGGGCCTCCAGAGGTCTCCCTCTCGCAGCAGCACGTCGACCCATTAGGATCTTTTATGCAACCCCATCCCTCTGCCTCCTCAGTGAAAATGACTGCCATAAGTATGGCAATGTCTCTGAGGGCGAAGTGCCTAAAATCTTTTGGTTTCGGGTAGGCCAATCCCAGGAGACTCATTCTTTTCCTAGCAAGGGAGTCACAGTCACACTGTAAGTGTTGCATGGACTCCGTTTTTTCCCCACATGCCCTGCACAAACTGTCTGTTGCTAGCTGCATTCTATGAAGCATTTGTTTTGTGGGATAGTGCCCGGTCAGGGCTTGTAAATTATACATATTATAACCAAACATCACTGTATGTGATGTTTGGTTGTATGACATGTCAATAGATAATACAAACAGCATAAAACACACAAAATAACAAAAAAATATATAATTATATAGTTACGTTAATAGTACCCTGGGGTGCTGGTGTACCCCACCATCAGCGTTTCACGTCTACTCACTCGCAGGACTCCCGTCCGACCAGGGTACACAATCTTAGAACTAGCAAGCGGTAATATGTAATGCAATAAGTCTATAAAATTGAGAAGAACATTACAACGTTTGAACTTGCTTGATAAAACATGATTTTTAATTTAACAGGGTTATATGATCCAAAATCTACAAAACTCGTGCATAGATGGCAGGACTCGTCACGTTTTACTCACGTAGTCTCTAAGTTGGCCGCAAGATGACGTTGTAACTGCACATAATGAACGATCGATTGGGTTACCAGTCTTGTGTGTATTTAAACGTATTAGTAGATTTATCATACCTATTGGCACCTTAAATCGACTCCTAAGTCGTGAAGTAACATTTTATTAAATAAACTTTAAATCTGTTTAACAGGTCCTGGCTACTTAATATAAGTGCATTTAATTTAATTAAAAATTATGGTATGAAAATAATTTGACAATAAGCAAAATTAGAGAACAACAAAAATATTTCAAATTATTGGATATGTTTTTTTGTGTTAGCTTGCAACATTACAAGCAAATGGCCGCCGGTTTTGCCTAGCATCTCTGCCGTTAGTTTGTTTGTTTTAATAAGTTTATTATTGTTTTCAAAGTGCTTCTCCACCTAAGTCCGTTGAGTCGAGCTCGTGTTCCTCCGGCCGTGTCGAGTTTTGTGTTTTGTGACGATCGTAAGCTAAGAACTGAGATAAGACTCTTGACTTGACTTTGTGAAAATCTATTGTTATTGTGTTTTCATAATGTCTAATAAAGTGTGTTGCGTACCTGGATGTTCAAACAGTGCAGGTATTTATTTATTTGTTTTTAATACTGTTTTTGTGCACTTAGGTACCTATATAAGTTACTGTAACTTGTCGTACACTACACCCCATAACCGCTACTCTTACCTTATTTCAGGATCAGAAGATGTTTTACATAAGTTTCCGAATCCGGCTAAGAACAAGGACCGTTTTAATACTTGGATTTATTCTGTTGGTGGTGACATTTTGGGACTCGGCAATGAACATATTTTTAAGTACCGCCGTGTATGCCATAAGCATTTTGAAGAAAAATACTGGTGCCGTAACAATCTACTCAGTAACATAGCTGTACCAACGAGAAATATGCCAGGTCAGTATAAAGCAAATATACTTAAGCACTCGTCTGTACTTTTAAGTTGAACACAACTCATTAATGCCATACCGATACCGCACAATGGACGCTGTTTCATTCAATCATCTTTTATAGATGTAATACTTGTATGAGATGTATCATTGACAATTAAGATAATATTAACCTTGTTTCTCTGGAAACCCAGCAGATATTGTAGTGTTTAACTGCTCCGACTTTAACCCTTATATTTAATATTGTAAACTATAGCTAAAGTATTTAATTATTAATTTATCCATGGATTTACAATCACCCCATGTAATAAATAATGACAACTATGCTGTTAAATAATTTTATTTTTTAAACAGTGTGGAACTGTCTAAAACATATGGTAATAGTTTGAATTTAAAGTGCATTATTATAATTTCAGGATTGTCATTGCCAACATCCACCCGAAGACCTCTGAGATCAATCGAAAATATTTTGGAAGCATCTTCTTCAAAAGGTATTTTTATCTTATTGTTGCCGTCAGTCTTACCAGCCTCTTTTGATTGAAATTATATCCCCTTGTATGTGGCAAGGACTCCTAGATCTCGATAACAATAGAAATTCTATTGTGTCTGGTATTTCAACAGGTGACCTATTAATTCGCGACTATTATCCTCAAAGGGTTAGTCAGAGGCTAGGCAATGCAAACTGCAGAAGCAGCCCACTGCCATAGTCCACGTTTCACCAAGTTATAACTGCACATGTGCTCAGCATGACAGGTGGTGAGCCCATCGCTGCTCTATGCTGTTAGAAGTCTGTGTAGTCTTAAGTCCGTTAGTCGCCTTTTACGACACCCAAGGGAAGAGAGGGGATGGTAGTATTCTATTAATGAGCCGCAGTAGGTACATACCTTTTCAATAATTGACATTGATTTAGCATCATAGTGTGTAAAACATACACTTACTTATATAAATTTTTTATTTGCAGATTCGGAAACTCCTGAGATTAATACTTATTGTACTGCTGAAGATACTCAAATGTTGGAAAATGTTGGTAGGTGTCAAAATTCATTTTTAATCTTAGAAGTGCATGTACTAACCATACATGAAATATTACAAACAAGCTTTGAAAAAAAGTGAAGTCCATAATGATATTAAATTTTATTTTATTGCAAACATTTTTGACGAACTTTGTAAACTAATTAAGACTTTGATCACATACAAAAACTAGACACACAATCCTATACCAAATCGTAGCAGAATACCAAATGGCAGCTTTGTCACATACATTTGACACAAATTATGTATTTTAGCAGAGCCGTTCGTCATAATTATTTACACTAGTAGCTTGCACACCACTGAACAAAAATAGTACCTAAACATCTTGTTCACGTTTTTAGAGCTTTGATTGTGCATCTAGTTTTTATATGTAGGCACTGCATCTTCATTTGCAATTGTACACAGTATTAGCAATAACAGTTCTATTCTATTTTATGTGATTGAAGACTTAATATTGGTTAAGTTGGTATTGTGGTACTCTCTAATTACTTTGTACAAAATATTGTGTGCAAGCATTTCTTTGTATTATTATATTAGGTATCATAAAACATAAATGAGAGAAAGAGAGAGAAAAAGGAAAGGCCTTTTGTGTTTCTTGCCAGCTTCACAGTGGAACGGCTCACCCAAAACCCGAACTGGTGGTAGATTAGTTAGTTAGTTAAATTTGTAGTTAAGATTTAACTAAATGTTAGATAACTATTATGTATTAGTTTTTGATGTTATTAAGTGCCTGTTAAGGCTTATAATGAATAAATTCTTTGAATTTGATCACTTATATTTAAATATTTTTGTTTTCAGAACCTGTTGCTGGGCCTTCACATGTAAATGCTGTTTCAATTCAACCTTCTGAAACTAATAAAGATATTAAAATTAAGCATAACCTTGGTAAGTCTTGATGAATAATATGTTGTACATGATAAACCAAAAATTATTTTCCCTATCGATTGTGTTTTGTCTTTTAATATATACTTGTGATTGTTTTTAATTTCTGTTGTCTCTTAATTCCAGAGAGCAATAAAACTGCAATATCTAAAGCTGTACGAAGAAAAAAATTATGCACTTCTGTATCGCAAGTCGAAAAACATTTGCTTAAGAAGCTCTCACGAGTTGGGGTGAAGTTGAGCAAATGCCGCAGCAAAGTTAGGAAGCAGGCACTGAAGATCAAGGCCATGCAAAATATTGTGTCTCATCCACAACTTTCCAAAAGTCTTGACAGTTTGCCCAACACAGCAAAAATGTTAACACTGCTACAATTTAGAGAGCATAAGAAAGGCATTAAGGGTCGTCGTTTTACTCTTCAAGAGAAAATTATGGCTCTGTCTATATATAAACAAAGCCCGAAGGGATACAGATTTTTCAGGAGAATATTTATCCTACCTTCACCGCAGACTCTAATAAAGTTAATTAACATGGCAGATATTAAACCAGGGATCAATGACTCTACTGTACAACAGCTTAAGAAGGCAACCGAAAAAATGAAGGTTGAAGATCGACTTTGTTTAGTTTTATTTGACGAAATGTCACTCAAATCTAGTTTGAGCTATAATGAAAGAAAAGACAGTGTTACTGGTTTTGTTACTAATGGGAAAGAAACACGCCCTGAATTTGCCGATCACGCTCAAGTGTTTATGATTAGAGGCTTCATTAGAAATTATAAGCAGCCTATAGCCTACACATTTTCGCAAGCAGCCACGAAGGGACCTGAATTGGCGGCTCAATTAAAAGCGGTAATTGAAAAACTGCAAGAAGCAGGTCTCATTGTGGTTGCCACTGTTTGTGATCAGGGCACAAACAATGTTAATTGTCTAAAACTTTTAATACAAGAAACCAAGGCAAATCTGCTAAGAAAAGGTGAAGAACAGAGAGGGAACTATTTTATTGTAAACAACCAAGAGATCATTCCTTTGTATGATCCTCCCCACTTGCTAAAGTGTATAAGAAATAATTTAATTTCTAAAGATTTAACGTATTATAAAGATGGGAGTAGTAGTGACACTTCACTGAGAGCAAAATGGTCACACATAACAAAACTGCATGGTGAAAATCCGGGGTATAGAGGAATACGGCTAGTGCCAAAATTGACAGACTACCACTGTATCCCATCAAAAATACCAAGGATGAAGGTGAAATATGCTACACAAATTTTTAGCCAAACTGTCGCATCAAATATGGGCTACCTTGCAGGTGAGCATATAATATTAATTTATTATTATTTAATTAGTGAAATTTTATGATTTTACTTGAAAACATTAAAACTGGTGCCCTTAATAGGTTTGTTATTTCAGAAAAAGATGTCAAATTTATTAATATAAGTAGTATAAGTACATATTTAATTCAACTATTTACATTCAAATTCATATTTTGTATTTTGTGACCTGGTAACGACATATAATATATATATTTTTTGTAAATGTCGTTGCTTCTGTGCGCTGTGGTTTCTTGCGCCCGTTCTTTGCCACAGTTAAAAAATGATGTCCTGAATGGGTGGTATGTTAAAAAATATTTTGATGTTTCAAAGTACTTATTAATTATAAATTGAGTTTATTGAATAAATATATTTTGACTTTTGAATATATCTATATAATTTATAATATAAAAGATGGTATTCAATAGTTGATATTTGAGTGTAAAGCATAGTAAAAGATAGATTGTTATTGTTTGTAACAGTCATGTTTTTTACAGATAAAGGAATTTTAACACCAGAAAGCAAGGAAACAGCCGACATCTTGTTGTTTTTTGACCGACTCTTTGACTCCGTCAATGGAAGCTTCGGAAAGAGAAAAAAACATGGAAAGCCTCTTCTAGGACCAGCATCTCCTACATCTGTCCACCACCAAGTATGGGATGATTCAAAAAAAATGTTAAAAAAAATGAAATTTGTTAATTCCATAACATCAAAGGTGGAACATGTCCCAACCCTTAATAACTGGGTATGGACAATAGAGGGCATTCAATTATTAATAACAAAAATGGCCAATAATTATGGGGTCAACTCTATTTATTTGCGGCATCTAAATCAGGACCCAATCGAAAACTTTTTTGGCTCCATTAGAAGCCACGGATGCCGCAACGTTAACCCATCTACAGAAAAGTTCGAATCGGCATTCACAACATTATTAATTAATAGCCTCTCTAGTGCCCATGCTCCAGGCGCTAATTGTGAGACAGACAATTGTTATGCTCTAAGCAATGTCATCATCACAGAAAGTGACTGCAAAGAAACAACTGTTTGTGAATTCCCATACATCCAAGAGATAACGATCACACCTCTTGAAGAAAAAAATGATCCTCGGAAAATGGGGGGTTTACAGTATGTAAGCGGATATTTTTTAAAAAATGCACAGAAAAATGTATTCAAGGGGTGTGATCAATGTAAAAAAGATTTATTTAGTTCGGATGAATTGGAATATATAAAATATAGAGAGTACTGTAAAAAAAAGTGGCTTTGCAGTCCAAGTCATGCTCTCTTAAGCTGTATTTCAAGCCTGCAAGATATCAATTATATAATAATGAAAGAAAATTTTGAAAAAAAACATTTGAGTGAACTAATTAAAACAATAATTTTGATTTATGTTGAATTTGATTTTATTAAATGTAGGCTCCATAAAGAAACATTAATAAATTATTTAATAAAGATATCTTGCAGGTTTTTTATTTACAATTACTGTAAAGAAATTAATAAAATATTAAATAATAAGAGAGATTGTGATGATGACGATGATACGTTCAAAATAAAGGCAAAGAAGTATTATGTAAAATGTTTTAAAAGAAAAAATAAATGATGTTGATAAATATTGTGTTTTATTTCTTTATGTAATTTACTACTGGGGCTGAATTTTCATTCCTCTGTTAAGATTTAACCAGGGAAAACAATTGAGAGAATTCTCTGGTTAAATCGACAGAGGAATGAAAATCTGCCTTTACTTTCTAACAACTAAAAACCTACCTATACGTGTACGTAGCGTAGCTATGTATACGGCGATATTAGTTCCAAAACTCCTTGTCGGAGGGCGCCACTTGTCGTTTCCTATTTTGACGGCTGAGTTAGGTCTCTATTACATATATAATATATAGTACTCTATGCGTCCGACTGAGATATCGGCGCGTCCCCCCGCCCCGCGTAAATACACGGACGCGCGAAACAAACCGTCAAAGAATAAAAATGTGTTAGGCAATTTTAATATATATATTTTTTTAATTTGTACCCCAGGGTACGGTTCTATGGTTAAAAAAGACCTATTTTTTATCCCATCCGTGGTAAGGGGGTGATAGATATTATTTTAAGCCTCTACCTGATTGGGCTAAGCTGGGTTAGGTTTTAGTAGGTACAGTGTCAATAACTGCACCATCGCAATGGATATGATAACTTGTTATTATGTTGTGTACGTTTTCTTTTAAATAATAAATATATTTTTAATTTTCCAGTCCGTGCAAATGCCCACCCAAGACCCAAGAGTTTAAGCACTATAAGACCGTCGACTGCAGAGATGTTACCGATATCATTGAAGCTCTCACCTACGAGGCGGAAAGTAATTCATTATTAATTATACTTTTCTGAACCCACTAAACCTGTACCTGACCTGAGTGGTAGGCCCATGTGGTGTAAACAAAAAAACCTTATTCAATAACATTTTTGATTTATAGTCTATTAAAGAAAGTTTCAAGAATAGTCTCATGAAATCAGTTAATTAACCTCTTTTTTCTTATCTTTGTACCTATTATTCCTATATAAGAATGAGCTCAACAATTTAAATAAATTTAAAATCCATATCAAAGAAAAGCTTAATGAAAAAGCTTATTATAAAGTGTCAGATTACACAGAAGGACAAAGCAGCTTGGCTCTGAACTGAAATGCTCCAAGTACTCCAAAAGCTATATTTAATTGTCTATAATTAATTTATAGTACCGAATATATTTTACATTCAAATTATTATTTTGTATTTTATGACCTGGTAAACGACATCTTTTTTTTTGTAAATGTCGTTGCTTCTGCGCTGTGGTTTCTTGCGCCCGTTCTTTGCCACAGTAAAAAAATGTCGCCCTGAATGGGTGGTAGGTTAAACATTTGGACGATTCAAAGTACTTATTAATTGAGTTTATTGAATAAATATATTTTGAGTTTGTGAGTTTAAACTATATTTACCTTCGAAGTTGGTGTATATGATACCATATTTTATAAACCCACTTAATATAACAAAACAATGCTTTTGTTTGCAGTTAGCATGAAAGGTTTAAGGTCGAAGCCACCAAAGTTTAAAACCAAACCATTTAAGCCTCGTCATTACAAAGATACCTGCGTCCCCATGGTGCCTTCGATGCACACGAGGTGAGTCTCCCGTTTATATGGCAAAATCTTTGTTCTTCTTAGCGCTTTTACAAACAAACTGCTGTTTGCTAGCCTACTAAACTACTAAATTCCCAGCAGCGGAAGCACATAATGTTCTCGTCTAAGAGGTTAATGGTAGTAAATGTTTAAATCACTTCAATATTTTATATATTTTTTACTGTTGTCAGATTACGGTACATTGGTCACTGTGCAGTAGAACCGCCAACAGCAGATGAGAAAGCGAGGTTTGTAAAAAAGGTTTTATTTGACACCAAACTCAACACAAAGCTAAAGCAAGTCACCAATTTAATATGCCGTCGTCGGGCAATAGAATATAGGTACTACAATATAATTAAATAAAAAAAATTTGTAGTTTTTAGGCTTTACTTTATTAACAACGACAACATCGATCCTACTTGGCAATAATTGCCATAAAAAACAAAATATTAGATATTCATTTTGAACTTAAATACAGTTCTTGATCTGATCACGTACTATTTTAGCACTTAATGCAACGTGATAAAAGTTACAAATTATGAAGATTGTTTGAAACTATAGGCTGGCATATTCGTACGTGACATTCCCATGGTCTGCGGGCGACGGGGGAGGAGTGACATCTGCACACAATTAACTAAAACGTCCCTACTAGGGGGCTGTCATCTGTGAATATGCCAGCCTATAAAAAAACGGCTCGTAACGCAATACGACAAGTGTAGCTTTGTTTTCTATTGATAGGCAAGCGTACGGCAAGTATGATTTCGCTTCAACCTCCGAGGAAACAATCAGCGGCATCCTGCGAAGGAAAAAGAAGAAGAAGAAGAAGAAGGAAAAGTACAAAAAGAAAGTGACATACTTCGACATGTTGCCCGGAGACATTATGCTGCCAACGCCGGCGCCAGTCATCAAACACACGGCTTCGGACAAGTCCATATTAAATGTTAGTCGTAGTTAGTCAACTTAAATAGGGCAGAACGGTTCTTCTCGGCGCTTGCCGTTCGTGGTCCCGAGCCGTCCCCATGGCATACAAGGGATGGTTCTATTTTTTTTCGTAAATGACCTACTCACTCCCCTTTCTCTTCGTTGAGCTTTTCTTGCTGGGCGGGGGAGGGGGAGACAGTCCCACATAACCCGAGGTCGCCCCATGCCTCGGTGTAAGCGTAAAGCATTTTACCTAGTTGAAAAAAAAGGAAAGATCGGTTCTTGAGTGGCGATCGCGCACGCGGAAGATGCAGCGTAGGCAGGCCTACAACAAAGTGGACCGACGATCTGGTAAAGGTCGCCAGTTACGTGTCCCCTAAGTGATTCCTGTAAAAATTAATCATGTATTTCATTAGTTTATTAAGAGTGTAATTGGGAAGATACAATGGGGCTGGCAATTGGCATATCCATCTGGAAAAAGCCCCAACTAAATAAAGAGAAAAAAAAGGTTTCGCAATACGTTGATCGTTGATCCCCAGAGGTTTCGCAATGCGATGTCCCCAGCAGATGGTTTCGTAATGTGTTGCCCCCAGTAGGTTTTCCCCATGTATGGGTGACCGATTTAAAAATAATTTCCGTGATGATCCGTACTCTGAAAGGCACGTTAAGTTGTTTTGTTGGTCCCGGTTGTAAATGACCGCCAGGCCACGTTATGCCAGTTTGATGAATAAGTCTTGAATTGGATGGGAAGGCATTGTTTAAGTTTAGTAGTTGGACGGTTTCAGGCTTTAGGAGTTAAACCAGTTTCGGCCCAAAGGTCCTGGGTCCGATTCCCGGCGGGGACAAACAAAGAACATGTGGGTCTTTGTTAGTTGTTGACTTGTTGTTATGCAACAACATAATTGTTTAGTCTATGTAAGGCCACGGTCCCAGACCGGTGTGGTCAAAGTGTGGTTAACCACTAAACAACCACAGAAGCAACCTAAATAACTAGGCCATTATAATTAATTGGTAGGTCGTTTTAATTGACTATACATTGATTTTGACAATCTATGTGTTTTCTACCAATTTCAATATATTTAGTGTTTTAATAATGTACAATCCGCTTCTTATTAATCATTACAACACATAATGATCACAAATATCTTGACATTTAAGAATAAGCAATCTTACTGTTTGGATGTAAAGTAGAAATGTTTTTCTAACACTGTTATATTAGTTATGATTCAATCGAAGGGAGACTTTAAACTATTTCACTGTAATTGTAGATAGGTACTAAAATAATTATTTTTTTGAAATCCAAAGATAGCGTAAAGATAAATTTGACTATTTAATATGTTTCGGTCAATTTCATGCTGACTTTGAAATCCACAAACAATGCAAAGATCTTTTAGACCATTTATTAGGTTTCGATCTTTATGATGACTGTTCTTCGTAATAAGTATTTGATTATTTGCTTTAATTACGCGCAAATAAACTCGAAGATACGAAACGTTGAAAAAAAATAACTTTAAGTACCCACTTCCTACCTGAGGTAGTTATTTTTTAATTTCAACGTTTCGTTATCTCTGACTGTACTCTACCTGAGGTAGTTATTTTTTAATTTCAACGTTTCGTTATCTCTGACTGTTCTTACTCGATCGTCAGGTCGCCAGTCCGAAGATAAGCGGTGAAGTGATCCAAGCGCGGCGAGCTAGCGTTAAGCCCGTGGACATGGTGCCGCCACTGCCTCCCAAGGCGGCAGACCAGTAAGACAAAATACAGAGAAAAAAAATACACAAACAACCTTACACCTTAAAAATAATCATTATCACCCGTGTCAGTCCACTGCTGGCCATAGGATAGGCCTCTCCCAACGTATGCTGCTGAGCCCGATCTTCGGCTGTTCTAGTCCAATGGCCGCCAGCCACCTTACGAATATCGTCGCTCCACCTAGCCGGATGGCGTTTGAAAATAATACTAACCTTCATTATTCATATACTTAAGTCTGTTAGTTTGCCCTTCGGCAAAGGACCTGGTGCTAATAACCCCTTGAGCACCGTAAAGCAGACACAATTGAAAATCAATTGTTTCGCGACCGCCGGCGGTCTTATGATCCTTGACCTATGAAATCAATGGCGTATATTTACAGTACAGGTAGTTAACGCCAAAATGAAAATATTTTCCCCAATAAACAGTACCTAGTATTTTGTCATTCGTTTAGATCTCAATTCTCCAAACAAAATAATTTATTATTTAATTGGCAAAAACTGCATCAAACTGTAGATATATGCCTTCACTGTGAGTGCAACGACTTCCACAATGCAGTCGCATGTGTGAGTGATTTCATCGAGGCATCTGCCCCCTTACTCTTGAAACCGATCGCTATTGGATCGGATTGGTATTGTGAATTTTCGTACTCCTAAGTTACGACACCAGAGCTAATATGGATTCATATTGCGTGGATATTGAGTTAAAAAAGTACAAAACTCAATGCAATGGCATTGAGTTTTGTAAGTTTGTAGTTCACCCAATATGAATCTAAATTAGCGCTGGTGTCGTAACTTAAAAACACGAAAATTCACAATACCAATCCGATCCAATAGCGATCGGTTTCGAGAGTAAGGGGGCTGATAGTATGATGCAGTTTTTGCCAATTAAATAATAAATTATTTGTTTTCAAAAATTAAAATATAAACTAATGACAAAATACTACTGTTTATTGGAGAAGATATTATTATTTTGGCGTAAACTACCTGTACTTTAAATATACGCCATTGATTTAATAGCACCTTATACAGAGTGCTCATTTTGACTTAGAGAAATTTTAAAAAACGATTTCTTACCTTAAAATAATGGTTGGAACTTAAAAAAGTTTTCTATTAATCACATAATGCACGAGATATAATTATTAAAATATTTCTAAGGTAAATTGGACATTTTGTGCTCTCAGTGTGTCCATTTACTACGTTGCGTAGTAGTTTAATTTCATTAAAAAAATACGCCTCTAGTTGTAGTAAACAACAGGCAGGCACAGGACAAGACGTGTTTCACTCAACTAGGGATGTGACCGTGTCCGTTTTGTGGGCGGGCACGATATTTACGAGGTAGTTTCTTTAAGTGAGTCCGAGTCACACCGAGTGCATTGCAATAATTTAATTATTTTGTATGCAAACGGAACTAAGCGAAAATGCAAGAATCGGAATAATATTTTTCTTATATCATTAATTAGGCGGTCTGACTTATTACCTCAATTTTCCCTAAATCAAAAAGATCACGTTGTATAGGCCTTGTTCACACTATGCGAGTAATTTAGTCGTAATAGAAGTACTTACATTACTTCATTAGTTTGATTATTTAAAATACAATCCTACATACATTCTTGGTTGAGTGGCTTGTACACCGGTTTAAATGGTGTCGCCATCTCTGAGGTCCCGGGTTCGATCCCCGGTCGGGTCAATTTAGAAATTATTGTTTTTCTAAATTGTCTCGGGTCTGGGTGTTTTCTATGTATAATAAGTATGTATTTAAGTATGTTTATCCGTTGTCTAGTAACCATTTAACAAGTTTCATAACGAAACTTCTCTTGGGCTAGATAATTGGTGTGAGTGTAGGAAAGCTTATTTATTTATTATGGTTATGCTCTTTATTTAAAATATTATCTTAAGTAAAATTTTTTACAATATTTTATATAAAAAAAACATATTTACAATATAAAATATTATAGAAAACTTAACCTAGGTTGCCACCGGCAGCGGGGATAGACCCAATCTACCTCCTACCTACCTCGTGCTGTGTCAAGGAGTTCTGCCTTCTGTATCTGACCCTTGACCCAACCTTTTAGCGAGAGCCTCTCTAGGTGTTGATCGAGGCTCTTAGCTAAAAGACCGTTTGCCAAAACGACTATCGGTACAATAATGGTTGAATCCACATCCCACATGGCGGTAACTTCGTGAGCCAAGTCAAGGTACTTACTGAGCTTGTCCTTCTCGGCTTTCACGAGGTTTTCGTCATGAGGTACGGTGATATCAACCAATATTTAATTATTATTATTATTCTCGCATTTATTTATTTCCATAAATCTAGGTTTTTTATAATATTCCATATAAAAATAATAAACAAAACTACTATAAAACATTAAACATTATAAAAAACCTAAACCTAGAGTGCCGCCGGCAGCGGGGCAGGGCCCAAACTACCGGTGGTTAGGGCTGCAGAGAGAGGAACCTCCTGACGATGCGTGCCGTGTCAAGAAGCACCGCCTTCTGTATCTGGCCCTTGATCCAGCCGTCTAGCGAGAGTCTCTTGAGATGTTGGTCGAGACTCTTCGCTATTAGGCCGTTTGCAGATACGACTATCGGGACAATGATAGTCGAGTCAACATCCCACATGGCGGTAACCTCGTAAGCCAAGTCAAGGTACTTGCTCAGCTTGTCCTTCTCAGCCTTCATGAGGTTCTCATCATGTGGGACGGTGATGTCGACTAGCACTGCCCGCCGCTGGGACCGATCGACTATCACGATGTCAGGCTTATTAGCAACAATAGTCCTGTCCGTGATAACCGATCGGTCCCAATAGAGCAAAGCACGACCATTTTCGAGAACTGACTCAGGTGTGTACTTATAGTACGGCACCTCGGACTCAACAAGACCGTATTGAAGAGCAAGTTGCTGGTGAATGATCCTGGCTACAAGATTGTGTCTGTGCAAGTACGCGCCGTTAGCAAGATGAGAACAACCGGAAATATTATTATTATATTATTATTATTATTATTCACAAATTCACAACTATTATCCCCAAAGGGTTAGATAGAGGCTAGGCAATGAGGACCGCAGAAGCAGTCCACTGCCGTTATAGTCCAAGTTTCTCCATTTTACAACTGCACATGTGCTCAGCGTGATAAGAGGTGAGCCCATCGCCGCTCTATGCTGTTGGATGTATGTGCAATTTTAAGTCCGTTAGTCGCCTTTTACGTCACCCTTGGCCCCGTGGTCAGAGAGGGGTTGGTTGGTATTCTTTACACGGCTCTAGCAACTATAAATACTTAGAAATTTAAAAAAAAAGTGCCGATCCCCAAGTGTATTGATATAGTTTTGTCTATTAGTTTGCCCTTTGCTCACAATAGGCGAGTAATTTAGTCGCAGTAGAAGTTCATTGCTTCGCTAGTTTATTTGATAATTCGTTTAAAATAAGCAAACAAGCGAGCCACCATTACCACCACTACTTGACTAAATTACTAACACAGTTGCGACCTACGCTGTAGAGCTTGCCAGTAGCACTCGTCCATTGCCTTCCTTTTCTACAGATCTCAATTTCTTTATTTTTCTACATGCTACACAATTCTTCAGCGCAATAAATGTATGGTGATTTCCAGGCTATACAAACCGCACAGCGGCATATGGATCAACAGAGACAATGACCCCGACAGTCGAGACAGGAATGTTCCCGAAGTCGTGCACGTGCCGGGGCCTACGTTTACAAGGCACGTTTAAACTTTATTATGTTATAAGTATATCAGCCTGTAAAGGACCTGCTGAGGTCAGGTTTTCCTCTAGGAACAAAAGCAGTTTCTACTACTTAGGTGTTAACAATTTTTGTAATGTTCTATGGAAGGCACTTTACAATTTTTATAAGGCACTGTAAAAAAAAGTGTGAAAAGAAATGTTTTTATGTAATGGTGTGCCCTTCTATGAAAAGTAGGTCATTTTCCAATTTTTATTAAACTCTGTAAGAGAAAAGGTAAAAAAAATGCCCAATCTGAGTTTCCTGCCCGCCTACCGCCCTAAACACTTATAAACCGATAGCATAGCGACTTTCATAAGTGCTGAAATTATTGTAGCTGAAATTGAATAAATAATTTTGAATTCGAATCAAATTTTTAATTTAAAGTTTGTTTGTGGTTACATATGCAGGAGAAGGGACAAGAGGAAGCCTTGCCGCAAAGGAGGGTAAGTTCGCTACGGCCTAAGACTAAGAACCCGGGTATAAGACTATCTAATCATTTGGCTACCTATCCTAACGAGCATTCAACTTTCAGGGTGTGCTATAGAAAGACCTGCAGCAAGAAAAAATGCCGGTTAGTAGCTATCTACAAAATATAATACCTACTATAGTTTTTTTACAAAAACAGGAAGTGTTTTTAGAAGATTTGACGCGTACACTATATAATTAGATAAAAATATTCATCTCCCCTTGTCTCTAAATGTGTAACTGATGTAATACTTTGATTTGTAAATGATTTTTTGTTTTTGCAGACGCTATGCTGCCATGAGACAACGTCGAATGAGTCGGCAAAGGATGAGAGGGTAATTGCGCTACAAATCCCTCACACAAACGTACCTACATTTCATGAACAGAGATACATTGTTTTTATTGGAAAAAATTATGACACCTACAGCAGAAGTACATTTCGAAAACGACATATAAAACTTAATGAAAAAGACAGACTAGTTTTAGTCGACAATGGGAGTTACCGAATGTCCGAAACACAAATAAAATATTATCCTACTACACACACTTAACTACTGTCATTAATTCGTAAAATCAAGTAACTTATTTATGTTATAATAATATGGATCTAAAGCCAGATTTAAAACATTCACATTTTGCACTGGATTCAAAAACCTATTTAATGTAATACGGCAAAAAATATACACATTGTATTTGTAGTCACTCAGAAGCATCTTATACAACGCTGGGCGTGACTGATGGCAAACCAAGAGCAAGAGGGGCGCAGAAGCACCGGCCCGACGACGACGACGACGTTTGTGGCCTCGACGAAATACCGCGACCGGAACATGTTAGTATACTTTGCTATAGGTGAATCTTGGGCCTCGAAACTGCTATTTTATAACGTAGGTACAGTCACCAGCATTAAGATGTGGCTATTGACAGCCTGCAAAAATATCTGGGGCCCAAGTCTGCTAATTTACGAATGGCATAATTGAATCGCAATTGGATCGCATTGTAATTGTTTGACACATTTGGTATTCATAAATGAGTAAGAGAATACCAAATCTGTCAAACAATTACAATTAAGTCAAACAATAGCAGACTTGGGCCCCTGATCATTGGTGGAAGGCATATTATAGGCATATATATGCCTTCCACCAATAATCAGATATTTTTGCATCATCACATCTTAATGCTGGTGACTGTACCTACGTCAGAGAGCATTGAAATTCAATTGTTAGTAACCTCTTAGGAGACATCGTGGGAGACAAGGCGATAAGGTACGTACTATTAGGTAATCGTAATCATGTCTCAGTAACCAGATATTGATATTTGGACTATGGGAAGTTTGTACAGAATCACAAAAACGAAAATAAAAATAAAAATTAAGTACCCTGCTCTTTAAAGATGAGGCCAGATGTGGTGTGTTAAAATCTTAACGACTTAGAAACCATTTTAAAAGTTGCATTGTATATCTCTTGATTGTATTTGTAACACTTGTAAAATTCTGGTCTTGACAACTTTGTATATCTCTTGATTGTATTTGTAACAGTTGTAAAATTCTCGTTTTCAACATTTAAAAATGTTTTCCTACAGGCTCAAATACCAGCACATCTGAAAAAGGGGATGCTCCAAACTCATTCGCTCACTGTGCTACCGTGCACCAAGGAAAAGAAAGCCGACATTCATTATGGTATACTTACCGGCTCCTTCAATATGTACGACGCTAAATTCGGTAAGTTTGTAGATGTTGTTACACAGTAAGTAGTTACATTTACTATTGGACCGAGTTTAAGTAAACTACTACGTACGGTATATGGCATCGAATTATTTAGAAGTTGGTTACACAAGTAGGTCAATAGATGGTGCTGCTTCGATGCTATACAACTTTTTAGTTAACTTCATTATTCAGATAGTGTGTAGAAAACTCCCGCTTAGCACGTAGAAAACTCCTGTCTGGGTTAGTTTGGGTCGCATTCCACATCCACACCTCACCACACATCCTTATCCTTATTTGATCGGGTTACATATGAGCCGGGCGAGAAGGAATTAGGAATTCATTAATAGGATTTTTAAAGTTACATTATTCTTTGATTTTGCGCGCATAATTTTTTCGTGTTCAAGTCTACTACAAACTGTATGGGATTGAAATAACGCCATCTATTGGTGAACTACTTACACAAAATTCTTAAAACACTGATGGAGTTTTAATAACTTGCAGGCGGCAGGTCTAAAGGAAGACAAGCTCTTACGATGAGCGTCATGGCTTATTGCTTGGCGTTCCATTACCATCCCAAACAGTGGACGATGAAGCTTGTCGATAACTTGGTCGATGCTGGAGATCAATGGTATTGAATTTTTTATTAAAGTACATAACTTGCTTTCTTAAAACCCCTTTAGAAGTAACCTTACATTCTTTTCTTAAAAGGTACCTACAATGTTTAGAAAAGGTTCACGATCATTCCGCTGTCCAAGGCATATGTGAGGTGTTGCCTTTTGGCAAGAAACAGACGTTGGCTTTGAATGGGAAGCGTATGCAGGTTTTGCTCGGTGAGCCAGACTTTGTCGGCTATACCATGTCTCTGGACCCCACTGTGTACAACCTTTGCAGAGGACTGAAAGCCTTCTTCAAGGAAAATCGAGCTGGAGTGTTGATGACCAGGTATTGCTTTGCTTTGTTTTGTTACAGTGAGTTTTTATCCATTGGTTTTCTTATAATAACTTTGTGCTTTTGTTTTCTATAAAAGGGTGCTAAAAGTAGTCATTTGGAAAGACAGAATTTGTTACTACATATTTGACCCAGCCGGCAGAGACTCCAGAGCTTACTCAAACTTTGGAAATGGCTGCGCAGCCCTTATGAATGTCAAAGATTTAGATTCAGTGTCCGAAATTTTATTAGCCCGCAGTATTGTAGAGGACCAAAAATTTGTATTGGCTGCCGTTAAAGTGTTAAAAATGATCGACGAAAAATGTGACGAGGACATTGAGTCGGACAGAGAACTGACTCAAGCCGAGAAGGCAATGATGGGTTACAGGATACTCAATGAAAACTGCGCTATAGTAAATGCCAACATGCATTTGGGCGACAGGTGTTTCGAAGATGCGAAATATCGTCAAGCTTTGACTATAGCGGTCGCCGCGATGACTTATGCCAAAATTTCGCCACCCAACACGTGGTTTACGAAAACCTTAGATAAAATTTTACGTTTGGGCAATAAGCTCTACGTTGATTGTACGCATCCAAAAGTTATGATCGATTTGACAATCGACAACATTCCCAATGAGATTATTGTCGGGCCGTATGCATGTGAAATCATAATATACAGAGAGAGAATTAAAGGTCAGCTCTTCACTACTAAAGAATGTTTATTCAATATCAGGAGTGGCTTAGAAGAGTTCTTTAGTCACGAGTATAATAGTGGTATACTGGAGTTCAATAACTACGCTCTTGCGGTGTGGAGGCAGAGAGATATGTATTACTTGTTTGATCCGTACCCTCGTACTAACGATGGGCTGAGGTCCTTGAAGGTAGGGAGAGGTTGTTGCATGATGCTCCTTAATTCGGACACTATGGCAGCAGTCTTCACCAAGAATTGGGACTACATGCCAAGCACAACCCAATTTTATATACACGCTTTCAAAGTTTTGAAACTGAAGAAGAGGGAACCGAAGGTAATATTGGTATTATAATTTCTGTAACTAATCATACCTCTTGACCTTTCATCTCATAATAATTAAGTGAGATAGGTAAATGTATACTTCACCCGAGTTCACCCTGAATCACCAGGAAACGACGGAGGAACTGACAATCTTATCTCTAATTGTCAGACCCCAATTTTTTTATTAAACTTATGTAATTTTTTATCAAAAGAAGCATAATGAACGTTGTAATTACCATTCCACAGACGCAAATAGTATGTACACTAAGCGACGAACAGCTTCCCGGGGCGAAAAGTAAGGTAAAGAGGAAAGTTTTGCCTATGAGCCAGGCCAAAGGCGACGGCAAGGAGATCTTACACGATGTAATGCCGATGAATATTATTGAGGACAAAGTTTCTGGGGTAAGCAAATATATACTTACAATCCCACTCCTTATTCACTAATTTTATTTGTACTGGCACCCTCGAATCCTTAGCCAACCGTCAGGTTATGTTTACCAACCAAATCAAAGAGTTCTATTAAGTGTTCTCAAGTTTTCAAGCTGTTCTGTCTTAATTTAGCTGTCTGTGTGTAGCTTAAGCTGTCTGTTTTAAAGGGGAATGAGAATAAAATTCTGCTACATTACTAGCAGTACTTATAGCTGCAATTTATTAGTCATAAGCCGCTGCATTAGTGCTGTATGTAGTTTGGTTCTGGTGATAACAGCATAGATAATAATGGGGCATAAATGAGCAAATTTTACAGCAACATGTGGACGAAGAGCACATGGGCGATATAATATCGCTAGTGGACAGCATACAGGAGGACTATCTGCCTCCAATCCCGTTGAGATACAAGAACATGGAAGCCGAACCCTTAGAACCGAAAATCGGTAAGCTATGTGCTATGCTATTGAGGTGGTGTTTTTTTCATAAATTTTATTACTTTTATTTAAGGAGTATTTAATTGTCTACTAAACACAATTTATTTCGTTTAGCTAACATTCTTAGTTTCCGAGATTTATAGGTTTCTTTAAGTGACCCGGATTCATTGCTCTCGAGTAGGTACATCGTCGTCAATCGTCATTGGTATTTGCGTTTATAACAGACGATTTGTGCTGTAACATCTGACAGACATTGATTTTGATAGCTAAATAGACCGACGTGAGAGCGGCATGGTCTACCACAAGCAGTAAAAGTTTGCGGCAGCTGGTACAGAGCTGCATTGATGTCGCCTCTGTCTCTTATCGAGTGCCGCAATCGAGGCCCCATCGCAAAACTTGCGACAGCAAAAATAGGCATCAGAATTTGTTCCCTATTTTATTATGGTTAATAGTGAGTTTTCTTATCTATTGGTTTGCTAAATACGGTCTTAAATTCTGTGCCTTGGCCTCCGATAATAAGAGCCTTCATCTGGGTCTAGCTGTCCAGTCCGCGCAATTCCTTCCCGACCATGAAGGTGACAGGCGGATGGCCGCCCGTTTAAATTTTGTTAAGCCCGCAAAAGAACTTCCCGTCGGTCATGACCTTCCATGGCCTACATGGAAGTCCTTAAATAGACTATGGACACAAATGGGTCGCTGTGGACTTAATAGATTCAGATGGGGTTATGCCGACGAGTCCAGGTTCCGTGTAAGTGCGGTGTCGCCGAGCAGACTATGCAGCACTTGCTCTCTTAATTGCCCACTGGTCCCACATGCGTGCAATATGGATAGGGTTACCATTTAGGAATTTGAAAGTCCTGGCAAAAAGCCTGACATTTTGATAAAAGTCTGGACTTCTTAGTCACAAAATCTATCCGTGCGGTGACGGAGAAAGAATACCAATCGTCGCCCATCTCTCCGTCCGGTGGGTGTCGTAAGAAGCGACTAACGGACTCTTTCGAGCGATGATCTGCTCCACTGGTGGTAGGGCTTGACCCGTCTGGTTGGTGACCACCGTACGCATGGTGTAAAACCCGTCAAGTGGCTGCTTGTCGGTCGCGTTTCGGGATCAGCCAGCATATAACCAGAGCTCGAGAGGATGATGCTGCGATGTATTTGGTCTGTGGAGGCTTCCGTCAAACCAGTGCCAGGAGGACTTCGTGAACCTGCCGACCAGGGAGACCCGTAGAAACGGTTGTCCCGCTGGCCGCCCGTGGCACAGTACAGGGGCCCAAGCGAGCCTAACCAGCTCGTGAGGCTGCCTCACCATGCCACGCATAATCTCGGGGTGGTCCGTCGTGCCGGTTGGTGACCGAAAGGTGGGGTCCCGGCGGCCATTCCCGGGGGGGTTCGGGGGCCCTTCCGTTCGGCAGGTTAATAATACTCGTCTGTGGGCAAATTCCTGGGGAAACAGGCCACCACACTTTGACCATTCGCATCGCGGCATCATTTTCTCGATTCACGCCTCTCTCTTTCCACTCCTAAAATGACAGCGCCTAACAACAAAACTGGTTCTACAGCGGTGCACACCCCCACCACAACCTTACCGTTTGAGGTGGAGTTCGCTAACATCCGCGGACTCCATGCAAACCTCAATGCCGTCCACCACCATCTTGAGACGGCACGGCCAGCAATGTTGTTCCTGACGGAGACGCAAATAATCCGCCTAGCTGACACCACCTACCTGAACTATCCCGGCTTTGTGCTTGAAGAATCCTTCAAAGCCAAAGCCGGAGTTTGCTTATTCGTTCGGGCGGATGTTTGCTGTCGCCGTCTGCGCTGTCTGGAGGACCCTTCCTTCTCCCTCCTAGTGGTACACGTCGACTTAGGCTCTCATTGCCGTGTCTACGTCTGCGTCTACCGATCCCATAACGGCGACAACTCGACTAATTGAACATCTTAGTCGGGTAGCAGATGATGCGCAGGAGCGGTTTCCATCGGCGGAACTGGTGTTTTTGGGGGACTTCAACGCCCACCATGAGTTGTGGTTAGGTTCCTCCAAAACAGACCATGCTGGTAGAACTGCCCACGCATTCGCTCTCACGCATGACCTGACGCAACTGGTGAACCAGCCCACCAGGATCCCAGACATAGTTGGCCATGCGCCCTCCTTACTCGACCTTCTGCTGACGAGTCGCCCAGCTGGATACCGGGAGGAGATTCGAGCTCCTTTAGGTTCCTCGGATCACTGCTTGATATCCAGCACAGTGCCCTTGGCATCGCGCCCGCCAACAGCGGTTTCGAAACGCCAGATTTGGCACTACGCGTCGGCAGACTGGGACGGGATGCGGGAGTATTTTGCATCCGTCCCTTGGAGGCAGCGCTGCTTTAGTGGGAAGGACCCGACCGCTAGCGCCACTGCCGTTGCTGATGAGATAGTATTAGGAATGGAATACTATATTCCACACTCCTATGTCATCAGCAAAGGCAGACGCAACCGCTGGTTCAATCGCGAGTGTGCCAGCGCTGTTGAGAGCAAACAGACGGCATACCGCGCTTGGATCAGAGGTAAAGCTCATGGGGCTCCCGAAACTCGCTCGCTAAAAGCAGCCTATAATAATGCCACCAAGTCGTGTAAGAGGGCCTACATTAGAGCGGATGCCCAGCGCGTTGCACGAGTAGGCCAAGAACTCCTGACGCATCCTACGGGCAGCCGTAGCTACTGGCGTCTGGCCAAAGCCGTGCAATCCAACTTCTGCCAACCCTCGCTGCCACCACTGAGATGTCTTGACGGAACTTTAGCTCACAAGCCGCAGGAAAAGGTCGATCTCCTGGCCAAACTCTTTGCGGCTAACTCCCGGATCGATGACTGTGATGCACAGCCACCCTCAATTCCTCACTGTGGCCACACAATGTCTGATATTAAAATCAGGCAGTGTGATGTCCGTGCGGAAATGCAGTCAATCGATGTCCGGAAAGCTAACGGTCCTGATGGCATCCCAGCAATAGTCCTGAAAATGTGTGCAGCGGAGTTGTCGCCTGTGTTAACGCGTCTGTACCGTCTCTCGCTCTCTTCGGGTTGTGTGCCGGAATCTTGGAGAGAAGCTAATGTGCAACCGATCCCTAAAAAAGAAGATCGGTCAGATCCGACTAATTACCGCCCTATAGCCGTAACTTCAGTGTTGTGTAAGATCCTAGAACGAATATTGAACAAACAGCTTATTCGATACCTAGAAGATCACTCCCTAATTCACGATCGTCAATATGGGTTTCGGCCAAAACGGTCAACGGGTGATCTTCTAGCGTACGTCACACATCTCTGGGGTGAGGCTATTGACAAGCGTGGCGAGTCACTGGCAGTTAGCCTTGACATAGCCAAGGCTTTTGATCGGGTCTGGCACAAAGCTCTTCTCTCCAAGCTCTCGGCATACGGTTTGCCCGCTCAGTTCTGTACCTGGATTGCCAGCTTCCTGCATGAGCGTAGAATCCGTGTCCTTTCGGATGGATGCGCTTCGCGGTTCATGTCAGTGAACGCTGGTGTTCCTCAAGGCTCCGTTCTATCCCCCACGCTGTTCCTTCTGCATATCAATGACATGCTTCCTCTTGGAAACATTCATTGCTATGCAGATGATAGCACAGTGCATGGGGGATATAACGGGCACCCAACGGCTGGGCGGGTAGACACCGAAATGAAGCGAGCAAATCTTGTCATTGAGCTCGATCGGATGTTGGACCTCATTTCTAAATGGGGCTCCGATAATCTGGTGGAGTTCAATGCCAAGAAAACACAAGTGTGCGCGTTCACAGCGAAAAAGTCGCCATTCCTTCCCCTTCCCTCTCTTCAGGGTACATCTCTAGGCCTGCAGAGCAGTATTAACATGCTCGGTATGGATATCCGCTGCGATCTGAACCAAAAGGACTACATCGAAACCGTGATTAAAAATGCCTCACGTAAACTCGGTGTCCTGAACAAGGTGCGGCGATTCTTCACGCCTGATCAGTTGTGTCTATTATACAAGACACAGGTGCGGTCTTGCGTGAAGTATTGCTCTCACCTTTGGGACGGCTCCGCAAAGTACCTTCTCGATGCCTTGGACAGATTGCAGCGCCGCGCTGTGCGCATTATAGGCAATGCAGAGGTCACTAAAACTCTCGAGCCTTTGCAATTGCGTAGAGATATTGCGTCACTCAGCGTCTTTTACCGTTTATACCATGGCGAGTGCTCTGAAGAACTCTTTGACCTCATCCCTCCTTCTCCCTTCCTCCATAGGAGTACGCGTGCTGCTCTGCGGAGTCACCAATTTACAGTCTCTAACATTCCATCTCGCACAAAGAAATTTGGTGACTCGTTTCTTTGCCGCACTTCCAAAAGCTGGAATAGTCTACCAGCACACGTATTCCCTCCTACCTATGACATAGGGTCCTTCAAACGAGGCGTGAAGAAGCACTTTGTGGGCCGGCAGAGTGAGGATAACTGATGCTACGTCTCTTACGCTGCACCCGTTGTCCTCGCGCCTGGACCTCATTTCCACTTAACATCAGGTGGAGTGGGGTCATTTGCCGGGCTTAGTATAAAAAAAATGAGAAGTTAATAAATATTAAAACTGTTAACCGTAGACATATTTGATATTACTTAAAATGTAGTTTTGTTACTCATATTCCAAAATCCGGACAAATCAAAGAGCCGGACAAAGTCGGACTAGAGTCTAAAAGTCCGGACATGTCCAGACTAATCCGCACGGATGGTAACCCTAATTACGGATAAACTCATGGCGGCCACAGATGCTGCGATAATCTGGCTGCGTACCGGGCTAATCACATTTAATTGTAATGTAAATAAAAACGATGTTGGTTGCTTGAGCAACTTTTTAGCTGAGCCGTCGTCAGAGGCAGCTAAAGTTATATTTAACTTTGTAATTTCTAGCGTTAAGTTGTTATAGTTACTAAGATTAGGGTAAAATGGAGCTGGAATGATCGAATCCTCGATCATTCCAGCTCCGAGAAAGAGAAAAAAAATGTTTTATTGTATTTTGGCTGTCGTACGAACCAACGACAAGAAAGAAGAAGAATTCTATTTGCTGTTTTTTTTCTTTAAAGCATACGTAATATTTTGTCCAGTGAACCTGGACTCGCCGACGGTGTCGGTGACGCAGGTGGTGCCGCCGTGGCCCAAGCCGCGCGACAAGACCAACGAGCCGGTGGAGCCCGATCCCGACCGGGAGCCCACGCCGCCGCCCACGCCCCCGCCCATGCCGGTACGTACACACATGCATACAACATACATACAGACCAACGAACCGGCGGAGCCCGACCCTGACCGGGAGCCAACACGCCGCCCATGCCATGCCCACAAGAAAGAAAGAAAGAAATAGCGTATTCTTGCATCAATAATCACGACTATTATCCCCGAAAGGTTAGCCGGAGATTAGGCAATGAGGACCGCAAAGGAGTCCGCTGCCACGTTTAGTTGTATAATGCCTAATTTGCAAATTGCCCACCTAGTTTCGAAAGGATTACTTCGCAAAATAGCCAATTTTTAACATATCTCTTCAAAAACCAATATTAACCAAATTACATCAAAACGATGTAACTAACAACCCGTTATAATATGTAGGTAATTAAATAGATATTAATAGTTACAAAATTATATAATAATTATGAAAAAAATGGAATCACATTATACAATTACTTATTGTATAATGTAATTCTATTTTAAAAAAAACGTATCTAGTTTTGGATTCTGTTCCAGAATAAAAAAATACCAACAAATATTACCAATATAATATATAAATGGGGTAATTTTTTTGTAAATTTAAAGTCATTTTATAAATATTGGCTATTTTGCGATGTAGTCCTTTTGCGAAATAGTCCTTTCGCGAATCAGTCCTTTTTCTAAGTAGCCATTCTGCGAATTGGTCCTTTTGCGAATTATGTATTACGCGAAGTAGTCCTTTCGAGACTCGGCGGGCATTTTGCGAATTAGGCATTATGCGACTAAACGCTTTGCCATAGTCCACATTTCACTTAATAGCGACTGCACATGTGCTCAGCGTGACAGGTGATGAGCCCATCGCCGCTATATGCTGTTGGATGTATGTGCAGTGCAGGATTTCTGAAGGCAAAGTAAGGCGTCATGTCTTCTGTTTTGTTTTAATTCATATATAGATACACGACTATCCCCGAAGGGTTAGTCAGACACCAGGCAATGACCGCAGAAGCAGTCCACTGCCCATACACGTGGTCCACGTTTCACCATATTACAACTGCACATAAACTCCCCCCAAACCCTCCTACAAATTGGCTACTTGGCAGTTTTCGAAAAAGTATTTAAAAAGTTACAAACGCTGATTTTATACCCTGTACAATATTTTCTTTCTCGAAAAAACCTTTATTTAACAGAAATAAACATGTTTTACTTTATTGCTTTTAAATTTCTAGCGAAAACTGTTGGTCACGTGACTTTTTTTTTTTTAATGCTAAGCCCGGCAAATGACTCCACTCCACCTGATGTTAAGTGGAAATGAAGTCCAGGCGCGAGGACAACTGGTGCAGCGTAAGAGACGTAGCATCAGTCACCCTCACTCTGCCGGCCCACAGAGTGCTTCTTCACGCCTCGTTTGAAGGACCCTATGTCATAGGTAGGAGGGAATACGTGTGCTGGTAGACTATTCCATCTTTTGGAAGTGCGGCAAAGAAACGAGTCACCAAATTTCTTTATGCGTGATGGAATGTTAGAAACTGTAAATTGGTGACTCCGGAGAGCAGAACGCGTACTCCTATGGAGGAAGGGAGAAGGAGGGATGAGGTCAAAGAGTTCTTCAGAGCACTCGCCATGGTATAAACGGTAAAAGACGCTGAGTGACGCAATATCTCTACGCAATTGCAAAGGCTCGAGAGTTTTAGTGACCTCCGCATTGCCGATAATGCGCACAGCGCGGCGCTGCAATCTGTCCAAGGCATCGAGAAGGTACTTTGCGGAGCCGTCCCAAAGGTGAGAGCAATACTCCACGCAAGACCGCACCTGTGTCTTGTATAATAGACACAACTGATCAGGCGTGAAGAATCGCCGCACCTTGTTCAGGACACCGAGTTTACGTGAGGCATTTTTAATTACGGTTTCGATGTAATCCTTTTGGTTCAGATCGCAGCGGATATCCATACCGAGCATGTAAATACTGCTCTGCAGGCCTAGAGATGTGCCCTGAAGAGAGGGAAGGGAAAGAAATGGCGACTTTTTCGCTGTGAACGCGCACACCTGTGTTTTCTTGGCATTGAACTCCACCAGATTATCGGAGCCCCATTTAGAAATGAGGTCCAACACCCGATCGAGCTCAATGACAAGATTTGCTCGCTTCATTTCGGTGTCTACCCGCCCAGCCGTTGGGTGACCGTTATATCCCCCATGCACTGTGCTATCATCTGCATAGCAATGAATGTTTCCAAGAGGAAGCATGTCATTGATATGCAGAAGGAACAGCGTGGGGGATAGAACTTAGCCCTGAGGAACACCAGCGTTCACTGACATGAACCGCGAAGCGCATCCATCCGAAAGGACACGGATTCTACGCTCATGCAGGAAGCTAGCAATCCAGGTACAGAACTGAGCGGGCAAACCGTATGCCGGGAGCTTGGAGAAATGAGCTTTGTGCCAGACCCGATCAAAAGCCTTGGCTATGTCAAGGCTAACTGCTAGTGACTCGCCACGCTTGTCAATAGCCTCACCCCAGAGATGTGTGACGTACGCTAGAAGATCACCCGTTGACCGTTTTGGCCGAAACCCATATTGACGATCGTGAATTAGGGAGTGATCTTCTAGGTATCGAATAAGCTGTTTGTTCAATATTCGTTCTAGGATCTTACACAACACTGAAGTTACGGCTATAGGGCGGTAATTAGTCGGATCTGACCGATCTCCTTTTTTAGGGATCGGTTGCACATTAGCTTCTCTCCAAGATTCCGGCACACAACCCAAAGAGACCGAGAGACGGTACAGACGCGTTAACACAGGGGACAACTCTGCTGCACACATTTTCAGGACTATTGCTGGGATGCCATCAGGACCGTTAGCTTTCCGGACATCGATTGACTGCAGCTCCGTACGGACATCACACTGCCTGATTTTAATATCAGACATTGTGTGGCCACAGTGAGGAATTGAGGGTGGCTGTGCATTACAGTCATCGATCCGGGAGTTAGCCGCAAAGAGTTTGGCCAGGAGATCGACCTTTTCCTGCGGCTTGTGAGCTAAACTTCCGTCAGGGCATCTCATTGGTGGCAGCGAGGGTTGGCAGAAGTTGGATTGCACGGCTTTGGCCAGACGCCAGTAGCTACGGCTGCCCGTAGGATGCGTCAGGAGTTCTTGGCCTACTCGTGCAACGCGCTGGGCATCCGCTCTAATGTAGGCCCTCTTACATGACTTGGTGGCATTATTATAGGCTGCTTTTAGCGAGCGAGTTTCGGAATCCCCATGAGCTTTACCTCTGATCCAAGCGCGGTATGCCGTCTGTTTGCTCTCAACAGCGCTGGCACACTCGCGATTGAACCAGCGGTTGCGTCTGTCTTTGCTGATGACATAGGAGTGTGGAATATAGTATTCTATTCCTAATACCATCTCATCAGCAACGGCAGTGGCGCTAGCGGTCGGGTCCTTCCCACTAAAGCAGCGCTGCCTCCAAGGGACGGATGCAAAATACTCCCGCATCCCGTCCCAGTCTGCCGACGCGTAGTGCCAAATCCGGCGTTTCGAAACCGCTGTTGGCGGGCGCGATGCCAAGGGCACTGTGCTGGATATCAAGCAGTGATCCGAGGAACCTAAAGGAGCTCGAATCTCCTCCCGGTATCCAGCTGGGCGACTCGTCAGCAGAAGGTCGAGTAAGGAGGGCGCATGGCCAACTATGTCTGGGATCCTGGTGGGCTGGTTCACCAGTTGCGTCAGGTCATGCGTGAGAGCGAATGCGTGGGCAGTTCTACCAGCATGGTCTGTTTTGGAGGAACCTAACCACAACTCATGGTGGGCGTTGAAGTCCCCCAAAAACACCAGTTCCGCCGATGGAAACCGCTCCTGCGCATCATCTGCTACCCGACTAAGATGTTCAATTAGTCGAGTTGTCTCCATGTCGCCGTTATGAGATCGGTAGACGCAGACGTAGACACGGCAATGAGAGCCTAAGTCGACGTGTACCACTAGGAGGGAGAAGGAAGGGTCCTCCAGACAGCGCAGACGGCGACAGCAAACATCCGCCCGAACGAATAAGCAAACTCCGGCTTTGGCTTTGAAGGATTCTTCAAGCACAAAGCCGGGATAGTTCAGGTAGGTGGTGTCAGCTGGGCGGATTATTTGCGTCTCCGTCAGGAACAACATTGCAACAACATTTTCTCTGTGACATCACATTTCAATAAATATAGAAACTTATCTTGAAACCTAACAGATAGTTTTTGATAATTTTGTGAACACACATGAAGCTCAATCATGGCCGCCCCTTGCCGTCCGTGTTTCGGGTCTTGTAATCCACAGATAAAAATCGCAAATTTATTTTGTAAAAATAAAATATTTACAAATTGTCTTAACCCTTAACTTGGCAGGAATTTAATTTTTACAAAATATATGTTTAATCTTTATTTTAGGGTTCTTTGGGGTCCAAGAGGTGTGGGAAAAATAAAAAAAATCTGTGTATTATATTTTTTGTGTAATTCAATGTATCTTTAAATATACACTGCCAAATCAAAAACAATCAACATTTCAATGTGAGTGTATCCCAGGAAATACACTGCCATGAACATAGAGTTTCAAAATAGTTATTAGATAAAGAATAATTTAAAACATATATCAAAATAACACAAATAATCAACAGTCTTATGACAAACTACAAACGAACTCTATAATTATTCTGTTTTAAATATATAAAAATAATCTAACAAACAGCTTTTCTGTAGTCTACTTACAACTAAAAAATTAAATCAAATGAGATTAGTAAAAAAAAACCTAAAAGCAAAATTGTAGAGTCTTTACTTGGTATGATATGCCAGGTAATAATTGCGATCCTCTACCAAACATAGCCTTATTTTACATTTATAACAATAAAACTTGGTCTGTCCTTTAGTGCAAAGTTTACACCTTCCTTTGGCTGTAAATGTTGGAATATGACCAACTTGGTCGTGCCGTATAGTATCTGGTGGTCTTTCAGTAGCTGTTTTCTTAATAAGGTGTGTAGGGTGAGGTACATTATTGCTATCTTTGTCTGTGGAAACCGTTCTTTCGTATCAAAGAAGGCTTTTGTAAATTTCATATCTGAAAGCTTCAATTTTATTATGGGGTCATCATTTTTCAGGTTACGTCGATACAAAAGCCACGCATTATTGACACATATATCAAACATTTGAGAAAAGAGAGGTAGGTACCAGCGATGCCCTCGTAATCCAGTGCGATACAGAGCAACAAGCATGTCTGCCAAATCTACACCCCCCATATTAGCATTATATTCTTTAATCAAGTGGGTGCATGGAACTGGCAGTTTCCTTTTTTCATCCTTATTATATCTTAGTACATTTTTTTGTGGATAAGAATCTAAATATGTACTTGCTACTGTCACACATTTATTGTCAAACCATTTAGAAACGACAATATTATACTTGTTGCAAACTACTTGCGCGTGAGATCCTCTTCCCTTTTTCTTCAAATTCTTGTCCGTAGGAAGTTTTTCTAGTGCTCCTCGAAGTCTATTTTGCCTTATTGTCCCCAATGAAAATATACCATACTCATTTTTTTAAGTGTTGTAGCAGCTCAACTGAAGTAAAAAAATTATCAAAACATAATATCTTACATGCGGGTTGATGAATAGACTAGCCAAAGCTAAAACAACTTTAGCACCCAATCCCATACTATCCTCGGCTTCAGTTAATAAATGATAGCGGAATGTATCTTCTCCCCCATATACCAAAAAATCATACACCAAACCGGAAGTACCCGCACCCGTACGTACAAATATCTTGAATCCCCATTTATTTGGTTTATTCTGTATATATTGTTTTCTACTACCTGATCTAGTCCCTTTATAGGGAACCATCATTTCATCTATGCTGAAACGTGTTTCTTCTTCAATTTTTAGGCAATTTTCTTTTACTTTTTGAAGAAGTGGTCTGATTTTGTAGTAACGATCACCATCATCATGTAGCTTATCATTAAAATGTAAATATCTTCTGATCATTTGAAACCTCTTCAAAGTCATGATATTAGCAACTTTTTTATAACGAAACTTACTAGACCAAAAGTCAGTATACACTGGTATTTGCACGATGCCTCTTAAAATATTTATTGCTAGGAAATCTTTAATACCGTCCTCTGTAACATTAATAGATGTGCCTTTCACCTGGGTACTGTATAGATTTGTTTGGTGCACTATCATAGATATGATGTCATCAGAAAAGAAAAGCTTAAAGTATTCTATAGGGCTTCTAGTTTCTTCAGGGAAATCCACTGAATCTGCCACTTCAGCTAAACCCCTAAATTTCCGACATCGCCATGTCATTGTTAGTCTCTTAGGTTTTACAACTTTTTTTTTTGTTACTACTACTTTTGCTCTTTTGGATCGTGTAGCTGTTGACGGAGATGCTGGATGATAAGGGGATGGAGCTGATAAAAGTCTCGATACTCTCGATGTACTAGCAATTGGAGATACTGGCAAAATGCTTTGTGGTGAAAATGGTGAATATGGTGAAAGAATTGACGGAGAACAAACACCAGTACTTGATGGGGATGCTTGTGGAAATGGTTGTAAAGGCGAAGCAGTATTTAACACATCAACAAATTCATTCTCACTTTCGCTTAATATATGTAGATTTTCAAGTGAAGATGGCAAGGATGGAGGCGGTGAACTACTAAAGGAGTGTCTGTGTAGAATGTTGTTCTCTAACTCATCTGCAGAAGATTCACTGTCATCTATTTCCGACCTGGCTCCTGACTTCGGTACAAGTGCAACAAGATTACGTGCCCTATTTTTTTGTTGCAATTTTGTTTGTGACATCTAAAAAAAAGCACATATTATTACTGAAATTGATGTATTTTCTGTAACATTACTTGCATGCTAACACATAATTTAAAGAAAAATATAATATATGGAACAACACCGTGAAGCTGGCTATGTGCATTTAAAGAGTACATATCAAAGTAAACGTTCATTTCTCTACAGCGGGCAGTGTGCATTTAAATATACATACATAAAAAACGGTGTTTTACACATTGTCACAATGCATTCAGAACTCAATTAAATGTTGTAAATCACAGTTAGTATTGTAACTTATAAGTTACATATGTATACATAACAATCATTCAACAGTTGATTTGTCAGAAGAATAATAATAAGAGATTTTTTTTACCTTGCTATGCGTAGACGCACGCACGCAGTCCGCCATTTTGCGTTGTACTGTCAACTTGGTATTGCCAGTGGTCAGACAATTATTTTATACCACATAAGGGGAATATTGCCTAGCATTATATCCAAAAAAATACATGTTTAATGCAATAGGTTTGTACGTAGATTTTTAAGAAGTGCAATGTGCATAACAATGCACTCTGTCAAGTAAAGGGTTAATAAAAAAAAACTATTGGATAATTATCGTTAAATCATAAACTACCATTTCCGTCGTATTTCATATTTTATTGTTACAACTGTCAAATAGCCAATTATACTATGCTCGTCTAAGGCAAGCTACGCCACTGATCATAACAAACCCTTAACAAGAACAAACAAACAAACAACAACCAAAAACCGGACCCAGACCCTACATCGCCGCAACACCCTCACCTATGCCGGTATAACATCTTCAGCCTGTAATTGGCTACTTGACAGTTCTCGGAAAAGTATATTAAAAATTACAAACCCTTATTAAAAACCTCTTACGATATTTTTTTCTCGAAAAAATTTTATTTCATAGAAAAAAGAAACATAATTATTTTTCTTCATTAATTTAAAATTTCGCGCGTAAATGGTAGGTCACGTGATATTTTACGCTGTGACGTATAAACAAACATATCTTGAAACCTGACAAATAGTTTTGTTTATTTTGTAAAATGTGACGTCACACGAAGCTCAATCATGGCCGCCCGTGTTTCAAGTCTTATAATACACAGATAAAAAAATCGCAAATTTATTTTTTAAAAATAAAAGATTTACAAATTATCTTAATAAATAAAAACTATTAGATTATTATTGTTAAATTAAAAACTACCTTAACCGACATATTATTCTAAATTTTATTCTTATAACTGTCAAATAGCCAATTGTCCCATTGCTGGGCACAGGCCTACGCACATATGCCCATAACTCCACACATGCCCAATGCGGGTTTTAGGGTTTGCCAAAACTGGTATAAACCAAGTCAATAAAAAAAACAACTAATTGCACATGCCGGCTTGCACAATAAAATAAGTCGCCAAGGTCTGAAGACAAGACCAACAATAAACAAATTTTGTTTGTTCGTTTTCCATTTTTTGTTACAGCCTCCAGAAGGAGGGGAGGAAGAGGTAATTATTTTGTAGTATTGTTTAGCTTAAAAATGTCTCCAAAACCTTTTATATGAATATTTCCATCATGTCCATAAGTAAAGTAAAAACGTTTCGTTCAAATAAACTTTATAAAGTATAGTACTTTACTTATGTACTTTTGCCTTAGTAGGCAAAAGCTTATTAGATCCAAAAGAAAACTTGCTCTCAATTTCTTAACAAATGTTTTCTTATTGTTTTCATATTAAAATAAACACTTCAGCAGGAGGAAGAAGAAGGTGACGAAGAAGAAGAAGACGAAGAAACGATGAAGCGGAAAAAGGAAGAAGCGGACCGAATCAAGGCCGAAGAGGAAGAGGCCAGGAGGAAGGCGGAGGAGCTGCCGCCGCCGCTGCCGCCCCCGCCGCCCTCCCCACAGGGGGAGCCTGAGGTTCCCGTAAGTTACTTACCGTTAAGTTCCCGGTCGACCATTTTCGATGATATTCACTTGCACACGATCGAAGCGCACGCGCTCTGTACGTACGCGCGGTACGCACACGTTCGCCCTCAAAGACTTTAGCCGCGTCCACACCGGCCGAGCACGGCTCGCGAGCCATTTGGTTCGGACTTCCTCTGCTCGCGAGCCGTGGCACCCGAGGCAAATTTGAAAGGTTGCGAGCGGTCCCCGCGAGCCAAAGTGAGCCAGTCTTCGATCAACAATACTAACTAGATAACGCGTCACGTACAAAGTCAAAGCTAAGTTCTGTCCATGTGTATAAATACTTTACCTTTACTAACGAACTGAGACAAAAGTTATAAAACAGTTTTAAGTTCAACCTAATTACAACCATGGCACCCAGTTATAAAGTCACAAACTTCTAAGTATTATCCTAAACTTACGATCATTCGTCACAAAAAACGAGCAAAGCAATGATTACTCCTGTCACTCAAAAATTAAAAGCGTCAATAACATTTAGTGGTGATATCAACCTTAAGGGGCAACAAATAAAGTACTTTTACCTGTTATTGCCTTGCAAGATAATAAGAGCTCACTTCTCAAGTGGGCTGTTATTTACCAAGACATATTTTTAGCGCCGACCTGACATCTAGTTGTATTGTTGATCGAAGGAGCCAGTGCAACCTTTCAAATTTGCCTCGGGTGCCACGGCTCGCGAGCAGGAAGGCCGAGGCAAACGGAGCGCGACGCGAACCGTGCTCGGCCGGTGTGGACGCGGCTATTGACAAGCTTGTGGCAGGCAGTATACAATGAAGTTTCATAAAAGAACCCCATGGGTTGATGGACTACTGCGAGAGGGGGACATCCGCAGGCCCCACTAAGGCTCGTATTCGAAAACCAATCTCATACTATTCAGGAATGGTGCTATTCATCGCATAATCGCCATCCCTTTCTAACTGTATTCAAGCATGGATTTGATTTTGAGTTTAATTTTAGAATACGAGCCTAAGATAAGTTAAATACTTGTAGGCCTCTCGTGAGTTCGTGACTCAAGACATGAGCAAACTTTAAAATTCAGTACAATCAGCCAGTCTCATTTCATTACACAGCTGGACGTAGGCCTTTCCTAATGCATGCCACTGCACTCGATCTTCGGCTCTTTCTCGGAATTTAAAATTAGAGTGATTTATAGTATCGAAATGTTGTCTCGACCTTCGTTTATAATTAGCATTTTAATTAAAATATTGTTTTAGCAGTTATCAAATTTCAATCAAATCGTAATTAGGTAACTACATAACGGCAGCTCGCGCAGAGACATATCGTCTTAACAAATCAAAATATCTTGAATGCCACCTCGCTATAAAAGATACATAAGTAAATCATATTTGTAACGATTGTTGTCTTACAATGGCAGTCCCAATAAAGATTTGAAGCCGATCTCCTTACGGGAAGTCCTGAGCCCAAAGTGAGATAATGAATGGAATCAGGCATAACTTTGCGAAAATTCATGGCATACAAAATGCAATAAAAGTATGTAGTGTTAATTCTGCTAACTTACTAGTATATCAAGTTTTGATGCAGCATGCAAGCACCGGCCTCCCGCTCGCAAATGTATGCATATGCAAAAGCAGCGATAACTTTATGGCAATTTGTATTACCGGGGGTTAATGTCACTCGCGTCCGTTCCGTTTACCATTGAGACCCTACATATGATCCCTGATGCTAAATGTGACACTATCAGAGTGGTAAAGCCACGCTGCGTTGCAGTACGAATTAGGCCGGCGCGCCCGGCGTAATACCACCTCACAGAATATCGGCGTGAAACAATGTTGTTTCCCCGACGCTGTTGTGTTTCGTCCGGTAAGTGAAAGTACCGGATGCCCATCTCCCCCCTCCACCCCCTCACAGTTTTTACTTCTACCTCAAAGATCCTAGGACGATTCTACGACGCCGGCGACGCATCTCCTCTGGTTTAGCAGGTGTCTATGGACGGCGGTGATTGCTTCCCTTTAGGTGACCCGCCTATTCTTTTGCCTCCTACAAACATAAAAAAAACGTTTGCGGTTGGAAGGGCGGTGCTTGGACGCTGCATCCAAGCCTTGCCATAGTGAAATGTTCATTATAAGCCGATGATGATAACGATGATGCTCCAAGCTAATACCGACACTCGTAAACATCCTTGCGATACATTTTGTGATCAGAAATTTAGCTAAGTATATATTTTTTTCCAAAGCTGGCCGCTCCAGTCGTACCAATGGAGGACGAGGTCCAAACCATGGAGCCCGTTAATGTGGAACGTCGCGTACTCCTAACCGAAGACGCCAGATTTAGGTCCAAATTGAGGCAGCTGCGGAAGAAAACGACGCCTCCACTGATGGAAGCGCAAGTCGACAAGACACCGTCCCAAGAGCTCGCACTGCCCAGCAATTTCAAGAACCTACCCGACAATACGCAGATTATACGCGGAACGAGCGGTATATCAGACACCAAGGGCTTGGAAGTACTCCCGTTTGCCGCTATCATGGCGATAGTGACGTCTTACAAGTATTCTATAAATACGTGGACGCCTGGCATAGTTGATTTCGTTGTGGATACGGCGAACAAATTGTACAATAATAAACAAGAGAAGTTCCAGCTTGCCCCTGCACATATAATCCCCAAAATCGCTATTGGACATCAGGTAAGTTCACGAATCATAAGCTGTTTGTGAAATTCTTTATACCAAGTAAATTTAAACAGCAATTCACACCAAGTCAGCAAACCAAATGGGCCAATAGGGATGAAACTATAAGAGATCGATCGATCCACTCCATCGATTTTAAACATGAACTGAATAAAACAAATTTTTGCTATGGAACCCCGTGACCGAAATGAAAACCATAATGTACTGTTCTAATAATTAATTAGCAAAATGTTAATAGTTTTTTTTATATTTTGTAGTGGACGAGACGGACGAGGAAGTAATATTTTTTTTCAATGAAATATCACTCAACTTTATTTTCTTACAATAAAGTCTTATCTACAAATAGTTCTGACTTCCCCACTTGCTGACTCATTTGGATTGCTCAACCTATCATTGTATAATTGTATAATTGTAAATTCCTCTTTTTGCATAAACAATGTTTATTTATGTTTTAGGCGTACCATGCTAACATCGACGTGGTAGGCGAAGGTGCCACCTGGCAAATGGAGGACGTGTTGACGAACAAATACTTCCCCAGATTCGACAGGGGAATGATCACAACGTCCAATTATAGCTGCGCCTTCTTCAAGAGGAACGGGCTGTTCTATTTGTATGATGGCAGTAGTACTTGTAACGCGATGGGGGTGAGGGATGAGATTGGCAAGAATAAGGGAAAAGCGTGCTTATTACGCTTCAGCCATTTGCATGATCTCGTTAGCAGGTAATTAAATGGATATCTTACCTGCTATTATTATAACTGATCATGACAACTTTTTTATGTGGAAAGGAGGCAAATCATTAGGTGGGTCACCTGATGGGAAGTATTACCGCCGCCGCCGCCCATGGACAACCAGAGGTGTCGCAGATGCGTTGGCGGTCTTGAGGTAGTGGTAGGAATTGTCCTTACGGGAGTCTGGAGGGCGCCCAAACTATCTCCGGCGCCCTCCCCATTGGCGGGCCGTCGTATAGTGGAATTCGGAGTCTGCAGTCCGAGGTCCCGAACCACCCTGACGACAAGTGATGGGATGGTACAAGGAGTTTTAGTGGTCCCTTTTCACTCGGATCCCTGCTGAGGCCTTCGGACCAGCGGGTCTATCGGCTAAAAAATATGGATATGGACATGGGCTTAATTTGACATTTGAAACCCATATTTTGTCCGTATATGGGCATATTATGGGCTTCAAATGTCAAATGAAGTCCATATTCATATTTTTAGCCGATAGGGTAGCTGGACAGGGAAACAAGCGCTCTGGGGAGAGTCGCCACATAACCAGCAGGCTTTCCCAGGTCCGCTGGGTTTCCATAAATAGGATTTCTCTTTGTATGTATAAAATAAAATAAAATGAGTAGGAATTATGGAAGGGAGGGTGAGCCTCCGGTACTTGAGCCTCCGTGTCACGCCGTTATTCCGTTCCGATGGTATTACGCCAGGCGAGCCGGCCCAATTTATGCTGCGGGCTCTACCACTCGGACAGAAACTGACTGCAACTGTGCAACTGACAAACTGACTGAAAGCAAGTTTTATGGCAACGTTTTCTGTTGACAGTTTGTATTCTAAACGCAATGATGGTGACGATGATCTGCGAAAGCATCCACTTTGATAGGTTCAAACCTTTGTTCTCTGTATGCCTGAAACGTTATAAATACCACTAGTGGAAAATGAAACTACATATATTGTTTTCTGAATTATTGGTTTTTGTTGATCAACAGAATCCAACTTTGCCAATTCATAGTTTTGCCTAAAATTGTTGTTTCATTGTACATACCTTTAAAATTTTTGGATAGGATTATAACCCGTTCTTTTATTTTTTTAAGGGTTTTATTCAATAAAGATGGGAAAACGGAAGATGAACAATTTATTCTGAGCAGAATTTTAGTGAGAAGGCTCTTGACAGAGCCCCGCATGAAGTTGCCCGAGGATTATGATTTTGAGACAGGAAGACCTAAGTCCACCAAATCGAAGCCAACGTTTGTATCTTCACCAAAAGCCTCTGATAAAAAGAGCTCTGTCGATGAGTCAGGATCTAAAAGTCAAACGGTAGTTGGTTATCAACAGATCAACGGTGGATACAGACTTGAGGGCACAACATCACTCAAAGATAAAGGGACTAGTGTTGATGTGAAATCTTGCCACTTTGTTAGCTTGATTGCAATGTTGATGGCCACCATGCATCCAATAAGGACGTGGGATCACGTAATGGTAGACACTTGCATAGAAAAAGGCCTCGAGATACACGAGAAAGCGACGAATCTCAGTATTTGTGAAAAGAGAGTGATAAAAAATGTAATTTTGGATGGCAAGTTCATAAATATTAACATCAAGAAAATAACTGTCGTAAATGAGAATCCCGAAAAGAGACTAGAGCAGTATTTAAGAGCCGTATTGAGGAGGCTTCGCTACGTGCTAGTGAGATTTCCTTCATGCAGTTTGGTAATATGTCAAAGCGAAGGATATTATCATCTTTTCGATCCGTACCCATCCGGGGCTTCCGAAGCAGATGAAAAGAATGACAAAAAAGATACTGGTCCCAAGAGGAAAGCTAACAAAGTGGCGTCGTGGACACTGTATCGCTCCATAGATGCCTTGATACATAGATTAAAGAAAGGCGTTTCAGGATCTGTGGATAGCCCCGAATTCTATACCTTTGAATTGACTTCAGTCAAAACTGCACCCCGACATTCGGCGATGAACTACAGACTGAGCCCATTATTTAAACCCGACGAAAATCCAAATTCACCATATTTGAGTCGTAGAAAGGTTCGACCGACAGTTGACGAAAAAATGTACTGGCTTAATATTGAAAGTATTCCATGGTCGCGCATGAATCCGTTCAATGACTTGGGTTTCGAACGGAACACTCCTCGCGCTTTGTGGAAAGAGTGGGATATTGAATTACCAGGAGATCTTTACTCGTTGTGGGGTACTGTACATCCGATGGATTCTAGATTTGACCCCAATTGCCGCGGGAAACAATATCTGGCTACGAGCGTTGTGGCGATTGTTATGACCCAGGCCTGCAATATAAGCGCGTGGACTAGCAGTTTTCTTGATGGCATAGTCCAGTGTGGCGATAAGTATCACAAGAAGTGTGCGGACAAGTTTGCATCTAAGTCAAACCACGAAATAATGCTGGAAGATTTAGATACGAAATTCGATGACATGTTTCCTTACTCGTTCACAGTCAAGTTTGAGAAAGTCATATTTGGATTTGTTTATAATATGTTACCTGATCGTTTCAATTTAAGTAAAGCCTTGGTGTATTTCTTTGAAACACATAAACTCGGAATTCTAACCAGCCCAATGAAAAATTTAGCGTTCGGTAAATTAGGTATGTCGTACTTTATGTTCGATTGCCAGAGTCATGGAGCACCTGTCTTTTGTACTGGGCAGGGAGCAGCTTACATTTTGAAATGTGAAAGCATTAACAGACTTATTTACTGCATGGCGTTAACTTTGAACATAAGACGACATGGCCAACAGTTCCATCTGTACAGCGTGAATGTAACCCTCACAGAAAAAACAAAGTAAAATTTAGTCGTTTATTGAGAGATTTAAATCGTTTAGAATGTTTTATTTATGAACTTTAATGTACTATCATAAATTAAGAGTGGTCACTGAGTCCAGTGTTTTATTACATAGCTTCAAACGCGCAATTTTCCTATCACTTATAGTTTTCCCCTTGCCCCTATTTTACCCTTCACAAAATTTCAAGGCCTTGAGATTTTTCGCCAAAAGCCGAAAGAAAAACTTTACTTCTGCCAAGAATCAAAGTCACGGGTTAGTAAGATATAAAATCAATGTTACCGAAAGACGAGAAATCAGTTTTTATAGATTAGCAGAGCGTGAACAGAGCCGCCTTTTAAAATCAAAATACTTAGTTAAATCGCTTTTTGTGGGTGAGGTTGGAAGTTTGACCATAGAATACATAATAGTAAGTATAAGTGTTTGGCTACAAAAAACGCAAAAACTGATGGAGCATACCTTGAGCAGACTGAATAAATTATACATACGAGGGGCGTTCAAAATATTCTCGGTATGTGGATAAAAACAAAGAAGTACGAAAAGTTTGATATTTTTATTTTTCAATATACTCCCCCCCTATGTTCATACACTTATAAGATCGATCAATTATTTTTTTTAATCCCTCATAAAAATATTTTTTATCTTTGGTGTAAAAATGCTCCTCCACGGCCGTCTTCAACGCTTCATCGTCAGAAAATTTATTTCCACGCAGATCCTTTTTAAGATTGGGGAACAAAAAGAAGTCGCTTGGGGCTAAGTCCGGACTATAGGGTGGATGAGTAACAGTTTCAAACCCACATTCAACAATAGCTGCTTTGGCAATATGAGCAGTATGGATAGGGGCGTTGTCATGCAGAAGCAGAACATCTTTGGTTAACTTTCCTCGCCTCTTTTCTTTGATCGCATCTCTTAATTGACGTATAACGTTAGCGTAATACTGCCCTGTGATATTTACACCTTTTTCTTTATAATCGATAAGCAAAACTCCTTCACAATCCCAAAATATTGTGGCCATGACCTTGCCAGCTGACGGGATTACCTTGAACTTCTTGGGATGAGCTGAACCCTTAATGTGCCACTGCATGGACTCCTGTTTGCTCTCTGGGTCATAATGATGAACCCAGGTTTCATCTCCAGTAACTATTTTTTGCAGCACCTCATCGGGATTTTCACCACACAGGTCGATAAAATCTGAACAGCAAGCCACACGCATATCCTTTTGAAGAAGCGTCAGCATTCGCGGAACCCATCTTGCACTTACTTTTGACATATTAAGATGGTCATGTATAATGTCATGTACGCTACCAATAGAGAGATTGGTTACTTGAGCTATAGATTTTACCTTCACTCGGCCGTCTTCCAATATAAGTTTTTCCACTTTATCAATATTTTCTTGTGAGGTAGCCACTACAGGCCGGCCAGGTCTAGGGTCATCTTCAATACTCTCCCTTCCACGCTTAAATTCGCTTGACCATTTTTGAATAGTAGATAAAGAAGGAGCAGACTCACGGTAAACACAATCCATTTCCTCTTTTATGGTTTTTTGATTTTTACCCTGTTTTGTCAAGAATTTTATGACGGATCGGTGCTCTAATTTCGTTAAAATTGTTAATTCGCTCATGGTGTTCATGTTTGTTCGGCAATTGCAGAAAAACAAAAGAACATCTCGGTTCCAATTTTACTTTTTTTTAATGTCAATGGATGAATCTTAGTGGCCAGTAACAAATATACAGTCGTGGTCAACTAATTAGGGACAATCTCTAGTTAAGCCAAATTGTGAATTTATTTTTTATTTTCCAACGAGTCTTAACAATATTCCATATCTTTTACACGTAAGTATAATTAGTCATTGATGTGCCCGATTATACAAACAATAACAACTTCTTAAACATTAAACCTCTTTACAGTATAGCTGATAGATTATCAGTGTGCTATTTGTTCAAAGAATGCTGGCTGGCCATTTAATTAGGGACACTGAGATATTGCGTTCTATTTTCAAAATTTGAATCTCAATACTTTTTTATTTCTTCTTTTATTGTTTTGTGGTAGTTTTGGCGGCAATCCAGATTTTTAATTTTAAGTTTTGAGAATTATTTTGAAGAAATATGGGCAAAAATAAAAGTTGCGATCCAACACTACGAACAATTATCATGAAGTTTGTCGAGCGTGGTTGGTCATACCGAGGGATAGCAGAACATTTAAATTGTTCAAAAACTATGGTATGCAATGCAGTGCAACATTTCAGGCGCAATAACACAGCTTTAAATGTGCCCAGGACAAAAAGATCGAGAAAAACAACTCCGCAAGAAGATAGAATGATAACCAGGTTAGCTAAGAAAGATCCGTTTCTAGGCTCTATTTTAATTAAACACGAAGTGTTTGGGGCAGACGAAAGAGCCGGTGTATCAGCGAGGACCGTTCGACGACGTCTGGTAGAAGCAGGGTTGTTCGGAAGAGTGGCTCGCAAAGTACCGTTGTTGAAGAATGAACATAGAAATGCTCGTTTGGCGTTTGCACGTAAATATGGACATTGGACCTACGCCCAATGGCAACATGTATTATTCTCTGACGAGACCAAGATTAATTTAATTTCTTCAGATGGAAGGCAATACGTACGGCGTCCTGTAAAAGCGGAAATGAATCCAAGATTCACAAAAAAACAGGTGAAACATGGCGGTGGAAACATTAAAATTTGGGGTTCATTTTCTGGACGTGGAGTGGGACCTGTGAGAAAAGTTCAGGGTAACTTAGACCAACATCAATACAAAACAATATTGGAGGAAACTATGCTTCCCTATGCTGAGGAGCATCTCCCTATTATATGGACGTTTCAGCATGATAACGACCCGAAACATACCGCCCGTTCAGTCAAGTCGTTTCTTACCAGTCAGTCAGTATCGGTGCTAGATTGGCCAGCAAATAGCTCGGACCTCAACCCAATTGAGCACCTTTGGCACGAAATCAAGAAAAAAGTTTCAACTTATCGTACCACAACTTTAGATCAACTTAATCAAGCTTTTAGTGAGGCATGGGCAAACATTCCTATCGAAACATGTCAGAAACTGATAATGTCTATGCCACATCGGTGTCAAGCGGTAATTACTAACAAAGGTTTTGCTACTGGGTACTGATTTTACACGTAATAAAATGGAGCTTTTAAAAATATTATAATACTGGAGATTATTCGTTTTGTTTAACTCTATTCATCATTATACTTTACTGTCCTTAATTAAATGTCCAGCTACATAATTATACCTTAAAATTTAATACATGTTCAACCTTTGATATTAAATACTTTTTTCTATTTAATTATTCTCTTATTTACAGCCATTTATAGTATAGTAATCGGACCAAATTATGCAAATAATAGGTGCTGAAAAATCAATAGGGTTTTATATTTATATGTACATAACCGGTTATTGCTCTTCACTATCTTGAATGTCCCTAATTAGTTGACCACGACTGTATATATAAAAGAGGTTGTAACGTATCAATACCGAGAATATTTTGAACGCCCCTCGTACATACAGCTTCTGCCCGCGGCTTCGTTCTCGTTAATTTTACTGCGGGGACAAAGAGGGTTCGCGGATATATATCATGATAGGTATCCGATGATATATATCAAATTATTTTTTGTGATTTAAATCAAAATATTTAAAAAATTTATATAATTAAGTAAATTTTTGCAGTTAGCTACTGTATTTCTACTTCCCAAATATACCTAGATGACGTTGGAATAGAGTTAATAATACTCCCTAATAGTAAGTTTTAATCCTTAACTCTGTTATAAACGAACGAATACAAGCAGATGTTAATGCCTTACTTAAGTGGAGTAACGAGAATGATTTGGAATTTAACAGTGGTAAGTGCTATGTTATGACCTTCAGCCGCAGACGTAATCCCGTTAAATGTAAATGTTAGGCAATGAAAGCATTGTTCGCACAAACGCTATGAAAGACCTAGGTGTCACATTTGATCCTTCTTTAATTTTTAACGAGCACGTTTCCTCTCTTACTCGTAGCTGTTTCAGTCGTTTAGGGTTTGTTTTATGTAACTCACGCGATTTTCATAATCCTGACGTCATCAAAATCCTTTTTATCAGCCTTGTGCGAAGCTCATTGGAATTGAGTGCATGTATTTGGAATCCGAACGAGGCCAAGTATATACTTATGTTAGAGAAGGTCCAAAAAGCTTTTCTGCGCTGCTATTATAAGCGGGTATACGGTTATTACCCCTTTATGTACCCAACGAAGTTCTTGCTGGGAATGTTGGGGATGAACTCTCTTGAGGGTAGGAGAGCTCGAATGGAGTTGTCTACTGCTGTAGCGATTTTGCGTGGGGGCGTGGACTTGCCAGAATGTGTTGAGCAGTTGTCTCGCCTGTTTGTGCCCGATAACTATCTGCGTATTCGATCCGGTCGAAGGCATCGATCGTTTGCGCCTCCGCTGTGTCGCACAGTGGCGCGCGCGCAATCACCGCTGTGTCGCATGCATCAGGCACTTAACGCACTCCTTGTGGCTTACCCAGATTTTGATGTGTTTGTCGACAACCATAAGAATTTTTTAAGCAAAACAGATACTTGTTTGTGAAGTAGTGATTCAATACTACACTAAACTATTCATAATTATGTAATTGGGTTACGCCCGTTTAATTATGTTAAATAAATAAATAAATGATTACAGTTACACTTAGGATTAAATTGACGCTGTCTCTATCTGTCTCCTTTAACAAAAACGAGATAGCGTCACTTTAAACCGAGGTGTAATATTTGGCCATTTTTATTAATAAGACGGTAAGTAAATAATTATTTATTTTATATTTATGATTATTTTAATAACCATTTCATAATTAATAAGTTTATTACGAATGTAGAACATGACTGATTTGATAACAAAAATGCTTATTTGATTATTCTTGAGATATTATTTGTAATGTTTCTTGTTTTGCTACCATAGCTACCTGCTACCATTGCTACCATACATAGAAAATTAATGAAGCCATTGACTGATTAGAACTTATAAGAAGATTTTATCTTTTTAAATTTGATTTTTCCTGATTTATAAGAAAATTTTATATTTTATGAGTTTTTTTTCTGATTTTTAACACCAAAATAAATTAAATAATAAAGACATTTAAGTTTTGTTTTAAATAATTTATTATGTTTATAAAACACATAAATATGCAAACAGTATACATAAATAATACAATAAAATACTAATAAGGCTGTCATACAAAATGGATATGTATCAAATTTTTGATATATATCATAAATATCCGATATTTTGATATTTATAATAAATATCGGATATTTTCGAACCCGAAAAAGCATAGACAACTTTTTCTAGCCCAAATTATGCTTCTTTTAAAACTTTATTTTTATTGGTTGGATAACGAATAGAAAACACCCAGACTCGAAATCAATTTAAGAAAACCTTTATTTCCAAATTGACCTGACTGTGAATCGAACCTGGGACCTAGGAGATGGCGACGCCAGGACCGACGTGTGCTAACCACTTGGCCATGGAGGTCATCTATTGATTTACTGATTTTATATTGAATGAAAATGACAGATTTAATTAAATCGGTTAGTTTTGTTTTTATTTTTCATTTGTATGAGAATCACGACGACACTACCTAGGAATTTAAATCCGATATTTTTTTTTCTATTATTAGGATCTGTAAGAATTTTTTTTCTTATAATTAATGGCTTCGTGCGATCAGCACATTAAGCCAGTGTCAAGTAAGATAATATTAAGTAGATTAATTTCTTTACATTAAGATGATAATGAGTGATCATGAACGTTTAAAATGGTAAATGATTTTCCCCCAAACCCCTCGAGACGAGACTCAATAAAGCTGTGAGACTTTATTATGGTCTCACACGGACTTCTTGAGAAAATTTGAAAAGTGATGTTGCACTGTTTTGTTTTATTTGCTTACACTCATGCACTGATACACACATGATATTCGACAAAACACGAATTATAAAAAATAAAACAAAACTGCAGACATGACGCTTCACTTTCCCGCCAAGTAGTCCAGAATTATAGTTTTGTTGCTAAACTAGGTAACATTATTGATTTAAGGCGGCACTATATCTCAATCGATTCGGGAACCGTAAGTTTTGCGGTATAATAGTGACGCCGCCTAATCTGCCGTAAAGTTTTATATTAGACAACAGAAATACTAGCTGCCCTACTCCTGTAGGTCACGTGATAGGTTAGAAATTTAAGACCGCGAAGCGCAGCGTAGCGAGTCTTGAATTTCGAGGTTATTTTTTTTTATAAGTACACAACAGAAATGTAACTCCATACAAAAATATCTTTTGAATAAGGTCAACTTGGGTAAGACCGGCATACTTTATTAATAGTTACAATTGATTTGCCACTAGGTCTGTTTTAATTATTCTAGAAAGACGGAGTTTAAAGCAGATGGCAATGTAGTCATTTGTGAACATTGCAAATAAGGCAAATGTCCGGGCGTACTAATGTCTTGGCAAATACGGATGGTATTTTGAAAACTAATTTTCTAGACCGACTTCCCCGTGACGAGGGGTAAGTTCGTCTAGTGAAAGTATTCAACGTTGTGCGTACAAAAATGGACTAATAACTAGTCAGTGATATGCACATGTGGGTAGTAATGAATAAAAACTAATAATAGAAAAAAATAATAGAAAAAAAAATATCGGATTTAAATTCCTAGGTAGTGTCGTCGTGATTCTCATACAAATGAAAAATAAAAACAAAACTAACCGATTTAATTAAATCTGTCATTTTCATTCAATATAAAATCAGTAAATCAATAGTTGACCTCCATGGCCAAGTGGTTAGCACACGTCGGTCCTGGCGTCGCCATCTCCTAGGTCCCATGTTCGATTCACAGTCAGGTCAATTTGGAAATAAAGGTTTTCTTAAATTGATTTCGAGTCTGGGTGTTTTCTATTCGTTATCCAACCAATAAAAATAAAGTTTTAAAAGAAGCATAATTTGGGCTAGAAAAAGTTGTCTATGCTTTTTCGGGTTCGAAAATATCCGAAATTTATTATAAATATCAAAATATCGGATATTTATGATATATATCAAAAATTTGATATATATCCATTTTGTATGACAGCCATAATAGTATTTTATTGTATTATTTATGTATACTGTTTGCATATTTATGTGTTTTATAAACATAATAAATTATTTAAAACAAAACTTAAATGTCTTTATTGTTTAATTTATTTTGTACTAGGATGCTCGATCGTACTAGAATGCTGCTGTGGCACTCTATCCACAGCCTTAATTTAATGAAATCGGCTATTTTTAAATAGGTTTATCTCAGATCTCCGAACAGACAATTAATAGGAGTGAGGTGTCTATAGTCGTGCATGATTATCCCGTATTCAAAGACCTATTCAACGATATGTCACGGAGTTTTTGAAGCAGAGGCAGCAGTGTACGACGATATCTACGTCGTACACTGCTGTGCACTGTACCAATTATTATTGCTAGTGAAAAATACAGATTGCGCGTGCAGTGTACTACAAATTTCCTTGGGTGTTCATCATTTTAACTGAGAATAGGCCTGCTGCCATTTTGCCCATCATCGTGCACGATATCGAATCGAGTGTTCGAGAGAGTTGTAGTAGGTAGTTTAATTATAAGAGGTTTCACATTTAAATATTAATATGAGAGTTTGAATTATGTATCAAACTATCAAATTACGAGCCATGCACGTTCTAACTAAATAATGACCTCTTTTACGTACTATTACTTTCCCATTCTTTTAACATTTGAAGAACGATAACGATAGCACAAAAGCATACTTATTATATTGATAATATGACCTAATAATTAGGTAGTATAATATTATAGTCAATAAACTTAAACGCTGTTATAAAATTTGTATGCAATATTACAATTTTAAAGGCATTGTAACAAAAGTATAATAATGATTGATAACCTTAGATTTTAGTTTTAATCTAAGTACTTAGATGACTATTTAAACGGATAAATTTAAAATGTTAGAACAATGAACAAATCAAATGTGATCCCTGTAGTATTATGCCTTAATCTTACTTTGCAAATTACCATACGATCTTAAGTTAAAGTAGGTAATACTGCTTTATGAGGTGACAGTAGGAGGGCCCCAGGGATCCTGCCCCCCTAGACAAGTGGCAAACGCTCATCCGCTGTCATTTGTAATTCGTCTTACACTGCTGTGTAGGCAGGTAACTGTGCCTACAACCACAGAATATAATAATAGCTATAACTAGGGAAAAACTAGCAACGCGCGCGCATTGAACAACGAATTACGAATAGACAGGGGTGAGCGTTTGCCACTAACTTGTCAAGGCAAGGGGGGCTGAGGAGCTGACCCCAGCTGTGCACACCGGTGTAGGTACCTACCTCCTTGTCGACCTCCTTGGTCGAGTGGTTTGTACACCGGTTTTCATGGTGTCGCCATCTCTGAGGTCCCGGGTTCGATCCCCGGTCGGGTCAATTTAGAAATTATTGTTTTTCTAAATTGTCTCGGGTCTGGGTGTTTTCTATGTATAATAAGTATGTATTTAAGTATTTTAAGTATGTTTATCCGTTGTCTAGTAACCATTTAACGAGTTTCTTCAAAGCTTCTCTTGGGCTAGATAATTGGTGTGACTGTAGGAAAGATTTATTTATTTATTTACAGTTTGCGTTACTTTCTGTTTACAATGTGGGTAGTTTTATTAATGTACCTATAGTTAAGGTTTTTTTAACGATTTTTACAGTCTTTTGGCTTTCTAATGCCCTAATAAGTGCTACCTACTATGCATTACATAAGTGTAGTGTAACGTGCAGCTATGCGATTCTCTAAGCGACACATAGACGCTGCGCGCATGGCTGTGATCTGTTGTCTCTTTCCATTTCTATGAATATGAAAGAGACGAGAGTCAATTCTCAGCGCTTGCGGCAGCGCTCGCAGACTGAGATACATACATAATAGCCCCCCAGTAGCATAACATATTATTATTTGATTTATAGCATGTAGTAGAAGAGTAGTTAGCTGTTAGGTAGAGTTAAGTCGAAACATGAAGCTTTTATATAAAAAAGTACCTACCAATATATCTGGTTGTGCGTAGTAGCCCCTCGCCTAACAACCGACCACTGTTATAACGCGATTTAGTATAATCTAATTATTGTCTTAAATCTAAAGCGAAATTCGATGTCCCCCGACGTCTATTTTGTACAATCACGTCTAAAATTAATATTTAAGTAGTAGGTACCATACACCGGAACACGTTAAATCAAACTATTGAAATGTCTTAACAAAAATGTCGGTAGGTTGCTAATTACCTAGGTATCTACATTATATATCTACGGTATAGCATTGCAGAGTTGACTAACTAACATTCATCATCATCATCAGCCTATTATATACGTCCCCCTGCTGGGCACAGGCCTTCCGTATGGACAATAGCAAGTGGGGATATTGGCCCATATAGCCCCACCAGGCTGGCCCAATGCAGGTTGGTGGGTTTTAACAACTGTCTTCTTACGACGACAACCGGGACCAACGGCTTAACGTGCCTTCCGAAGGACGGAGGAGCTCGAGATGTTTTTAATTTGGTCACCCATCCAGTGACCCGGTATTGTTAAAGTTGCTTAGCGAACAAGATCGCAACCCGAACTCGCTAGCCGCTACGCCATCGAGCTCCTCGATAACTAGACTTAACAATCAGCACAGCCAGAAGACGTCCACTGTTGGACTAAGGCCTCCCCCAAGGATCTCCACCACTACCGGTCTTGTGCTCCTCGCATCCAGGGGCTACCCGTGACCTTCACCAGACCGTCGGACCACCTTGTTGGAGGCCTGCCCACACTGCGTCTTCCGGTGCGCGGTCGCCACTCGAAAACCGTTCTGCCCTAACAACAATAATTGAAAATTAAGTTATTAACTGTTGTTTAGCCTACTAGTTAGAAATCTTAAATAATTTGAATAGAGCTTAAGTCATTTTTTTAGGAAAAACAACAAACTAATAGATTGGTAATTAATTTCAGCCTAAAATTAATTTTGCAAATTAACCACTTGTTTCGGCTAGTCCAAATAGATGTCTGGCTGTTAAAATAAGATAATTTGACTACATTCTGGCTACAATTGAAGAACTAGTTGGCTATCCACTATATAAAGATAGTTTCAATAATCTGGTTGGTGTCTGACGTTCAATACTCATGCACACTCGGAGGCCCGAACTAACCTTTAACCTTATTGTATAAAATTTGGATAAGAAACAATGCCATTTATTTTTTGAAAGTCGAATTAATAAGAGAACAAAAATTTATAGGATAATATATTTAAAAATGTTATATGTATGTACTACAGTAACAGATCATTAGTTATTCATCGGATTTCATCGCTAGTGTCAGTGACATTATTTTGAAAAGGTTGATAAATAAATAAGTTTTTCAAATAATGTATGCATTATTAGTTTATCACCTAATAATTATTATTTACTAATAGAAACGGGTCAAGGAAATGGTATCTTAGTGAAAAAACAAGTTCCCATGGCAACGAGTAAGCACACTTTAACCTAACAGTTTACTCATCCTGTGATAGTAAATTGATAAACTTTGATGCATGGAACCAAATCGACATTACATAATAGATAACAGTTTTGATGAGTAAATAAAGAGCTAACAATTTATTTTTTTATATTGCTTTTATTATAACTGTAAAAACCTTAATATATATAATGTACTGTCAAAGTAAATTATAAGCATTACAACTACAACAGGCTTATTCAAGATCAGGTAGGTTCTCATCATCTGAATCACTTTCTAAGTCATCAAAGGAAGGCTTTTCAGGCTTATCACCGCCGGGCCCCGCGCCGGCACCGCCTCCCATTGATCGCAGTAATTCTTCTATATCATAGGGTTCGTTGCCGCCGCCACCGATACCGACACCACCACCACCACCAGCGGCACGACCATTTTCATTTTCGTCCTCGTCATCCTCATCTTTCCATTTGTTAAAGTCAATCTTTAGGTAATGTGGCTTCTTCTTGTCTTTCGTTAGAGACGGCCAATAGGGCGCATCCTTTTTTTCTTTGCGTAGCACCATTTCTATGCACCTTCCTTTATTTAGGAAACTGCTATTTTCGGGAAGGACAGTGTCATACAACGGTATAGTTACCTCTTGAACTTTATTGTCTTGGGCGTTGATACCTTTATAATAAACTGAATCCTTTTCTATTTTAATATTCGGCTCTTTCGACTCCACGCTGAACGTGAGAAGTATGTCGTCCTTGCGTTGAGCCCATAAAACTGGCGGTGGGATTGGCGTTTCACCCGACATGCTAATTATTTACAAATATACGTTACAACGATAAAATAAACACGTGAAATAATTGATCAAACGTGGTAATATATCATAAAATTACACTATTTGCAATGATCGTTTATTCTAGCAACTCGCCGCCCGCACAGATTCTTTTTCTTTTATTGAAATCGGTGTTGCCCTATTACGTTTAAATTTTTCATCTAAGAATGACTTTGATTGATTTAGAACCATAAAGTAAAGTTACTTTTTAGAGCGAAGTAGTACCCTATAGTTACAGTGCGACATAAAAGAGTAGAAATTAAATAATCCAGAACTAAATTCACTCATTTTTTGGCAACATTGATTATCTGTCATTAATGTCAAGTGGTTGTTCAACTCTGTCCGTGGTTACGATATAAATTGTTGTTTTAGTGATATTTCTACATTCCTGGATTTAAAACACTGATAACATGATTATGACCATCCATGGCGGTTCTCGTAACATAATATATAAGGTTTTTTTTGTGAAGTTTGGCAGAATTTCAAGACGGAACTTTGTTACGTAATCTGGAGGATATTTACCAACGTACAGCAGATTATACTGGTAAGTAAGTTATAAAACATGTTGAAAGTATAATTATCTAAAATATGCCTATGCGCAATCGGCTAAATTCCGTGAAACAATCAGTATTTTTAAATATTTTTAAAAGTTTTGGGTTATGATATTACAAACAAAAATGTTGGTTATTATAGTTCGACTCGAGAATCTTGAACTTTTTAATTTATTGGGATATTTTATCAAGTGTTAAGGGGTAGAATGTGGTAAGTATAGTAAATTATGTCGGTTGGCTTTTGAATCGAGTCGCCTGAATTTGAAGAAACTAACACTGTGGGGGGTCTAAGGGGTTCTTAAATAAAGAATTATTAACATTTTAGCTGCAGCTGTTTAGCACGAAAAATTACCCGTTTTTAGGTAATACAATACCATATTAACAGAACCGAAGTGTGGGGACGGGGGGGGGGGGGGGGGTCGAGAGCGCAGCCCCCCTGCGAGGGGGGCGAAGCCCCCGCCATGAAAAAAGTCTAAAGAGTTAATTAGGTTAGGTTAGGTTAGTAAGTATGTTGACCAAAAACGCGCGAGCCGAGCGTGCCGCGGAAGCGGCCGGCAAAGCGCCAGAAATGAAGTTTTTGTAACTTTCCATATTTTAAAAAAAGTAACAACTTCTAAATTACTTGTCTGCGGCAGGAGGGGTAAGTGGCGGGTACTCCTCTCTCGACCCCTCCCGTTCCCCCACCGATTAAGGAGACTCGATTCAAAAGTTTTACCATGATACATAACCTCAAAATACAAAAATTAACATAACTTTAAAACTACTTGTTTGCGGCAGGGGGGGGGGGGGGGGTAAGTGGGGTACTCCTCCCCCACCCCTTACCTTCACCACCCCGAGCCCGATTCAGGCGACTCGATTCAAAAGTTTTACCAATTATGTTAATAACTCAGTTCATAGGACTGAACAATTTTGGTTTTGTTTTTTTTTGCAAATATGTTTTTATTGTTCAAGGTGTGTCTGAAAGTACTGTGCGGAGAATAGCTAAACAAGGCTCCGAAAATGGAGGAAAATTTTCGACTCCCGCTAAACACAGAAAGGGTCGACTTGCAAAGGAACTCGATGACTTTAATATGTGTGCAATCCGTCAGATAATGATTTTTTTTACACTGTAAAAAAAGAAGTACCAACAATATGCAAATTAATAGCTCAATTAAGGCAACTTATTGGCTATGATGGAAGCCGCGAGCATTTGCGAAACTTGAAGAGTACTTTTAATAAAAATAAGTTATGTACAATGGCTGTTTTCATTACTACATACAAACTACTCAAATTAATTATTTTGACGACCTCCGTAGCCGAGAGTAGAGCACTCCGGACTTGGCGTCGCCATCTCTGAGGTCCTGGGTTCGATCCCCGGTTGGGTTAATGTAGAAAACCAACTTTTCTATATTGTCTCGGATCTGGGTGTTGTGGTACCGTCGTTGTTTCTGATTTCTACAACACAAGTGCCTTAGCTACTTCCTTTATATCAGAGCAATGTGTAAGTGATGTTTTTCAATTATATGAACATATTAAATAAAAACAAGTATCAAGACCAATTTGCTCGACCTATCAGGGTTGCTATGTTAACGACAACAGCGCCCTCATTTAATTTCTACTCTTTTATGTCGCACTGTACCTACCTAGGTAGGTATAGTAACTTTATGTTTAGAACACAGACTGTTTTAAAGATATTACCTACGTGTTTAGAACGATCTCAATCATTTAGTGGCGGGTTGTTAAGTAACAGATTTTCTAAAATATAATATAGTACCTACTTATAATATTTTGATTAACAGAATTGATTGAGAACCTGCCAATGACTCTTAACCTATCTTCTATTTAAGTTCTAAGAACCAGTAATCTATTGAATTTATTACGTAAGTAATAAATCAAAATATTAATTTAATAAAAAAAAAATCGGTATTTTGATTTATTTAAAGCTATTACTACAGATTATTATTACACATATAATAAATTAAGTAGTAAATTGATCTATAGATTAATTTTATTTTAATTTTATAAAAAAAACTACCAGCTGTGATCATGATTCATGGCTCAGAATAATATTAGATAATATTCTATGGCATGATCCATATCTGTGGTCTAGTAATCTGTGGTGATAGCTTAGAATAAAACAAAATACCGATTTTTTAGTTTTAAAAAATCGGTATCATACCGAATTCCGATGTGATTTAGATACAAAATTGGTGTAATTATTTACTTGTGTTTAAGATTTAAAACCGCAATCAAAATCGTAAAGCATAAAAAATTAAAAATCATAATTAATAATTTAGGGTGATATAAAATTATTTTTAATTTCGTATTATTTATTTAGTAAGATTAGAAAGCACGTGGAGAGATCATAACTGAAATAAAACTACTAAATCAAAGCTTTGTTTTTTATATAGCAAGAACATAGCTCAAATGTCATTTTCAAATGATATTTTATTTTTGGTATTGGTTGGACTTCTTGGCGGAAAAGTGAAGCGTCATGCAGTGGTCATGCATGTCTGCATGAGGTCTGCAGTTTTGTCTTAGTTTCTAAAATTTATGTTTTGTCGAATATTAATTTGTAATTAATGGTGAATTATTAGGTAACTGTTAAGCGTTCGTGAACGTGCATGAGTGTTGGCTAATTTAACAAAACAGTGAAACATAACTTTTTAAATTCTCTCAAGTCCGTGTGAGATCTCAGTAAAGTCCCACACCTTTACTGAAGTTCAAGGGGTTTGGGAGGGAATATCATTTACCATTAAACGTTCTTAATATCACGCATTAATTATTATCATCCACACTAAACAAAGAAAATATTTACCATTTTCTCTATTACTTGACACTGGCTAAATGTACAGAAAGCACAAAGCCATTATTTAGGAAAAAAAATTACTATTTTTAAACCTTTAGCTTTTACTAGCCCCGATCCCGGTCGTTTTAGCCGCATATTATATTGATTTTGCTGTTGATCGGGTGGTTTCTGTTTTAGTAATTTACTTAAAGCGGTTTCAGTCAAAACTAATTTGTGATGGATATGGTAGTTTAAACCACAGACATATAGTAGTTTAAACCGACTAAACTGTACGTAAAGAGCATCCGCGCTTTACATCTTGCCTGTCATAGAACGTTGATACTAACAGCGTTTTACTAATCTAGACTACCAGAATTTCAGTTACATTTTCATAGCCGTACAGTAGGTAGGTATAGAGGCAAATAAAAATTAATTTTCATCAATATTTTATTACTCTATGAGTTTTATATAAGTACATAACATGATTGATACTGCAATCAAAAATAGGTTTATATTACACTTACTATAAGGTGACATTGCACAATTTTATGGACTGGTTAAGTTAATAATGTAGCAAATCACAGATTTAATTGAAAGGAAGTAGTAGCTGATACAGTTAAAAATCTTATTTTCTAGTTACAGGTTTTACAATGAGGTCTAGTTAAAATTATGGATGGATATAATGTAGTCTAGTCTATACTAGCTGAAACTACATAACTCTATAACTTAAATTTTACAAAAATAATTATTATTATCAAATAATGCAGTAGTAATAGACTGCAATAGTTCACATAGTGCTCATTGAATGATTGACACCGAACCAACATGTAGCAAAATAATAACAAGTTTCAACCAGCGATATGGTTTCAACAATATAAGCATTTGATGATTTTATTATATTTCTCTTATTTTATTTATTAAATCAGATCCACAGCTTTTAGGGTACCTATTAAATTTGTAACTTATAGTTAAATTTAAAGATGTATAACATTTCATAAATGTAGGTAGGTATAATTGTTATTATTACACATCGAGCTGGGGCCCAAGTCTGCTAATTTACGAATGGCATAATTGAATCGCAATTGGATCGCATTGTAATTGTTTGACACATTTGGTATTCTTATATGAGCAAGAGAATACCAAATGTAAAAAAAAGTACAGGTCGCTTGATTTTTTTGTTTTTTAAAAATAAATTACAATAACAAAGTTACTTAGACATTAGTCTAAGCTTATTGCTTTCTTCTTAGTTCATCCAGACATCCTGAATCTAAGGGTGAATCTGAGGGTTCGAATTTAATCGTGTTGTCTTCAAATATTAATTTGTTTTCAGCAATGTCTACCTCTCCAACATCTGAAAGTATGGGTACAAATTCTTCGTCACGGCGTCAGTCACCGAAGCACCGTGGGGTCAAAAGATTGCTAAGCGAATGTAATCATGAACATAATGAATATCAAAAAGGTAAGTAAACTGAAAGGGCTTGTAACATTTTTGTGTGGAGCCTGGCCTATGGTCTGCTGGAACATGTTTTTTTTTTTAACAAAAATCTAAAAAATCACACATAAGGTCAAAGTGGCTAATTCCGTCTAGGGGGCGTCACCGTCTGCTTTGAATTATTCCTGCCGGAATAATCCTATGCTTTTGTTATTTAGCGTCAGTAAAACACGATAACATCGTTGTTCAAATTATGTCAGATAGATGGCGTTAGTTGAGATAAATATGGAACAAACGTCATTGGAAGTTTAGTTGAGTTTCGAAAGTGCTAAGTGAGTAAGCGGTGTGACATTTTTTCGAAGGTAAATATGATATTAGTCAATTTATATTAATAAAAGAGTACTACACGTATAGTTTAATGTCTACTTAAACGATTATATGTTATTATTTTGCAATAAAACGTTTAAACTGTTACTAATCCTATCTGAAACATTTCTAACCTCAAAATCGTGAAGTGGAAAACTCCGTCTACAATTAGTGGGGGAATTTCGTCATATGCCGGATCTCCCCCATTTCAGATATTATAAACCTTTTTTACCCCAGGAATTTATTTTAAACAAAATATTCCTACTACCAATTTTTTTTTAGATTTATAAAATATACGTTTATCTACCTCAATTTTTCAATTAGTACAAATATTTAAAGGGTTATTATCATGAAAACGAATAACTTTTTACAATACAATACGGATGTATGGAATAGTTGTTTTTTTGAAGATTTCTATGTGGACCCCATACAAAATGTTGTTCGTTTTTATGATTACTACCATACCATACCTTATAGTTTTTGTCGTCGTCGTCTCAGCCCACATAACACTCACTGCTGGGTATAGGCCTCCCCCATTTAACAAAATTATAATTTGTTTCAGAACGGCTTAGATAACCAAAATAATGCGAAATTATAAAAGGAAAACCTATAAAGGTTCTTACGACAAAAATGATTTGCGTGAAGCCGTATTAGCAGTACGTAATGGTACATAAAGTGGATATAAAGCTTCACAGTTGTACAAAATACCAAGAATGACCATTATGGATCATGTAAACAGGAAAAGAAAGTCAAACATTATTGGGAGGAGAACCGCGTTGTCTTTGGAAATTGAAACGAACTTAGCATCATGTATCCATACTATGGAGAACATGGATTTGGCGTAACTAGACAAGAAGTGATACAAATGGTTGGCGAATATGTAAACAATAATAACATTTCTACATCTTTTAAAAATGGGGTACCAGGGAAGGATTGGTTTGTGTCATTTGCTAAACGACATAATTTGTCAATAAAAAAGCCCCAAGCTATGGAACATGCTCGAAAAACTGCCTTGGATCCCTTCGTTGTTTTTCCATATTTTGACTTGTTAGAACAAAAAATAGAAGAATTAAATTTAAAGGATAAGCCACATGCTATTTGGAACATGGACGAAACGAGTTTCTGCAAAGACCCTATAAAAACTAAGATCGTAGGAGTTAAAGGTCATGCGGCAATTAGAGTCATTGCCACTCCTGGAAAGGATAATACCACGGTTCTTCTATGCGCAAGTGCGGCTGGGCAAAAAGCACCCCCACTAATCATTTTTAAAGGAAAAAACGTTTGGGACACTTGGACTTCTCCTGAAGCATATCCTGATACCACATATGCTGCAACAAAAAACGGCTGGATGGAATCGGATGTTTTTGAATCTTTCTTTAAAAAAACGTTTCTGAAACTCATCGGGGATGAACGTCCAGTTCTTTTAATTTATGATGGCCACGCCACACACGTAGGGTTAAATATTATAGAAGAAGCAAGAAAAGCTAATGTAACTATACTAAAATTACCAGCTCATTCCAGCAATCTATTACAACCACTAGATGTTTCAGTAATGAAATCCTTTAAGGATCAATGGGATCTGAAATTAGTACAATGGCAAAGACTTAATGTGGGCACACCTTTACCAAAAAATGAATTTTCGAGATTAATTGGAGTTGTATGGGCACAATTGAATCCCCAGGTATTGCGCAATGGATTTAGAAAAACAGGAATTTTTCCAATTAATCGCAATGAAATCGACAATCGCGTTTTCGACTTCTTGAAGCTAAAACGTTGGCAAGAAAGTATTTTAAGCCCATCAGCACAAACAAAAAAGGAACCACATACGTTGTTGTACATTGCACTACAGTATATTAACAAAAATTGTAATTTTGTTGGGGAAAATGTTATGACAGATAGTGAAACTCGAAGTAGAAGTGTCAACTCAACCTCTTTTGAGGAACTACTTTTGCGAAAAATTAAAGGCAGTGACAACTTTCCAAAAACCAAGAGACGAAAAGTGGCTCAAGGTGCCGAAGTTATAACCCACGATGATGTCATTCAGTTTAAAAAAGATGAACAAGATAAAAAGAATAAAAAAGGAAAGGCGAAAAAAGTAAAAGGTTCATCATCAATTACCAACGACGATAACGTTGTTTCGTTAAGTAGTTTGTCAAAAAACGACTCGCAGTTGATACCTTTTGCTGCCAGAAGTTCTGATGAGGTTCCTCGTTGTTTGCAAAAATGCGATCCTACTCCTTCAAAAATTCAAATCTTATCCGACATTACTATAAAAAGCGCAACAAAGCTCAGTGACAATAGTTTACAAGCAGTGCCCGGGCCTTCAGGAATAAATAGTACAAGGAAAGCAAAAAACAAGAGTGCCAAATCATTTAAAATCTCTGCTAAAAAGTTACCTAAAATTATAACACCAAAAGGCAAAGGAATAGGAAAAAAAAGTATTAAAGAAAATCAAGATCCAAATCCTAACCCACCTAAATTGATAAAAAAAATATATGTTTCACGCTCAAGTTCAACGACCAGTGTATCTGGATCCTATAGTCACCACAGTGACTCTGATATAGCAGACGTAAGTTTCGATTATGAAGATGACATTGAAGACTCTGCAAACAAAGTCATACCAGGAGACACTCAGCAAGATGTTAAGACTGGAAATAGTAGGCTAAGATTGAATTTAAAAATTAAAGATGAGCTTAAATCAACAGAAACTGCGTATTCTATCAAGGACCAAGTATTAGTACGGTACTTTAACAGAAATAATTGGATATACTATGTTGGCATAATCGAGAATACCAACATTATAGATGAAAAGGTTATATACTCAATTAGATTTTATAAGACCATAAAAAAACCGCAACTAATGTTTAAAACTACGAGAATCATAGACCGTGATGACGTACCTGCCATATCTGTCGTAAAAAAAGTAAATCTATCTAATGCAAAGCAATCTTTAAACACTTTTGTTTTATCATGTGAAGAAGATAAAGTCTATTTTAATTAGATTGGTATCGTTTGTTCGCAATTAGGCTGTCTGTATGAAAAAGATCGGAAAAGGATAGCGTGGTCACTGTCGTCAAACTTTCGCTCCATATGGCCACCTAAATGTGAATAAAAAAGGCTTGCTATGGTCATTTTTTTTTAAGGTTACCAATTCCTATGTTAACTATTCTTTTAAATTGTTTTCGTCTAGATATAAGAAGAATCAATCCCATGTTGATTATTAATAATAATACTGATTCAGAGATTACAAACAAAATTTAATAACAGTTACAAAAACTTTTAAAATAAAGTGGTTTGTGTTTATTTCGTACGAGTACTAGGTATAATAAGTTTATTATTTGTTGTTTAAATTACTATTCCTCATATTACTAACATATTAAAGTTCAAGTTGTATAGTAATTGCTATACTTAGTTTATTTTGTTTTGTTTTTAATTCATAAAAAATAATGTTTAATTTTTGTTCCTTAAATTTTATAAATAAATCATTAGACTGATGTAGATTCAACCAGGTGTTTATACCTTATTGATCTGCAATAAAGGGTTTGAAATTAAATGTGAAGTTGTTTTATTTCAGTTACTTCGTACATCGCATAAACTAGACAAGACTAAATAGTTTACGACCCCTGGCTTTGTCAGTATGCCGGAATTGCCCCCAAAAAATGTTTTTACGTTTAAGATTTGATCTAGACTTTATAATTACCTGTGTAAGACACATATTTGACTATCGTGCACCAATAAATGTATCACTTACGAGTATTCTTAAAATTGCTTAGAACTTCATAGAATTATCGCTACATGACGGAATTGCCCCGAGTTGCGGGAAAATCCGTCTATGGAGAAGGTTTTTAAAAAACTGCGTTTATCTTATAAACCTAATAGTGATTAGGAAAAGTGATAACTTTATTAGAAAGTAACATAAAGTCCAATTTTGATAACCACTTAACATTTGGCAGATATTGAAAGGTTTTTTTATTATACTTGATCAAATTCAGATTTAAATAAAGTATGCCGGAATTAGCCACCCTGACCTTACTTATAAAAAACGTAACTTCTTTGGCGACAATACTAGTCTAAATCCATGCCATCTAGTAATTTGGATCACTTTTTCAGATTCAATACAAGATACAAGAAATGATCATAATTGTGAAGCTTCTGGAACTCCAAAGAAATCAAGGATGCAATATGGCGTAGCGCACGACCATCGATATGAAAATACTCCCCGATCCTCAAAAAAAGCTGCACAACGTACCAAACGATCGTTAAAACTCTCAAATTCACGGGTAAAAGCTTTGAGCCAATGTGTTAACCCTTTAAAGTGCTCTGTCCATATAATAGACACCATGTGGTTTGTTTTTTTTCTTCCAAAATCTTTGACAGATGGTTTTGCTTTATCACGCAGCTGCTAGACAATCTACTACAGAAACGAAACGCAACAAAAAAAAAGAAAAATATGGCCGCCTCATGGACAACAGCTGAGTGACTTCTGTCAAAATTTGGGTGTTTTTATGTCTTGTGTACTAATCTGCGAAAATCTGCTAAAATAATGAGTAAAAAGGTAAGTTTTGAATTAGAATTTGTTAGAAATATATTCAAGAACCCGTAGATGTGTTTATTTTAGAATTTCAATTGATTTTGTAAATGGAAGTGGTTAAAAGTTATGACGTCCATATATTAGACAGAGCACGTATGGACCAAGGATTTTTTTTCTTCACAAATTGATTTTTATTTGAATTTGGTGTTATTATCTATTTCAGAACATTCCATTACATAAACTTGAGCAGGCGTTAGAGTCATTATTCGGATTATCAGATGGTGAACTGTCGGAAGACGGCCTGGAGAGCGATAAAGATGATAATGAGATTACACCACCATCCAATCAGCAGCTAATTGATATTTTAGAACCTACGGCATCATCGAGCGCACAGTCACAGTCTGTGGCAGAGAGTGAAGTCCTATCATCCAATCAGCAGCAAATTGACATTTTGGAGCCTACAGCATCATCGAGCGCACAGTCACAGTCTGTGGCAGAGAGTGAAGTTAATATTTATCAAAGCCAAATAGAATCTGATGATAGCAGCGACGACGATGATGATGAGCTGTGGAAGAAAGTAAGGTTTTCTCATGAAGTGCCTGTGGAGAACTTTGATAGAAATCTTATAAAACCTGCTAGTTTCATTTCAAGTAGAAGTTCTCCATTGACTTATTTCCGTTTAGTATTTTCTGAGGACATTATTCAAGAAATTGTAAACCAAACTAATTTGTATGCTACACAAGCTAATGCCAGAGACTGGGATTCAGTTACAATAGCAGAACTGGAAGCCTTTGTAGGAATGCTTATTCTGATGGGTGTACACCCTTTGCCAAATATTCGCCTTTACTGGTCATCCGATCCTCTATTTAGAGTTGTTGAGATAGCTGATATTATGACTTGTAAACGGTTTGAGAAAATTCTCAAATACTTGCAACTGAATGACAATAGCAATATGCCAAAGAGAGGTGAACCAGGATTTGACAAATTGTACAAAATTAGACCTCTGCTTGAAAGTACCAAAGAACTGTTTCAAAAAGCAGCAGTAGTCACAAACTCCCACAGTATAGATGAATGCATGATTAAATTTAAAGGCAGAAGTACTTTAAAACAGTACATGCCCATGAAGCCCGTGAAAGAGGATTCAAGGTTTGGGCCAGGTGTGACAGCCAGACTGGCTATTTATATGACTTTGAAGTCTACACAGGTAAAAAGGATGGCACTACTGAAGTGGGACTAGGAGCTGCAGTTGTAAAAACTATGTGCAAGTCATTGATAGACCAAAATATATCTGATATTCATGTTGCATTTGATAACTTTTTTACATCGATAGATCTGCTGAGTTATTTGTATCAACATAAAATATTTGCAACGGCTACAGTGAGGTCAGACAGAAAAAATCTACCCACTTTCATCAAAAGCAGTGACCAACAGAAAAAGAAGAAATTCAAACTGGATAAAGGTAAGCACAAGTGGCGTGTGAATGGCGCTATTGGTTTCTTTACATGGATGGATACAAAGCTGGTATACATTTTGAGCACAGCTTTTTGTCCCAGTAAAACGAGTGTTTGTAAGCGGACACAGAAGGATGGGACCAAGAAAGAGATACCCTGTCCAATTGGAATAATCGAGTACACCAAAAGAATGGGTGGGGTGGACCGATTCGATCAGAAGCGTGGTGTGTACCCGGTTGCCAGGAAAAGCCGTCGCTGGTGGCTCAGAATATTTTATTTCTTGCTCGATGCTGCAGTCACTAATGCAGATATACTACATATGATGAATCCGGGGGTACATGCACCGACGACAAATTTGCAATTCAGAACACAGTTAGGCAGAAATCTCATCAACAGTTACACTTCAAGAAAAAGAAGGTCATCTAACTTGCCCAATTTTATTACAAAGAAACCCAAAAACATCAGCAGACAGAAGGCCATTTATGGGATCCCTGATGAACTGAGGCTCAGCAACGTTGGTGAACATATGCCTGGGCCCCTACCAGCTTACAGGCGATGCCGATTCTGCAGCAGCACAGATAATAACAAAAAATCCAAAATTCAATGCATCCGGTGTGAAATACCGCTTTGTGTCATACCATGTTTTGCTTCATTTCATAGACCCTAGACGGGTGCTGTCTATATATTAGACACCATGTTTTTTTTAAGAAATTCCGATTTTTTTTTCTTTAATATTTAAGAATAAATGCTAGTTTTGATATCTATGTGTTTTTATTTTCTTGTACAAACTAGTTTCCTTTGCACGTTAAAGGGTTAAAAGACTGAAAACTAAAGTAGCTAATCTCAAAATTGTTATAAATGACTTAAGCAAAAGAAACAAAGTCTCTGAAGAATGTATACAATTGTGATGACTTCCAAATGGAACTTTTTAATAGAATGCTCAAAAATAAAGGGAGCAAAGGTTTGAGCCATGATAAGTACCCTCCACAATTGGCTACTTGACTGTTTTCGTAAAAGTATTTTAAATATTACAAACGCTTATTTTATACCTCTAACAATATTTATTTTTCTCGAAAAAGCTTTATTTTATAGAAAAAATCATATTTTTCTTCATTTATTTCAAATTTCGCGCGAAAACGTGTGGTCACGTGACATTTTGCCCTGTGACGTCACATTTCAATAAATAAAACAAACTAGTTACGCGGACGTAACTTTGGGTGTATTTCAGAGTAAAGTTTTAAATTAACTAAGTATCTTTTTCACTGGAATCTTGAAAATGACAAGCTACAAGACGTGTGCCGTGCCTATGTGCAGAAGTACAACCATTTTAAATCCTAACAAATTGTTTATACATGTTCCTAAATGTCCAATACGTCGAAAGAAATGGTTACAAATAGCACGCCGAGACCCGAACTTTACATCCGTTAAATCTGCGATTTTCTTTTGCGAAGACCACTTTGAAGTAAGTACAATAACTAGAAATTAAAATAGATAACATAACAATTCTACTTAAGTCCTAATTCACAAATTAAATCTAACCTAATAATTCTATTTATTTCTTAAGTATCTAGGGAAGTACTTAAGTAAACGTACTTCTTTTTTTATTAATCATAGACTGTCTCTTTTTACAGCTACCTAATGACATGGAAAATTTCATGCAGTACAGTGTAATGGGTTCTGTTGGCAAAATAAAAATGAAGCCGGACTGTTTGCCATTGAAATTCGAATGTCAACCAGACAGAAAAAAACGTACCGCGCCGCCACAGCCACGATCAGCCGTAATCAAAAGGCAACGGGTAGACATCATAAAAGAGTTATTATTAGTTTCTAATGAAACTGAAATGCCAACAGCATCAGGCATGACAAGCAATACCGGTGAGTATAAAACGTTGGTGAAAAAGTAGATTCGTATCCTTAAAATATTAATCTTTGAATATATACCTGTCTAGATAGAATCTGGCCGTAAAAAAAACGTACTAAAATTTTCGGGCCAGTATTGGCTTGACGCGCTCCGACGGCCAGTGTCATTGTGCCATCAAGCAGTGTTTGCTGTTTGTTTCTCAGAACAATATCTAATTATTGTTCTGAGGTTTGTTTACGTCTTGCGTTTCGTTGAACACACACACACTTTTCGCACACTTCAATACAAAAACGAAGCAGATTGGGAGAAGCGCTGGTACCGCGATGCTCTGTCTAGACATGTATATAGGTACCTACCTAGTCAAAGATATTAATGTAATGTGGGGTAGGTACTTTTGTCATATACAAGTAAAAAGATATGCTATAGGTACTAATATATTCTGATTGTTTCAGCATTCCAGTATAATGAGAAGGAGGAAGACCCCTTGACAAATTATCCAGACAAGGCTATACAAGTAAACCCTGAAGCAACTAATAAATTAGTTCAAGTATGTTTAACAGCAAAGATTAAAAGTAAAGCTGTACAAACTAGTAGTCAAGCCAATGATAAGAATACTTCTCCTTTAAAAACCAACATTAGGTCTATTACAACATCACCTTTTAAATCTAGAGTTAAATCAGAAAGAAATACAAAAAGCATAAGAAAATTAGTCTTTAGAAGTGAAATATCATCCTCAAACAGTTCATCACCAGCTAAGCATTCCCAGTTAAATACTGACACTTCACCATCTGTTCAGTCCTTAGTAATAATGACATCAACTAGTAGCGACCAAGAAACTCACTCTGAATTGTCTGAAATAAAAAGTAAAATTGAAACAGAAAAACTGTCCCAAATGTCGCTTGAAAATACTATACAATTGATCAAGAATAATCCAAGATATTATATAGGTATTATGAGTGATTGTTATTTTTTAATTAACATAATACAAAAACATACGAAGCTCAATGAGGAACACATATTATTATGTTTGAGAAAAATAAGATTAAATACACCATTTTCTGAGCTTGGAGATCTGTTTGGCATGTCGCTGTCTTATGCCAGCAAAATTTTCATGAAATCTGTACCTCTTATTGCAAGTGTATTACAACTATTTATAATAAATTCTAATAAAAGAGCAGTAAAACGAAACCTACCTATGGCATATAGACATAAGTACTTTAATATCTATTGTATTATTGACTGTCTTGAAATAGAAATACAAAAACCATCAAAATCGGTAGAGCAGGCTTTAACATGGTCAGAATATAAAAAAGCAAATACAGCCAAATACTTAATCAGTAGCACTCCTGATGGTATCATCAATTATATTTCACCTGGTTATGGTGGCAGAATCACTGATAACTTGTTAGTACAGAACTGTAGTTTTTTAGATTGTTTAGAACCGGGTGTGTCTATACTTGCAGACAGAGGATTTAAACACATAGAAGAACTTCTATTGCAAAAAGGAATTAATTTAGTAAGACCCCCAAGTGTTTCATCTAACTCTAAATTATCTAAGCAAGATGTGATTAAAACAAAACAAATAGCAAGTTTAAGGATTCATATTGAGAGAGTTATAAGACGTGTGCGAGAATTTTCTATGTTAAAACCTCATTCTGTAGTTAATAAGAAACTGTTAAAATATTTAGATTACTGTGTTGTTATAGCCTGTGCACTGATTAACCTACAGGATTGTATAATTAAAAATACATAATTTGGTAAGAATAAATTGTTTTATTTGGTACTATTATAGAGTAATGGATAAACATTTTTTTTCCAAAAAGTGACTAACTCTGACAATAAATTATTTGTATAGTCAGCATTATATTCTATGGGAACAATATTGACATTTTTATTATTTTCAAAGTCCCATGATGCCACACAGAATAAACACTTTTTTAATTTAGTTACATGCATCTGCAGTTGCACTTGTGCGTAAAACTTGGCAGTAATTTCATTGTTAGAAATGTATTTTTTTGTAGATTTTTCATTAATTGGGCACTTTATTTCTATTATAGTATCACCATTTAAAATCCCATCAGGTGATGCTGCTATCATAGGATACTCTTGACATATAAACAGGCCACACTGAGAAATATCACCGAGTTGTTTATTTACTACTTCTTCTAATTTTCGTCCCCTTTTCATAGCAACTGTGTCAGGCACTTTTGCACCCATTATTGTTGCAATTAATGAGCCATCTGAGGTTTTACAGCGAGATACATCATAGGCTCTTGATGCTGTTACTCTTGCATACCGAAGTTCGTACCATGCTGAACTTTTATACTGCTCGCAAGTTAACCTTTCCGCATATATGACATTGTTTTCTGTAAAAACTGGACATATTTTGTTTAAAAATTTCTCACAATCATTTTCAGAATTAAATCTGTAGCTCAAACAGTGCAGTGAGAGTAACTGAACTTTGTCATCTTCATGATCAGGCTGATGTTTTAAAATTTGGCAATTCTGCAATTTTCTTCTTTTACTTTCTTTTAAAAAGTCGCGTAGCACACTATCATCTTGTTGGGCACTTAAGGAACTGCTAACCATTTCTTTAATTTTAATGTACTTCAGAGTGCTGCCCACTTTAGATAGTTTAGATTTCTTCCAGTAACATTCAATAGCAGTGCAAGATGGCTCCTCACTTCTTCTATGAGTCCACATTAAAAAAGCCACTGCATGTTTGCAGCACCCTTGGGAGGCAGGACAGTCATGACACTGGACACTTTGGACTACTCCTTCCTTTTCATTGATGACCATGGACACTGAGTATGGCTGCTGACGAACCTTATGTTCAGGACAAATTTTACATTTGATCATACACAGACATGCCTCCCTCTTTAGTTGGACATACCCTATAGCATCATCGCCATACGACTGTCGTGAAGATCTGAAATTAAAAACATAACCTTTACTATAAGTAATTTTATAACACTTTATAAATATGAACATTTGAGGGCGTTTTATTAACTATAAGTTATTAAAAAGTGTTCAGTTTATACATAATATAAGTTTTTACAAATAAATAATTGTATGTAATGTTGTATTACTTAGTTTTCTCGTACTTACATGGAAGTTTTTGCATTTCGAAACTCGGCAGAGCAAAAGTCAGGATTACACGCAAAGAAATTTGCGACCATAAAAGAATCGACTTTCGGCAGATTTGCACTACCAGCTTTGATATATCCTGACTCCATCTTCTCAAACTTCGTACAAAATGTTTAATTTTGAAACAAACAATCTTTTTGCGAGCTGAAACAGCTAACTTCTTGAATAGTAGTACCTAGGGCAGTATTGGCAGTGACAGATAGTTTTTGATATTTTGTGAAATGTGACGTCACACGAAGCTCAATAATGGCCGCCCGTATTTCGGGTCTTGTAATCCACAGATAAAAAATCACAAATTTATTTTGTAAAAATAAAATATTTACAAAATTATCTTAATAAAAAAAACTATTGGATAATTATCGTTACATTATAAACTACCATATCTGACCTAATTTATATTTAATTGTTACAACTGTCAAATAGCCAATTGCGCGCTTTTGCAACAACTCTCCATTTTTATTCACCCAAAGCGTACACATATATTAGAAAAAAAATCAACTTGGCATTACCCCATCCTAGAGTGATTCGATCCTGGTACAGTACTGTAAATGCTGATCCAGGCTTTTCACAAGGGGAATTCTCAAACATAAATCGGAAATCTCCAAACGAAATGATGAAAAGTTAGTTTGTGCTCTTATTTTAGATGAAATGAGTATCAAAAAAGGGAGCCAACGTGGCCGAGACCGTGTTATTCGTGGACATGTAAATATTGGAGCAGCTTTGCCGCTAGATGATCCGTCAGAGTTACCTGAATGTAAAGACGCCTTAGTTTTTATGGTGGTACCGCTTAACGATAAATGAAAATTACCTATTGCTTATTTTTTGATAAAAAATTTATCTGCTTCTTCAAAAAGTAATTTAATTAAGCAAGCCTTAATTTGCTTACATGATGTGGGCGTTGAAATTTGTTCTTTGACATTAGATGGTCCACAAGAACATTTTTCCGCTGTATCTTAACTGAGTGCCGACTTGCAAATGAATGAGAACAGTAAGCCATTTTTTTACATCCTATAGATAAAAATCATAAAGTGCATGCAATTTTTGACCCATGCCACATGTTGAAAAATATTCGCAATTGCCTAGGTGATAGAAAAATTTTACTCGACGGTGATGGGGCTGAAATCAAATGGGAATACATTGAAAATTTAGCTGCTTTACAAGAATCAGAAGGATTAAGACTAGGAAATAGGTTGAGAAGTCTAAATATTGCTTATAAAAAAATATCATGAAAGTTTACATAGCTGCACAAACTCTAATTAGCAGTGTGGCAGATGCCATCGGATTTTGTGACAATATATTGAATCTCCCAGAATTTAAAGGTTCAGGCCCTACTGTCAGATTTATTCGAGCAATTGATCGGATTTTCGATATTTTAAATGTTGGAGAAAAGGTTTTAAAAGTCCTCTTAGAGTAACTAATGAAAACAAATGGATGAAAAACATTATGGGAGATATAGAATACCTAAGCCAAATTCAACTGGACAATCAATTGATAGGACATTCCAGACGGAAAGCAGGTTTCATAGGCTTTTACAATGCTGTTCTTTCTGTCATTGATATTTATAAAAGTACGTAAAATCAGATGAAGCGGTTTTAAAATATCTTTTGACATATAAGTTAAGTCAAGACCACTTAGAGCTGTTTTTCTGTGCTATTAGGAGTAGGGGGGGTTGGTGCCTTAATCCCACAGCAGCCCAGTTTATAAATGCATATAAGCAATTAATGGTTCACCATGAAATTAAAAGCTATACGGGCAATGTACAAGAGAATGACATTCGCATATTGACTTCTGCTTCATCTGGCTCACGATCAGGGTATTCATTAAATACAATAGATGATTTAAATGTGTATGGAGAAGCTGAGAACAGCAGAATCGAATTGAAATATTTCAACCATTATGAAGACCTACAGCCATCCGTGTTTGATCAGTTGCAGGAATTATTAAACTTTGGTTGGGCAGTGAAGGAGAATGTAAATGAAACATCGAAGCAATGTGTATATAGAGCAGGTTTTGTGATAAGATCAATTAGAAAAATAATAATAGTTTGTATTGATTGTATGAGTGCTTGTGAGTCAATGTCATGCGATACCATAACTGATCGACGAAACGGTGTTGCACTAATTATTCAAAAAAATAGAGGTGGATTAACAATTCCATCACAAAGCGTTGTTTCTATTTGCTTATTAGTGGAATCGCTATTTCGTCAAGCATGTAAGAAAAACAACGGAAAGCCTCCAGTAGAAAAGAGTTTTCCTGCGATTCTCACTGCAAAGGTAATTAAAGAGCTGCTACCTAATTCAAAAATGTTGTTCCCAGAATTACAAAATCATTTTCTCGAAACTATCATGGTTGAAACTTTTAATGGTCATTTCAATGTTTTAATTAAACAAATTATTACAAAATACATACATGTTAGAATGTTCGCGGCTACAAAAAATTATTCAATTTCTGTCACTGGTCAAAGTATACGAAATTTCTTAACTCGACAAATAATTTGGGCCCGTCAGTGATTAAATAGGTTAGATTAAAGCCTATATAAAGAGTGAAAGGGGAAGTCTTGTAACCCACGACATACAAGGCAGACCTACTACCAACTGAGCTATAGACCAGCCATCAACGAATAAAGAGTTTTAATTTTCTTTTAACGTTTTTTCATTCATAATCCCTAGTATAGTCACCCCATAGCACAGCACAAAAAATGTAGGTATATTTGCGCCTGAATTCTGAGAAGTATGGTGTTCAAGTGGCTTGTTTTATGAGTTGAAGCTATTGTTCAGTTCAAGTACTTCAAACAAACAAAGATTTATTCATGAGAAAGCCTTATTTAACTATAGGTAATATAGGCTTATTTACCATACAGAATCGATCCGGAGCGGGTGCCGAGTCAGATATAGCTATCGTTAATAAACCTAAGATGTCGACTTGCGGACATCACTAACTTTAGTTCCATGGACACTCGCATTTGCTTACAGCGCCAAAATGGCGTTTATCAAATAGGCACGAATTTATCTTGCAATCCGCCTGTCCAGTGTATTTATTGAGGTCAGTGATCCGCAGACCTTACCACCTGTTCGACTTAAAGGTTTCCCTCTAAAGAGAGTGAATCAGTTCACTTATCTGGGGCATATAGTTACCGTCGATCTCAAGGACCATTCTGACATGGAACGGGAACAGAGGGTATTGTCTAGGAGAGCCAATATGCTGGCCCGACGATTTTCACGATGTTCTCCCGCTGTAAAGATTGCGCTTTTCCGGGTATATTGCACGTCCCTGTATACGTGCAGCTTGTAGGCAAAATATTCGCAGAAGGTATATAATTCCCTCCGTGTCTAATTTAACAACGCGTTTGGAGCGGTTTTGGGGTTGTCTCGTTATTGTAGCGCATCGGGCATGTTTGCAGCAGCGAACACCGACTGCTTTCAGGCAAGCATGCGCAAAAGAGGAGCTTCCCTGGTGCGCAGGGTTCAGGCCAGCTCCAACGCCGTTCTAGCAATGATTGCCAGTAGACAGGACTGTCCCTGCATCCGACATTGCTGTGAAAAACACATTCCACGATGTCGGATTGAGAGATTATTATAAATGTTTATTTTGTATGTAGGTACCTAATTTAATTTGTAATTTAATTTGATTTTTTATGATGATTTTAACTATGTAATTCTAATTGTAATATGTCACAATATGGGTTTTAATCACCTGAAATAAATTTATTTTATTTTATTTTATTAATTAAAACTGTTAATGTATTTTGGTTTCTGAGATCGAGAACGCCAAAATTGACCATTTTTAACAAAAAATCACAGTCGAGATGTAATAGGTCTCTTAGGAGAGATATCAATGGGCGATTTTCCGAGATAAAAAAAAAAGAAATTGGTTCCTAATGACTTTATAGATGGCGCTTAGCATAGACTAGTATGGCGCTTAGTAAAAGGCGAGTCCATGAGTCCATGAAGAGCACGTGTATGGCTGCGTTATATTTATTCCATTCCAAAATAGAAATAGGTCCTGGATGTCCTGAATGAAAACAGGTAAGCAAAAGTGTAAAATTTATTACAGCCTTTAGGTAGGTACGGCTCGACTTTCATAAGGCGCCATCTATCGAGTGTTTTTGAACTGATTTTTACTTTCTAATTGAGGCTGTCAGAAAATCGCCCATTACCTATAGGGGAGAAGGTACTATCGTTGGTCCCCCGGCAGTGATTGGCACTCCTAACGAAAATATGCAAATATTAAGAATTGCAAGCTGTTAAAATATTTATTCAGAAGCACTATTTCATTTATTGACAACACTGATATGTAGTTTTTTATTTCGTGTGGCTCATCTTGGCATGGCCACCATCACAAACTCTAAATTTGACTTTATAGAAAGTATGTCGATAGTATGTCGAAGTATGTCGCCAAGTATCAGTTTGTCGATCTACCATTCAAAAGTTATAAGGGGTCATTGGTGGCCATGCCAGGATGAGCGCTCATCCTGGCATGGCCACCTGTATCTCAAAAACTACTGGTCATAGCAAAGATCTGATTTCACCAATAGTATGTCGAAAGTATGTCGAAGTATGTCGCCAAATATCAGAGTTTGTCGGTCTACCGTTCAAAAGTTATAAAGGGTCATTGGTGGCCATGCCAGGATGAGCGCTCATCCTGGCATGGCCACCTGTATCTCAAAAACTACTAGTCATAGCAAAGATCTGATTTCACCAATAGTATGTCGAAAGTATTTCGAAGTATGTCGCCAAATATCAGAGTTTGTCGGTTTACCGTTCAAAAGTTATAAGGGGTCATTGGTGGCCATGCTAGGATGAGCGCTCATCCTGGCATGGCCACCTGTATCTCAAAAACTACTGGTCGTAGCGAAGATCTGATTTTACCAATAGTATGTCGAGAGTATGTCGAAGTTTGTCGAAAAAACTCCAGAGTTTGTCGGTGCTTCTAGGAAAAGTTATATCAACGTCTTTTTTCCATACAACAGCAAATAGTACAATCGCGTACACGAGCATTAAATAATTTTTATTCGGCTATTTAATGAACGCATAAAGTGTTGAACGAAGAACGGAACTTCGATGTGTATGTATGTTTATCAGATGCTTATAATCATGCAAAACATTAGTTCACCGAAAATAAAGCGGTACCTGATATAGCCTTGATTTTGGTGTCATAATTTAGACTTATATTTTATCATTGCATTTCTTTATATGGGCTATTAGCGAATAGGCGCAATTTAGAACTGTACATTTTGTTATCTGTTTTATAGATTAAAAACAAACCATTGTTTGTGATAGTTGAGTGGAGAGTTACGAACATTACAATAGGTTATTTAAAAAAGGGGATACTAATAAAAAAATATGTAAGTGTAATATGCTTTATTTGAAAATATCAATCAGATAGGTAACTACTAACTAAGGTATAGACGACCGCAGGTCAATTAACCCTTTACAAAATATCAAATCCAATAAATTTAAAAGTTTGAGGATGTTAACTTGCTGGCTTCGGAATCCTACCCGTTGTAACAGCGACAAAAAGGGTGCTTCAACTCACAGCAGGTAGATAAGCTACCACCATCTTATGTAAATATGTCGCCATAACATCAATGTTCGTGTAGCATTGTTATATTCCGACAGTTGTAGATAAGATGCAAGAAACAGCCAGTTCCTCAGTAGTTGAGGAAGAATCCTCAACTACTGAGGAACTGGCTGTTACCCAGAAGGGTGAAGGGCACTTCCATCTGTATGTATTATCAACTTATGTACATAAGTTGATTTCTCAATGTTCAGTATTATTATGATTGATTGTAGACACTATTGTACATTTTGCGAAATTTCATGCGTGATTGATTATATTGGAACTGGTGCTAGATTCTACTAAATCTAACTATTGTTAAGATTTAACTAAATGATAGTTAACCCACCAACCCGCATTGGGCCAGCGTGGTGGGTTATGGCCCAATATCCCCACGTGCTATTGTCCACGTGGGAGGTCTGTGCCCAGTAGTGGGACGTTAATAGGCTGATGATGATGATAGTTAACTGTTATTTTATTAGTTTTCGACGTCAATATGTAGGCACTTATTTCATTCAATATAAACCTGTGATGGTTAATATTGAATGAACTATTTGTCTATTATCCAAGCATCGGATTAAGTACCTACCTATCACTCATATACACATAATTAATAAAGTTGCGCTCTTTATATCAAGGAACCTTTCAGATTAAAATTATTCATTTACTTTTTCAATAAACTTGATGTACGCGATTGTACGTCTACTATGGGAAAATTAAAAATAGATTTTTCTCTTTATAGAAGCACCGACAAACTCTGGAGTTTTTCGACATACTTCGACATACCCTCGACATACCCTCGACATACTATTGGTGAAATCAGATCTTCGCTACGACCAGTAGTTTTTGAGATACAGGTGGCCATGCCAGGATGAGCCTCATCCTGGCATGGCCACCAATGACCCCTTATAACTTCTGAACGGTAAACCGACAAACTCTGATATTTGGCGACATACTTCGACTTACTCTCGACTTACTATTGGTGCAATCAGATCTTCGCTACGACCAGTAGTTCTTGAGATACAGGTAACCATGCCAGGATGAGAGCTTATCCTGGCATGGCCACAAATGACCCCTTATAACTTTTGAACGGTAGACCGACAAACTTTGATATTTGGCGACATACTATGGGAGTAACCAGATCTTTGCTACTACTTGTAGTTTTTGAGATACAAGGTGGCCATGCCAGGATGAGCCTCATCCTGGCATGGCCACCAATGACCCCTTATAACTTTTGAACGGTAGACCGACAAACTCTGATATTTGGCGACATACTTCGACAAACTATCGACATACTTTCTATGAAGTCAGATTTAGAGTTGGTGATGGTGGCCATGCCAAGATGAGCCACACTTTTATTTCACGAGTGGCAACACCGCAAACAAACCTTTTCTGTCGAGGCTTCTTGGCGGGAAAGTGAAGCAGTGTGTGCCTGCAGTTTTGTTTTATTTTCTATAATTTGTGTTTTGTCGAATATTAATGTGAAATAATGGTGGATTATTTACTGTTAAGTGTTCGTGAACGTGCATGAGTGTTGTCAAATAAAATAAAACAGTGCAACAACTTTTCAAATTCTCTCAAGAAGTCCGTGCGAGATCTCAGTAAAGTCCCACATCTTTACTGGAACTCAAGGGGTTTGGGGGGAATATCATTTAGCATTAAGCATTAATATTATCATAAGTTTATGCATATTCAATGAACTCTAATATAACGACTGAAGGACTAGTATCCATGGTCACGAAATAAATTTAAAAAAAACCTTTCTGTCCCGTCTTCCAATGCACCAAGTTTGTTTATATTTTTTTAAGGAACTTCGCTAAGGCCGGGTAGTTTATTCACTTATAACTTCTTGATTTGTGGTGATGGATGTTCGAACCGTTGCTTTTTATCATGAGAAAGATTAGCTCTTTTAATTTAATGCAAAAAAAACCATTACAAAACCCGCTGAAATATATTTTTAAGTTGGCCAATCACTGTACCTTACGTATGTTGGTATTTATAGTTCATTGACATAGGGGCCAATCACTAAAAATAAATTTTACAGAAAGCTATGATATTTCAGTCCTTAAAATGCTTTATAAAAATTGGCAGTGCTAATCATTGTACTTCTTAAGCCATAGGCACTGCCAATTTTTGTACTGTCCTAGGGGCCAATTAATGTACCAAATACTGGTTTGACGTAGTAGTTTTGTGCATATAAGTATCTTAACATCATTAAAATTAGCCAGGAAAACAGAGTATAGGTAAGGTCGACCGGGTAAAGGTGTACGCGGGTCTATGGTGTCCGTTGCTTTTTTTAAGGTGTTATTTTAATATTTACGATTTGCGCCATCTATTGAACAATAAAGGAACTACCTGGTGGTGTAGTCATGCACTGTGACAGCGCCTAATGTCATTGTTTTACCGCCACCGCCATTTTTTTCGGAGATGTCAGTTGTTAGTAGGGGAAGCGACTAAACCTTGCACTTTTGTCTCGGAAGAAGAAGAAGACGCCACTTGGCACGATTGTTCTCTAGGTCATTCTGAGCTGATTTAGCCCGGTAGCCACGGAATTGCCCACTGCTGGTGGGTACCAGAGGGGGGGGGAATTATTTGTCTCCCGCGTTGCACTCGGTGCATAGTTTCTCTCCACTTATAGCTACTAGGGCAAGTTTAGTATCGTTTTCGTATAATTTAAGGGTGGGGAATCCATTTCTGGAAAAAACAAAACTTTTTAACCCGTCATAGAAAAAAAAATAAATTAACAAAAACGTAAAAATTAAAGGAATTTTTTTTTAAAATGCTCTACTACAGCGATACCACATGGATTTTTGGCAAATAAAAAATATGATAATAAAGCCTATTTAATTGTGAACCTAAAAAGTATTACTCGAATGATTGCTTCTAAAGAAAATGCCCGTCAAAAAAAATATTTTCATTACTTACGCAACCTTGATTTCATTTCAGCTTCTCTATCCCTTACATATGTAATGACACTTTATCACCCAATAATGACGCCAGATTTTATTTTCGCAAGGCCGGCAAGGTATAGTCATACCAGTGTCATTAAAGATTTGCACACTATCAATTGGAAGGAGTTACTTTGTGGGTGATGGTCTGTTGATGAGATGCTGGAGGTATTTTATGGCATGTTGATCCTGAAATACGTTTCAAGACGTTTTTAGTAAGGTCGCTTAAAGAAAAAAATAAATATCGTCTTAGAATGAGGAAGCACAATAATAACCCCCGTGATGTTTTAACGTTCAAACTCCTCAGAAAAAGGTGATTCACTGTTGTCTTCTGCCTATACTTTATACTTGACTCGTATGGAGGATTCGTTAAAGTCAAACCCGAAGCTGGTGTAGACTTTTATTAAGAATAAGCGCAAAGGTAAAAATACATCGATTCCATTGAAAGGCCGGATATTTGCAATCTTTTCGCATCAGTCTTCAATAAGTCGGATCCATCACCTCATTCTCCAGCGGTTGCCTGTTGTTGTGACTATCTTAGCTTTTTCTTGTTTACTACGGATGAAGTTTACAAGGCTTTAAAAAGACTTGACTCCACTAAGAGCGCTGGAACGGAAAGCATTCCGGTTTTCTTTGTCACTAATTGCGGAAAAGGCTTGGCATTACCCCATACGTTAATTTTAAACAGGTCTTCATCGGATGGAGTTTTTCCTTGCGCCTGGAAGGAATCGCTCATTTTGCCACTGTTCAAGAGTGGTGACAGGTGCTCTTTTGGAAGTTACAGGCCTATCTCTATCTTACCTGTATTTGCAAAGGTTTTCGAGTCGCTTGTTTATCCACTTTTAGCATTTTTATTTAAACATATTATTGCTAGACAACAACATGGAGCATAAATCCACTGCGACTAATCTTATTTCTTTCATCGAGGACCTTACAGTAGCTCTTGATCATAGTTATTCTATAGATACAATAAATACAGACTTCAGTAAGGCCAGACTTTAAACTATCGCGTTGCATTGCATTAAAACTATTTCAACGGGACACGACCACGCTTGTAACCACGGCCTTAGTTTTAATTCAGTGAGGCCTTCGATAGAGTAAAGCTTACCTAGATATATGTACACATAGTATCGGGGGTCAAAGTTGCTCGCGTCCGTAGGTTTACCCTTGAGACCCTACACGTGATCCCTGGGTGGTGCTAAATGAGTGACACTGACTGAGTGGTAGAGCCACGCTGCGTTGCAGCACGCATTGGGCCGGCTCGCCCGGCGTAATACCACCCTCTCACGAATATTCGGCGTGAAATAATGGCACTTGGTGCTGTTGTGTTTCGTCCGACCAGTGAGGGTACCGGAGGCCCCCCCCCCCCCCCCCTCCTCCCAATTCCTATTCCTTCCTTAAACCTATTCCTCCCTTAAAGGCCGGCAACGCGTCTGCGATTCCCCTGGTTTTGCGGGTGTCCATGGGCGGCGGTGATTACCAGTGGTCGGAGTAGGTATATTGATTTTAGATACTTGCGTCATGATATCATAACATGGACATGCATTTCTTCCGGAATGTACCGGAGTTTCCAAAAATTTGGTAAATAGAGTAATAAAATAAAAAACCATATGTAAGCAAACAAAATTGTTTATTGTTAATACAAATAATCATTATTACAGTTTTATTAAAAATAATTATTTTTAATCCTCATCGGTTACAAGTTCTACATTTTGATTTTTTACTTAGGCCTTACACTTTTATTTAGGCCAAAGAGCCGGCTCAACATTAGCCAACAGGTCGAAACAATAAAGCTTTGGTCACCTATCCGTTGACCGGCCTGTGTGAGAGTGACTTAACCTCTACAATCAACGACCAAATGTGCGGCCAAGTGAGTCAATGAGTTCCAAAGGGGAAATAAGCCCAACAAATCTATAAACTACATTTCCTAAACTAGTTAATCGTTACTTACCCTAAATAATTATTAAAAAGCGACAATTATTAATAATTGTACCATCGTGATGGTTGGTTAGCGTTAGACGGGGGTTTTATAAAGGGGGGACAAAATTTCGTCCATTTTAGCGTAGGACGCACCGTTTCCAAGATATTTAAAGATTACCAAAAAAAAATCACTAATAATAATTTAAGACGTGATTTCTTTTCTTTTGCGAGATTGAGACAATGGATACGGCCAACATTAGAGATGGAGACCAGCGCCACTAGCAGCATAGCGTTGAGAGTATTGATACATTTTTAACTAGTTTCATGTAATAATTTCGATGTTTCGGTATTTTTATCATAATAATCCGGAAACTCGGAGGAGTATCCATATTAACATATACGTTTGATGTCAGTGACCTTAATTCAATATACCTACTCCGACCACTGGTGATTACTCACCACCAGGTGACCCGCCTGCTCGTTTGCCTCCCTCTTTTATAAAAAAAAAAAAAACATGCACATAGACCTTTCCATAGGGGGGGGGGGGGGGGGGCTGACCTTCATAGTCAAATAACCTCAAAATAAAGAAAACTGATACCTACTTTTAAGGTTCATGATTTAATAGGCTAGGTACGTTTTTGTTAATTTTTCTTTTTTTTTCTATGACGGGTTCAAAAGTTTGTTCGACGGGTTAAAAAAATGGATTCCGCCACCCTTTAATTTTATGGTTCATGTATGAGTACAATACATCAATACATATGGGGCAATCTTAATTTTGCAAATAAAATATTAATTTACCTATGTCTGAAAGAGCTAACTGTATGACTTAGATATAAGCTTTGACAAAATAACTATGGGGCAATTGAAAAGAGTAACTTTACTATCGAGTTTCTTGACGGTTCTTCTCGGTAAATGCATTCTTAATACGGCGGTAGCTTCTGTTTACAAATATAATTTCATATTGACGATTTATAGCGAGATTTAAATGCGAAAGTGTAATCATCCCATGTCAAATTCCATCGGACAAGTGAAATCAAGGTTGCGTAAGTAATGAAAATATTTTTTTTGACGGGCATTTTCTTTAAAAGCAGTCATTGAAGTAATACTTTTTAGGTTCACAATTAAATAGGCTATATCATCATATTTTTTACTTGCCAAAAATCCATGTGGTATCGCTGTAGTACAGCATTTTCAAATATTTTTTTTTTAATTTTTACGTTTTTGTTAATTTTTCTTATTTTTTCTACAACGGGTTAAAAAGTTTGTTTCAGAAATGGATTCCCCACCCTTAAGTTATACGAAAACGATACCAAACTTGCCCTAGTAGCTATAAGTGGAGAGGAACTATGCACCGAGTGCAACGCGGGAGACAAATAATTCCCCCCCCCCCTCTGGTGCCCACCAGCAGTGGGCAATTCCGTGGCTACCGGGCTAAATCAGCTCAGAATGACCCAGAGAACAATCGTGCCAAGTGGCGTCTTCCGAGACAAAAGTGCAAGGTTTGGCCCAAAATCGACGCTTATTTCCCCAGCTATGTTAGTTAAAAAGACGCTTGTTGTTTACAAATTTTCGAAATAAATATTTCTATTAAAAAGTGAATTAATGTGAGTTATTTCAAGTTAAGTTGAAGCCAAATACTCAATATTTTCTTGCACGTTAACAGATTTATCTTTTATATAACTATTTAACGAGATAAAAGTGTGGCTACATTTGCCTCTTTATAATAAATAATAATAATAATAAAATATACTTTAATTGCACACAAGAACATACACAGAAAAGAACATTTTTACAGAGACAAAGTACAAAACAGGCGGCCTTATTGCTAACAAGCAATCTCTTCCAGGCAACCTTGGGTGATAAAAATATAAAAGGAAAGAATAATAAAATGGGTGCAAGAATAAGGAAATAAGAAAATAGGAATATACGATGTGTTGTTTAAAAACTAGATAGACAAGATAAGACATAATAATTAAATAAATGAGATAAAATAGATCATGCAATATTATATAATAGGAAATAAATAAAGCTATGAAGACATACTCAAGAAATGACTCTGGACCTGACTCTTAAACGAATTCAACGTGCGAGCACTCCTGATGCTCTCTGGTAGTGCATTCCAAAGCCGGACAGCATGCACAGAAAAGGAGTAGGATAGGAAATCTGTGGAATGAAGAGGAGTTACAAGAGCAAGGTTATAAGCAGAGCGCAAGGTACGGCTAGAGGAAGAGGAACGGAAGGAAAAACAATTTCGCAGATAAGGAGGAGAAGTTGGTAGAAAGAGGACAGAATATAGAAAGGAAAGAACGTGTAAGTCCCTACGCCGTCGTATTGGGAGCCAGTTAAGCTGAGCTCGATAACTCGAAACATGGTCGTATTTCCTTAAATTAAAAATAAATCGAATGCATAGATTCTGCAGACGCTCCAGCTTATTAAGAAGTTCCTCCGAAAGATCAGCGTAGCATACATCAGCATAATCGAGGATGGATAGTAGGAGAGTTTGCGCCAAAGTGATTTTGGTGCTAGTCGGCAGAAAATTTCTTGAAAACTTTATATTTGTTAGGGAGGGGTTAAAGTAGCCACTATCGATGGTTACAATAGCCCCTGATATTTACTAAGAAGTTGGAATCACTAGTGCTGGGATATATTTACTCGATAATCATAAAGTACCTACCATTTAATATTTTAAAAGCTAATTAAATAAACTTAATGTAAATGATTGTTTTAGATGGTGTGCCACTACAAACGCAAAACTAGTGATTTATATTCACATGATTCACTTATAGCAGCTGTAGAGAAGGTAAAAAGTAAAGAAATGAGTACACGTAAAGCTGCTTCTGTATTCGGCGTACCAGGGTCAACAATAATAGCTAGCTTGAATGGAAAACGTGGCACAAAGTATCAAAACCGTGGAAGACCAACTGCATTAACATCTTCTGTGCAAAAAAACATTGTTAATGTTTTACACGTAATGGAACGTTGTGGATTTGGTTTGACCAAAAGAGAGGTCATTGGATAGGCCAATTCGTCACTCGAAATAATATTACCACAACTTTTAAAGATAACGTACCTGGAGATGATTGGTTTGTTAAGTTTTGTAGAAGAAACAAACTGTGTCTTAAAAAACCACGAGCAGTAGAAATCGTTCGCAAGAAGGCTGCAGATCCTTTTATAATGCAGGGTTTTTACGACTTATTAGAAAAAACCATTTTAGATATTGGTGTACCACCAAGCCGTATGTACAACCTCGATGAAACGAGCTTTAACCTTGACCCTTCCAAAAGCAAAATCTTAGGAATTCAAGGGTATTCATGTACAAGAACAATTAGTTCTCCAGGAAGAGACAATATTACAGTATTGTTAGCCGCCAATGCATGTGGTGAGAAAATTCCACCTTTGATAATATTCAAAGGAACCTACCTTTGGAACACTTGGTTGTATGAAGCCAGGAGAAAACGACATATGCTGCTACTCGTAAGGGATGGATGGAGACAACTGTTTTTGAAAGTTATTTTGAAAACGTAATCATCACGACATTATGTGCAAAAAATGAGCCTTTGCTCATAATTTATGATGGACATTCGACGCACTTGGACATAAACGTTCTCGAAAAAGCAGCAGCTCACAACATAACAATAATTAAACTGCCACCACACACATCTCATATATTACAGCCACTTGACGTCAGTACCATGAAATCGATGAAAGACCGGTGGGACAAATACTTGGTAGAGTGGCAAAGAAAGAATATTGGAAAAAAACTACCAAAAAGTGAGTTTTCACGTATCATGACACAAATATGGTGTGAAGTTGACCCAATCATACTGGCGAACGGTCTTAGAAAGACAGGAATATGGCCAGTAGATCGCAATCAAATTACACGGGAAACATATGATCAACGGCTTTAGAAAGGTGGGAAAAAGAGAGAAAACTTTAAAAAAAATGAAACAAATGAAAATTACCAGGAAGTAGAAACAAATGAGGACCTAGATAGCCACACAGAAATGGTGAGCAATATGGATAATTTAAATTGCAACAAAGAGAAGAACGAGGCTACAAATTACCAAACAGATAATTACAAACCTATTAGGAAATAAATGCCAAGTAATGTACCTAGTGTGATTGTTAAAAACCCCAAGACATTTACATTGAATTTTCCACAGAAATCTACGGAAATTATACCTATTAATCCAACCCAATCCCCAACAAAAGTAATAGTCCTAGAAAATGTCTTACTAAAAACAAAATACACAACCAATGTTACTTACCCTATGAAATCATCCACAATAGAAACTAAACCTATGGAGACCAAAGTGCAAACTAAAGATAATGTTACTTTTGAAGAACTGGTATTGCAAACTATTTCTAGGGGAAGCCAGATTACTGCTGCAAAAAAGAAAAGAGTTGGAAAAGGGGCAGAAGTCATTACCCAAAAAGAAGCCATAGAGAGAATTAAAATGGAAAAAAAATAATAAACTTACCAAATCAGACAAAAAGAAAAAGACAAAAACTACAACCTCTGCCATAGCAAATAGAAAACAGAAAAAGATAAACAATAAAGAAAATAGTAAACTCAAGGTAAAGAAACAAAAAAATAAGGAAAGTGACACAAGCAATAGTGATATAGAGGTGAGAATTCATAGTGACTCTGACATTTTAGATACAAACCCTGATGATTTGCCTTTAAATGAATTACAAATTCCTAGTCCAAACGGTAATAATTACCCTTCAACGGACATACCCCATCAAGATAAAACAACATTTAAGAAAGAAAATACACGAATAGTAAGAACGAGTAAACGATGCAAAAAGGGAGTAAAAAAACCATGCAGTGTTTAGGCTTGAATGATATTCCGTCTCAGCAAGTGAGGCTATTAGATACTCCATCCTGCGTTAATACAGACGAGGCAGGCTGTAGCAAGAAAGATTCTGATTATAAAGTGGAATACAGCCTCAATGCCACTGTTTTGGTAAGATATGTCTCAAAAAAAGTAGATTATCATGTTGGAGTTGTGGTAGGAAAATTAAAAGAGAATAAGTACCAAATCTCTTTCTATACAAAAGTTGGTAAAAATTATAATACAAGATTCCAGAAAAAGAAGGTAGAAGTATTAGATATAATAGACAGTAAAATGATAGTAAAGGAAGTTGATCTTTTACAAATTAATGACACTGAATTTGTGTTTTTTGAAGACGATGATTTTGTTTATTTTGATTATTAACTTAGTAAGTACTTACTTACTTACAAAGTCGTTTTATTGTTAATATAAAATTTCTAAAAGGATCTCATAGTAAATAGTTGGAAGAAAAGTAAGCACATATTTAAACAATTGACCTCAATACGTTAAAAAAAAGTACAGACTTTATATTTTATTTACCCAAAGAGCTCAGATACTATTTTTTTTGCTTCTTTTATATTGATCTTTATGTTTGTATTGGGTTCCTTGTAGGACCAAAATTTTAATGATTGTTACCAATAAGAAATTAGTAGGTAAGTACTTACTCACTTAATATTTTTTATTTCTTTAATTTAATAGATAGTTAAATTTACTTCAAAATTGTGCCAAAGTATGCCAAATGTCTCCTTACGTGGAATATTAATAATTTTTTTAAAGAAAATTGGTTAATTATTTATTTATTTACCTTATCGATAATTTGTCGATTGATTGTTAATGTCACTGATTTTGCCTATAATGGCTACAATTGCCCCCAAATAAGATTCGACCTTTGTTTTCTAACTTTTAACCTTATGTTAAACGACATAAGGTATAATCTTAGTTGGTTTTAGTTTAAAGACACAATATTTCGCTGTTCTTTCGGTAAAATCAATTCAAATTTCGCTGTCAGTTAAAGCGGTTACAATAGCCCCGTAGTCGGGGCTATTGTAGCCAAATCGGTCTCCCGCACTATTTTTCACAATAATTTTCTTTATTTATAGCCTGTAAATTTTTTAATGCCCAGAGGAGAAAGTTGTTAATTATCTTAAATAACGACAAAAATTTTAAGGTAATATCATGCATCTTTATGTATTTTTTTCTGTTTCAATATGACTCATGCCTATTTTATATTACAATAGCCCCGAGTGACCTTACCTAATATCGAATATTTTTATTACATAAAGGTGTGCTTCATCTCGCGGAGCTCGATGGCGCAGTGGATAGCGCGTTCGGGTTGCTGCGTAGCAAGTTAAGGGTGCCATTGGTTAAAACGAGCGAAAACGAGACATTCAGGGAAAAATGTGTTTCCCAGCTCCTATAGTCCCTGTGGGCACGTGAAACGGCATTTATGTAGGCCGTCATGAATGGGTGCGCTTGTTGCTGTGCTTGTTCCACGGTGAGGAGCTCTGTCGTTATTTTGGACTACATCGGCTGCTTACCATCAGGCAGGATGTAGCCACTGACGTGTCACATAAAAAAATGTAAGTATTACTTTTTTTTAATTATAATTTTTACAAATATAAATTCTATACTCAAGATATGCTTAACCCATTACAGCATAAATCGGACGTTAGAAAATAGTACATATTCTATAGAAATAATTAAATACTTTGGTAGGTTTTGTTTTTGTACGAAAGTATAACATATTTTTTACATTGGCAACCCCGTGTGTCAATATTGAATTACGTATATCCACTGTCATGTGTCTTTTTCAAAAATAGCGGATAACGGTCAGCATGGTTTGAGAAATAGGTAAGCTTTATTTTGATTTTCTTGTAATTCATCATAACGAAAGTTATAAAAAATGTGTTGTACCTGTTGAAATAATGTCTATCTTTGTAATAATAAGCCTTGTTTCATGTCAAAAATGTTACTTTTTTTCCTTAGCGTGTGGTTGTGATGGTGTACGATATATCGGACGCTATGCATAGCAAACTTTACAGTGGTGGTGTTTACTTGCTTTTGCAGCTTGACGGTGCGTGAAATATCATAAGATTTAGAATGCGAAGAAGATTATGAGGATACGGGGCACGTTATTTACGTTGAACCACCCATAGAACAAAGTGGTCAGGCAACGGATGAGGACAGTGACAAGTCAGATGATGAACATTATCGCAATCTAAATCACTTAGGACGCAAGTTACTTCAAAGTGAATGTGAACTACGACGTCTTCAAGGAAATTGTGATGATAGTATGCCTTCTACAGCTTCAAGTCTCCCATCATCGCACATTGAAGTTTTGCAGGAAAAATCTTCGAGGGAAGATAGCAATGACGAAGATAACGAACCACTTTCTCATCTAAAAACGCGTAAGAACATTCAAAAATATTTACGGCTAATTAGCAACGGACAACGTTGTGGAAAAAACAATTACCTAACTTTTCATGCCCAGCATTTAACTCACCGTGTTGAGAATTGTCCGCTAAAATACATCAATCAGTTCAAGCAAGAAGAACGAGGCTACAGCGACTACAGAATGTCTGATGATGTATTTGTATGTCGCTGGAATGATAATAATGTAGTCTCCGTGGCAACCAATTTCGAAAATTGGGCCTCGACTACTGCTACTCGATGTTCTAATGAAAAAATATCAAAGGTTTCAATCCCTCAGCTCAGCCCTCAATGATTGCCAGCTACAACAAACACATGGGTGGGGTAGACAAATGTGATCAAGCTGTTGCGAATTTTCGAACGAATCTTCGGACAAGAATGAGAATTAGAAAATGGTGGTGGTCGATTTTCACTTACTTTGCAGACGTATCAGTGGTGAACAGTTAGTTGCTTGCAAGGAAAATAGGTTTAAGATTTAAGATCTTTATTCTCATTAAGAATTAACAACAATTCACTTACCATGAGAACATAAAATTTTTAACAAAGTAAACAGTAGAAAAATATAACACAAGTCGGAGGTAAAAATATAAATAACAGCGCACAGTCACAGCGTCAGGTGTAGTGCAGAGTCAAGCGCAAACACCGTGCACTAGAAGTGGCTCGTTTTCCGAGTGGAGTCGTATCGTATGATGTTAATTATTTATGTATTTTTTATCGATAATGTATATGACTATTGTATTTATTTATACAGGTATTATTTATTATTTGTTATAGATATTAATGAATTAAATATTTATTTATGCATGTACTAAATGTACTTATTTATTATTCTGTAGATATTTTAAAATATTTTTGTGAAGTCTGCTTAGATTAAGATATTTTATTTAACTTTGATTTTTATTTATTTGAATTATATTTAGATTTAAATTTGACGTTGAATGCTTGAATGAAAACAATAACAAAGAGTTTAAGTAAGAGTACAAAATTATAATCATAATTCCCCATCAAATTGCAAAGCCAATTGTCTTGTAACGTTAGTAAAAAAAAATAAAAAATAGTGTAATCCGCGGAAGCGGGGTGCATTTTTATGTTATAGATTTAATTATATGAAATTTTATATGTCTTTTGAAGCTTGTCATTGACTTAGATTCTTTTACGTCTTTGGGGAGTTTATTGTATATTTGCGCCCCTTCAAACATAAGGTTTCTTTTTCCATAATTACTTCTTGGTGCGCGTAAGATTAAGTCATTAGCATTTCTAAGTTTAATTTTTTGAATTTGTTGCTTTTTAGTAAAACTTATTTGTGTGTGAATGTCCTTAGATATTATTTTACGAATTAATAAACTTGTGAAGTAAACATACGATTGACTTATGTTTAACAGTTTAGTTTCTTTATATATTTCCTTGGTTGGTGTTAGATATTTATAGTTAAATAGAACTTTCACGACTTTATTTTGAGCTCTCTGTATTAGATTTAAGTTACTTTTTGCAGCTGAGCCCCATATTTCAATTAGATAGTCTATGTGAGGTTTAACAAGGCAGTTGTATATGAGGTAACGTATTTTATGCGGTAAACATGGAGCTAAACCCCGAAGGGTACTTGTTACCGTTGATAATTTGGATTTTATTTTTTGTAAGTGGGGTTTCCACGTGAGTTGATCGTCAAGAAGCAGGCCAAGATATTTTTCGCAATAGGATCTTTTGATTATTTGGTTATTTATAGTAAGAGGCTGAAAGTCAGGAATGGTTTTATTTTTCGGTTTAAATATGATATAGTTAGTCTTAGATATATTTATAGTAAGTAGATTGTGTTGAAACCAATCATTCAATAAATTAAGGTCATTCTGAACTTCTGGAATAATTGACTCTATTGAGTGTCCGAAATAGAACAAGCAAGTATCGTCAGCATACAAAGATATTTCTCCCTTAAGACCTAATTCATTTAAGTTATTTATATATATTAAAAATAGCAACGGGCCCAAAATTGACCCTTGTGGTACACCATACGTTATAGGTTTAGGTTTACTTTGGCAATTTCCGATTTTAACTACCTGACTACGATTAGATAAGTAAGATTGAATTATATTGTATGCAGTACTGGTGATACCAATACTTTCTAACTTTTTAAACAATATAATATGGCTAACCGTATCAAAAGCCTTTTTTAGATCTATAAATACACCTAGCGCTATATGTTTTTGGTCTATGTTAATTTTAATTTTTGTGATGAGATCTATGGTTGCCGACAGAGTGTTAGATTTGCGTCTGAAGCCGTACTGTTTATTATACAAGATTTGGTTTGAATTTAGAAAGGTCTCGAGACGGTCATACAAATTTTTTTCAAACAAAAGTGTTTGAAAAAATCACGTTTCTAAAGAGAAATCACGGGGAGAACTGATATTGGCCGGTAATTGCCAGGATTGGATTTGATCCCTGATTTATAAATGGGGGTAACCTTTGCAATTTTGAGGCTACAAGGAAAACTACCCAGTTCTAGACACTTGTTTATTTTACAATTTGTGAGCTCGGGCACGATAAGATTTTTAACGCATTTAATTGATCTGACGCCGTGTTTGTGTTTAAGTTATAGATAATCTTGGCTACTTCTTCTGTGGTTGCAGGAATCAGATGTCTCAGCTTTTGCTGATCAGGCCCCGCGAGGCATCTTGCAGCAGTGGGAATGTTGTTGTGACGGTATGAGGCAGGGATTTTATTTGCTCAGGATTCTCCGATGGTTGAAAAGTATTGGTTAAAGTGTTCACATATATCTTGTACGTCTGTAATAGTTTTACTTTCTATTTGGAGTTCAGCTGGAGCCGTAACTTCCTTTACTTTGTTATAGGAAAGTTTATTTATTAGTGTCCATATTTTTGAGACCTTGCCTTCACAATCTTTAAATGCCTTATAATAATACTCATGTTTTGTTTTTCTAATGTGGCGTGCTACTGCATTTCGCTCTTTCAAAAATTCCTCCTCCATTTCTTTTTTGATGATTCGATTTCGTTTGATGTTAAGTCTCAAAGTATTTCTCTTTTCTATTGCCTTTAAAATATCTTTACGTATTCAGTCCTGTCTCGGTAGATTGAGTTTTTTGGTTTTCGTGACTTTGTTTTTGTGTATACAAGATGTTAGATTTTGTTCGAAGACATCATAATCACCGTTTATGTTGTCAAAATTCATGTTTTCAACACTTTTGTACAGATTTTCGTAGTTTATTGCTTCATATTCAGCCGACTTTACGGGTTCTGGTTTGTAATTTATTACTTCAAAATATATCTGTTTGTGGTCAGACATATATGATTCCACAACAGCTAACTGGAACTGATTTCTTTTTAAATTTGAACATACGTGGTCGAGTATAGTATTAGTTTTGTTTGTTTCACGGGTGCTGTAGTGTGTATCTATTTTGTTAATTATATGATAGCCTCATTCTTTTACTGTTTCTCTATAGTCAACATTCGATTGATCTGAACTTAGATATAGGTAGGTAAATAGGTTACAATGATGAGACGACATCGTTGTTTACATTTACAAGGGATGTAGCTCAAATCTTGCTTGTCTCACATGGTAACCAACAGCATCAAGGTCAAAAACCAGCGAAGCCCTTGTCTAACACACAGCATGATGGCAAAGACGGCAAAGACCAATGGATTGTACCCATTAGTACAGAGCGCCGCTGTGCTAATAAATGCGAAGGGAAGTCCAAATTCAAATGCATGAAATGTGATTTGGGCTTTCACCCTAAATGTTTTATGGACTATCATGTCATAGGCCATTCATTGTTATATTCGGATCTGATTAGTTGTTTATTTTTCTAATAAATTATGCAGAATTTTCAAATATTTTATTCATTTAATTTTATACTACACTTAAGTAATTTAGGTTCCGTAGTGCATAACGTCCGATATATCGAACGGGATATAAAATTATATCTACATATATATGCTCTATTTTTATTGATTGGGTTTTTTTATATGATCCTAATAACCCCTTATATTACATTAAAATCATATTAAGCGTTTTAATAAACTTTATGCTGTAATGGGTTAATGCATTATTAAAATAAGTTTACAAAAAAATTCGCCGTTTAAAAAGATGTCGTTGGCGTTGTCTAAAAAGAAAAACGTCCATCATTTCAAAATAGCCCAATCAGTTATTTGACCAGCTATAATAACGTCCAGCCACAACAAAAATGTCCAACTATAGAAACAACCAACCAGATACATGACCAACTATAATATCATACAGCCATAAAAATATCCAATTATTGTACTTGTATGCTATTTCTATAGACTCGAATCTACTTTGGTTAAATGTCAAAACTCTATATTGTGCCACTGATAGTGATAGCTGTAAGGCAACTTGTATGAAGTATTGCTTGGTTTTATGTTTTATTAAATGCTTGAAATGTTATGAATTGCAATATGTCACATGAGACGGCTTTGCAATTAGTAGTAGTTTGAAATACTAATATAATCCAAAATAATATCGTATCAATAATGAGTAACGAAGAAATTTTATTGAAAAAAAAACCAAAAAGGTAAGGATACCCTATTACTGGGAGCTTCGCGTTACAACCTTAATGTAACAAATGCAACATCACACAGCACATTGTGGCGATGTGTAAATCGATCGGAATGTAGTGCATCGGTAACCATAAATCACGAAAGAAACAGGATGCTACGATCGTCTAAAAACATACTTGTGACTCAGACCAACAAAAAATGGTCTGAGGCTATAGATCCAAAGAAACAAGAAGTTTTTCAAGATCTGGGTTCGGTGCAAAGCTTGTACTTATGAAAAGCATACCGATCCTTTAAAGGCCAGTAATACTTAGTTCTTACATAGATGTTTTGCCTGATTTAAAAAATGTTGAAGATGGACTGTGCAAACGGCGAAAACGATACCTGGAATGTAATAAGATATAATTCTGGCAAATAACTTTTTATTGTGCGATGATGACTCAGAAGAAAAGATTTTAATTTTTTGCTCTCTACTCTTTTCTACAGCAAGAAACTTTATAGAAAATGAAAAATTCAGTTTTTATTTAGGAGATGGCACGTTTAACACTGCTCCGCCACCGTTTTACCAATTGTATACTCTACATTTAGATTTGGGGTCTAACGAAAAAAATAAACAATGTTGTTCCGGTAGTCTATGGTTTATTACCAAACAAATCTCAAAGTACATATGTAAGATTCTTTGAATTACTGACGACAAGGTTAAACATTCATATGAAGACATTTAAGTGTGATTTGAGCTAGCAGTTTTGAATGCGGTGCAGCAGGTATTTTCAGAAGTCCAAGTTAAGGGATGTTTCTTCCATTACCAAAAGGCAATTACAAGAAAAGCAAGACAACTGGGATTTATGGACATAAAAGACTCCAAAAAAGTTTTAAAACTAATTAAAAAGTTGCCGTTATTACCGGAAAACCATATCAAGGACTGCTGGTTGACAATATTGAATATTGCACCCGATTGTGAACAGTATTATTTGCAGTGGATTTAAAAAAATTCAACTGTTTTATTGAGTTGTTCGGGAGATAAACACCGAAATACAAATCTCTTAGAAGGTTGGCATCGTCGACTATCTGTAAAAATACCCAAGAATCCCAACGTATGCAAATTTTTGTACAATATATGAAAATAATCTGTCCGGTATGATTATTAAATGAAAAACAGTATTTTTTTATTCCATGCAAAAAATCGGCGAAAGTCTGATATAGCATTCGATCGGAAATATGCGGAGTATTTGAAATTACTGCATAATAACGAGATTACAGCAATGCAAATGATAAAAAAAATCAAATTGCGATTTTCCCTCAATCCAAACGAAAAAAGCGAGTCTAGCGATCAGAGTGCATGTTAACACATTTATTATTACATATTATTATTTCATTTATTGTTATTACCATTTACATTTACCCAAACCCCTTTATGTTGTACTACCGCATTGTTTTTCGTATTTATATTTCGTCAAAGGTAAAAATGACGACCTTCGTAAGGCGTATGATTTATTTTACTTTAAGTTGCCAGATTTTAAGTTATAATGGACATTGTTGACTAATGGATATGTAATAATAATCTTTTTGTAGTTAGATGACTTCAGAGACTCGGTCTCGTCGTTTTGTCAGTTTAGTTCGCCAGTTTCTCACAGCTCAAAGCTAGACATTTTCAGCTGATTTGGTTGGGCCGGGTGAAGTAAAATATTAGATCAGTTGTCCTTTAGTGGTTCGGCATAATATTTGCCGTCATACATTTTATATGTGTATTAACAATTATTAAAGTCATGAACGTTTTGAATATTTTGGGTTCCGGTATTTTTGGCCATATTACTTAATTTTTTAGTTAGGACAAGGTTGTCATTAGACATTTTTATGATTGGTAAATTTTATCATTTAAACATGCGTTTGTACATTTGTCTATTAGGACAATTTTATCATTCGACATTTCTAGGGTTGGGTAATATTATTACTGGTCATTTTTAAGTTTGGATAATTTTATTATAGGACATTTTTATAGTTGGACTATATTAATTCTGGTAATTTTTAATATTTAGGCAATATTATCATTGGATATTTGTATGGTTGAATAATTTTATCACATGGACATGCCTATGGACATTCGTATTTTTGGACGATTTTCTTTTTAGACATAACTCGTGCAAAGGAAAAATTAAATTATAATTATAACAAAGCTCTCCCTCCACTCCTCTCTATGCTTAGCATTGTTATTATTTCGGGGAATTTGGAACATGCTTTTCGATTAATGTTTTATATTTTAGCGTTTTATTAACGCTTAAATATACTTAAGTAAAATTTTAAACACTGAAAAAAGACGACATGAGGTTGTCGTCTTTTTTCAGTGTTTAAAATTTTACATGCTTTTCGCTTTCAATCATAGTCAGGCAGGCAAGTTTGGCATGTGCTCATATCAGAATCAACATATAAAAGGAAAGGAATAAATAAATAAATACTGTAGAACGTAATTACCATTCAGTTACCCCAGGGCTTGGTGCTTACGTAATACTTGAACGGCCCAGAGGACCCCCATGTCCAGCAATAGGCATTGTAATGGGTTGAAATGATGATAATGTACAGTTTTTTTACAGCACAACCATGCCAAAGCCACCAGCAGGACAGAAATACGATGAAAAGTACACTGGACAAGATATGATGCTGGCAGTGGCTGCAATAAAAAATAAAAGTGGCGGCTTCTTTTTTGGGCATTCCATTGCCCAAAAAAGAAGCCGCCTGCGTTTTCACATACCAAGGGCAACGCTGTAATTCAGAATAAAAAACGAACTCATTAATGCAAAACCAGGTCCACCGACAGTGTAAACGAAAACTGAAGAAAGAACGACGGAAGAATGGATTATAACATCAATAAAAAAGGATTTTCACGTCGAAAAAAAGATGTGTTATAAAGTGAAGAACAGTTTTTAAAAAAGGCTCCCCGGTCTAATGCTTTCATAGATAACAAACCAGGAGAAGTGTGGTACAAACTATTTCTAAAGCGACACCCGGAAATTTCTTCTTGAACTGCTGAAGCAGTTACCTCAGCAAGTGCCAATGTATCGGAACAAAATATAAGAAGAACAGTTTTTGAAATCCTTGTTGATCTAAATCGCGTCTTCAATGGAGATGAAACTGGATTTCAGTTATGTCTTAAGCAGGGTAAGGTTTTAGCCCAAAAAGGAGCGCGAGTTGTCTATGAGTTTGATATGGCACCAGCAAAATCATCTATAACGGTGACGTTCACAATTTCAGCATCTGGAACCATCACACCACCTTTGGTGATTTACCCGCTTAAAAGAACGCGTGCTGAAATCCGGATTGCTCCGTGGTCCTACCTCATTGGGGTATATCTCTATCTGAAACTGGTTGGATGACAAAGGAATTAATATTTTATTAATATATAACCAATGTCCTTCATCCATATCTTGTCAGGCAAAACGTCGTATTTCCAGTAATTTTGTTTCTTGACGGCCATAATAGCCATATCAATTATAATTTAAGTCTGACTTTATCCCAACGCCACAAGAATACTGCAACCTGCCGACGTGGCTGCATGCAGACCAATAAAAATAGGTGGAGAAAGGCGATTTTAGAATGGAGGCGAAACAATGTTGCGAAACAATTGACCAAAGTTGACTTTGGGCGCGTTTTATCTGCATATCAACAATCAAGTTGTAAAAAATGGCTTCCGCGCATGTGGATTGTGTCCTTGGAATACTGACGTTATAATTTTTTCGAAATGCTTAGAAGCAAAAAAACCGGAAGACTGAAGTTTTACCAACACAGGAAAAAAGTCTAACGTCGACGGATTTTCAGAAGATCCTAGGTGAAGATATATTTCACAGACTCGAAAATGAAGTTTCAGAACAGCAAAACTGTTATCACAAGGCTTTTGTTAATATTTACAAATTCTTAAAAAATGAAAATTTTGAGGTGACTGATAATGTTCTACAACTATCAATAGATCAAGAAAATTTGCTCATCGGTGATATTTGGTTTCCGATTGATGATATACCCATATATAAAGTCCTGATTAATTGCAACGCAGACGTTAGATGACCATGACGTAAATTTTGCTACACCCGACAAATCCAAAAGCCTGAAAAAAATACACAGAATTTCGCGCTTGGCTTTCATCTCATCTGATGTTAAGTGACGAATAGGCTCGCGTTTAACCCGAGCATCTATGTGTTCGGCGACCGACGCCCTAGTTTGAAGGGTCCTAGATCCAGTGAAAGTGAGTGATCCAGTGATCCAGAGTAGAAGAAGAAATGAGTATAAAAAATATAACACAAAAGACAATGACACACAGAAAACTGATAAAAGTTCTGATTTTTAGCGAAATTGTAATGAAAACTGCAAAAATGAAACTGAACGAATTGGTGTAGACTATTCTGAAACTACTGCTCACCTTGCTGTTGAAGTGAAACAATTACAAATTGATCTACTGAAACAATTACAAAATGATACATCAGAAAATAGCACCATTTTACCCAATAACATTGAAAAGAGGTTTGAGCAAACCGTTGAAAAACTAGACAACGCTAAAACTTCAGTCGAAAATACCATTTCCATAGAATCTGTTAGTTTAAAAATTGAATTGAGAGATTCTCTTGATTGCCATCAACACCTGTACGTAAAGGTAGAAAAATATCTGCAGAACCTCTATACGCTTTGACGGGCGCAAAATGGATAGACACTGAAGAAATTAAAAGAAGTAATAAAGTAGAGTAATAAAGTGTCTCGTTCTTCCGTAATGAAAATACGAAGAGAAGGGTATATTTTTTACGCCTAAGAAAAATAAACCAAAATCAAAAAAGAAAACTAACCTAGATGATTTTGAAGTGTGCAATTAGGCATAAAGTTCATGAATTGTATGCAGTTCGTAAAGAAGTACAGAGTTATTAACGTGGTAGCGGTGAAAGTGATTCTTCAAGCAATGAAAGTTATAATGAGACTGATATATCTGAAATCCAACCATTGGTGCAATCTGATAACGATGGACATGAAAATATGTCGTTAGACTTAGTTGAATATTTAGATTCTGATTTTGATTATTGATAGGTATTAAAAATCATGGTGGCTTTGACTATTTTTTTGACCCTTGACTTTGTTATGTATTACAAGGAGCACGTTAGATTACATCAATCCATCAATCAGAAATTTTCTTGTTTGGATTTCCAATGACACGATAATACATAAATTATTAATGATAAGCTATGTCTTATCGTATGAAAATAAACCTACACTTATTTACAGAATACAGATTTTAACGCTTGCCAATTCACATGGGTATGACTATACTTAGTGTTGCAATAAAAAAGCAATTGAGGCGCCCCTATAACAGGTTTTTTTATTTTTCTGGTCAGGCTTTAACTCCAATAATATTTTGTACTTTAGTGCCTAAAGTTAAAGGTTTTCTTTACAATAAATGTTCTCTATATTCCCGTATTTACGCGGGACATTATTTGAGTTGATTTTGTATGAGACTGTGCATTTATTGTTTATATGATCGAAGGCGTTAGGTGTTATGGCGGCTGTACACTCTCGCCGAGACAGTCCGAGGCAGAGCGAGCGCGAGAGTGTAGATCAGTGTAACCTTTTAATCATGAGGGACCACTTGAAAAAAATTCTGTGCTGCCCTGGACCACCCTTGGCGTAATATACAGTACCTAAATACCTGAACTTTAGGTATTTATTCACATTTAGATATTATAAAAAACATGCATACAATTATTTAAAGCCCAAAATTTTATATGATAAATTCATATTTAATTCCAGATTTTAATAAAAGTTTTGCGATTGCATACTCTTTAATAACTTCTGCATCATAGGTCCTTTAGTCCATAGAGTCCTTTTCAATCCTTCTGAGTCTTTTGCCTATTTATTAAGATGGCTCCGCGGACCACTTGGGATGCTTCCAGGGACCAACAGTGGTCTGACGGACCACCGGTTAAGAACCAATAGTGTAGATAGTAGCGCTCGCTCGCCTCGGCCTATCTCGGTGTTCCCCCCTCGCCGAGGAATACCGAGTTCGGGTGCTCTCGAGCGAGAGTGTACAGCCGCCTTTAAAGTTATACAATAAGCCGCCAGATGCGAAGAGAGCTAGTGAAAGAAAATTGAGACGCACTAGCAGTCGAAATCTTGCCAATCTGCGAGTTGCCTCTTCACAATTCATAGTGCAGATAACCAGATACAAACCTGTATTTACGGATATTACTATTTCTAAATTTAACATACCTACCGATGAAAGCTCAGTAATCTTAAATCTACGTTCAGCGCTAGTGTTTATTATTGTATATAAAGTGTTATTATTACGAAACATGATTACATATGTATCGTTCATTGGCGAAAAGGAAGTCTTGGACTTAACTATTAAACCTATATTTAGAATGAATATTGCATTGACTTTGCTACCCTTAGCATTTACTGCGCCGTCGTCGATAATACTACCAATGTTAAAATAGCCTTGGTAATTGTTACTAGTAAGTTGGGCCTTAACATTTACTTCAGTAAAGTCATATAAATAGCTTGAGAAAAAAGAATAAATCTATGTCCTACATTCCTATGGACAAAAGATCACAGACATACACTTACTAGAAATGTTGCATGAAATTTCAAAAATTCCTTTATAACGTTTAAAACACTAATCGATAAGACATTTTCGTAGAAGGTTAAAATTAAGTTGAAATATTGTGGCACAATCACTTCCGAATATTGCTTAATCATTATTAAAAATGCTTAATCTAAAATTTTTGGAAGGTGTCTGATCTATGCTACTACCTATGCTAGAGCATGACAAAGACAATGAAAAGTAAGTACCAGAGATAAGAAGACAAAATTAGACTCTTTAGAAAATTGTTCGTTTAGAACACAAACGATTATCACTCTAGAAGTGACGTAGCAAATACAGAAATTGTCAATTATTCCCACCAAGACTTCAAATAGCCCTAGCTAAGGTACAGTCGAGGATGTTCCCGGCCGACCACTTTACCACACTAAAAATATAAGCTAAAGCAGTACGGAAACTAGGCCTTTTTGTTGAGATAAATACCTACGCGCCAATTGAGCGTTAGGGTTGTCATCTTGTTTTTGTAAAATTAAAAATATTTTTGTCTAGTTAGCGCTGTATTCTCAGCTAGGTAGCGCTTTTTTTTGAGATAATTAACAAAGCATTAGGGTTGTCACTTTTAATTTTTATAAAATTAAAAGGTATTTCTTTATTATTTATCAAAACGTTTATTTGGGTTCCATAATGATCGAATAATCGAATGAATTGACTAGTTTACAAACAAAAATATGTAATTAGAAAATCTTCAACATTTCTTCGTTAGTTATTTAAATTACTCACTGAAAAATACTTTCGATTGCTACGACACGTTCGAAAAGCTTTATTCTCATTCTAATGAATAGCTTTTTTAAATAAATTATCGGAAAACATGGACACGGCCCTATAAAATTTATTTTGTATACCTACTTTTTTGTAAATTAATACAGCTACTTATTTAATTAATTAATACAGCCGAGTTCAGCAGCCGTAAACTAAACTAAACTACGCAATACACTCGCGGCATTTTTAAAAATCTGCTTTACTCTACTGCTTTAGCTTATATTTATACTGTGACTTTACGGCGATAATCGCTTGCGCTCCATATAAACTCAAACTCAAATATATTTATTCAATAAACTCATTTAATAAGTACTTTAGGAGCTCGATGGCGCAGCGACTAGCGCGTTCGGCTTGCGATCTTGCCCGCTAAGCAACTTTTGCAATGCCGGGTAGCTGGATGGGTGACCAAATTAAAAACATCTCGAGCTCCTTCGTGCTTCGGAAAGCACGTTAAGCCGTTGGTCCCGGTTGTTGTCGTAAGATGACAGTAGTTAAAACCCACCAACCCGCATTGGGCCAGCGTGGTGGGTTATGGCCCAATATGACCACGTGTTATGTCCACGTGGGAGGCCTGTGCCCAGCAGTGGGACGTTTATAGGCTGATGATGATGATTAATAAGTACTTTGTATCGTCCAAATCTTTTTTATCCTACCACCCATTTAGGACGTCATTTTTTAACTGTGGCAAAGAACGGGTGTGGTGACGGGTAGCGTACGTGAAGATCGTGTGCAAGCGAATATTACCGAAATGTGGTCGACCGGGAACTAGGGCCAGAGCAGACATGCTACTTTTAGCATCGGCGATCGGCGATTTCACCGCTTTTTAGAAGCTGAAAGCAGCGACCACACATTCCACACCACACACTTAAAAACTACAAACGCTGCGATTGAGACGCTTTCCGGAAGCTCGACACAGCGTCTGAACGCTACACTCCGCTCACATTCGGATGCCCGTTCGCATCGATTTGGCAGTCAGTGCTGCGCTAGATTGCCGATCCAGCATCGGAGCAGTCGCTAAAACGCGCGATTCCGATACCGCGTCCGAACGTATAAGTCGCAAAATCGCGATGCTGCATTGCTAAAACGCGCAATTCCGATACTGCGATCGAACGCAGAGAGCCGCCAAAACCCTTTCGGCGACTTAGGACCATAAATAAAAATGACCACATTTAGTATTGACTTCTTTAAATTACCACTTCTAAGAATGACCACTTACTTAAATGACCATTTCTTGAAATGACCACATCGTTAAATTATCACTTCTCTTTATGACCACTTTTTGAAATGTCCACTTCTCTTAAACGTTGAAAACTAGAAAACTATGAAAACAAGAAAACTATTTTATCTGCTATCATACTTTTTTAAAGTGCTGGCCACTTATAAAAATCTATGATTACAAGTTGTGAGTAGATTATATTGTCATCATTGTCATTAATATAATAACTATTCTATTAATTTCGTGATCCAAGAATTGAATTACCTGGTATACAATGGAAAATAATGGTGTAATAATTGGATTAAATCAAAAAGGAAAAGAAACCGTAATATTTGGTAATTATATATAACTTCAGTACAAAAAACGAGAGCGGTACATCACGTTGGAGATGTGTCAACAGAACTGCATGCAGCGCCAATATAACTCTGAATACTGATCGAAACCTGATTCTACGATCTTCGCCCTACACGTGTTTGCAAAAAAAATTGCGAATGATGTTTTTATTGCCGTCAATGACTGTAAACAAAAAGTGTGCCGTAATTTCGGTTCAGTGGAAAAAATATTTAAAAATAGGTTTCTAATGTTAAAGAAAAACTGCGACGCTGATGATATTGGAGATATTCCTGATTTGTCATCAAAAAAAGACTGCGTATACATGGCTCGAACCAAAAGTTTAAGTTTTAAAACAATTGAAGATGTACATGTACCAAAAAAGTTGGGGAAAAAATTTCGTTATGCGCGAGGATGGTACTAAGGAGAAAATCATATTATTCAGTTCTACTACAGCACAAATATATTTAAATAATCAGGAAGACAGTGAAATACAATACTTTGGCGATGGCACTTTTTACTGCGTACCTACGGATCATTTTTATCAATTGTATTCGCTACATGTCGACATTGGCTCTAATGAAAAAGTCACCAATGTTGTTCCCGTTATTTTTGGCCTACTTTCAAACAAAAGTGAACAAACATATATACGATTTTTTGAATTAATAAAAGAAAAATTATCAGTTAACATATTAAAATTTAAATGTGATTTCGAAATTGCGGTTATGAACGCCATCGGGACAGTTTTCCCTAGTTGCAAAACAACTGGGTGCTTCTATCATTATAACAAGGCAACATGACGTAAAGCAAAAAAAATGAACATAACTGAGACGAGATACCAAAATTTGATTTTAATTTGCCTTTGTTACCAACAACAGTTTTAACCGCCTCCGTGGTCTAGTGGCTAAGCCACCGGTTTCAGACCCAGAGGTCCCGGGTTCGATTCCCAGCGGGGGGTACATCTTTGTGTGCTCGGTTTGGTTGGTGGTAGGGCTGTTAAGTCCGCCTGGCTAGCTACCGCCATCTTATCTAAGTATGTCGCTATAACAACGATGTTTATAGCATAGTTCCGACAGTTAGAGATAAGATAGCCAGTTCCTCAGTGGTTGAGGATTCCGGGTAAAGCGCGCTTCCACCTTCGGGCTTATCCTCACTTACCATCAGGTGAGATGAAGGCCAAGCGCTTACCCGTTACCCGTAAAAAAAAACAATCATTCCATAAGCGTGGACTTCTATAATTGAAGAAACGGAAATGACAGGAGAGATTGAAATGTTTATTAATTATTTTAATAAACAGTGGATTCCATTGAACAATAATAACATACTTACTAAGTTGTGCTTTTGAACGTCATCGCACAACGAACCCTGTTGAGGGGTGGCATCGCCGCATTAACGCACGATTCCAAAAAAAGACTCCCTTTTTTAAGTTTCTGTATAAACTAAAAAAGGAAGCCGGTCATTACGACCACAAAATAATGAAAAGTTATTTTAATGTACCCAAAAAAATAGACGAAACCGCCACATTAATTTGGACAACAAAATTACGCAACTGCTGTGCGAAGTTGACGCATCAGAGATCTCCACAGTACAATTTTTAAAAAGAATTATTTATTATAAGTTATGCCGTTAAGCATCGGTATTAGTGATACCGTGCGTTTTTTTTTTTGGTAGATGTCATAATTTTATGTTTAATATTTTTGTTAAGGTTAATTTCAAGTGAAGGCAATTTTGTTGTTAGTCGTTTAAGCTCAAGATGCCGCAGAAGGGGTGATATATTATAAAAAATATTTTTGATATCGCTTGTTGTTTGAATTCTTCCGTGATTACTCCAGGCAAGAAGTGGTCAATTTATGAAATAGTCATTTATCGAAGTGGTTATTTTATGGAAACAATCATTTAACGAAGAGGTAATTTCAAGAAAAGGTCATTTAAGTAAGTGGTCATTCTTAGAAGTGGTAATTTAAAGAAGTGGACGTTTTTATTTATGGTCCTAAGTCGCGGAAAGGGCCAAAACGTCATGCAGCATCGATACAGTCGCAAAATCGCCGATCGCTGATGCTAAAAGAAGCATGTGTGCGGTGGCACTAAGGGCCAGAGCACACACGATACTTTTAGCAGCGGCGATCGGCGATTAAGACGCTTTTTAGAAGCTGAATGCAGCGTCTGAATTGCTAAAACTCGCGGCTTATTCGTCTTAGGACAGATTCTGGTTTGGACAGATTCTGGTTACGACAGATTCTTGTTACGGCAGATTCTTGTTATGGCAGAATTAGTACTGTCGCGCATAAAAAAATATTTTTAGAAATTCTAGGTTGGATAGCCAAAGTATTTAATGAAAGTATGAAATGTGCCTTCTTCGTAGGAAATCAACTTGGTTAATAATTACATTATTAGACTCTTTAAATAAATCATAAATGATTTCCTTGTTGTCATTCTTGTGTAGGATTTCCTTGTTGACGTTCTTGAGTGTGTCAAATCAAATATTTAGGTGTAACTGGGTTTATCCTTATCGAATACAAAACGGATTTGCCCGGTCCGAGTAGTGAACATGATTTGCAGACTATTAGAAGTAAAAAAGGAAAACTCGTTGTACTCCACCGTGGGTATCGTTACAACTTTGCCGTGAAGAACAAGAACGGTACAACCAATTGGAGGTGCCACAATAAGCTACAATGCAATACATCAATAACTTTTAATGCTGCCAATTATACTATTAAGGAATCCAAGCATACCTGTACTCCAGACATGGTTAGAAATAGTGTTGATGCGTTAATACACGGTTGCAAGAAAGAGGTTTGTGCTAATTTAGAACCGATCCCAAAAATATACGAAAATTATTTTAATACATGCAGTTTAAACGCGGAAGATATACCAACATTGAATTCTAAAAAAGATTCGTTATATAATATAAGAAAAAAATATCTGAATGTGAATAGAACGACATGTAGAAGCATTGAAAGTTTAAGATTACCCGACGGCTTAGTAAAAACTATTTTTCTGTATGATGATGGAGTATCTAACGACAAAATATTATTTTTTGGTACTACGTTGGCGAAACAATACTTGAAGAAGTTGCGAAAGTACAGTGGAGATGGTACTTTTAAAATTGTCCCAACACCGTTCAATCAGCTATTTACGCTACATGTTAATTTGTCGAACGAAGACGAAATGTATATATTTCGTACCTTTGGTATATATATTGCTTCCTAATAAGACTGAAGATACATATGCAAGAATGTTTTGGGTACTGAAAAACAAATTCTCAGTGGAGATAACTGATTACAAGTGTGATTATGAATTGGCACAGATTCAAGCAGTAAAGCAAATTTACCCTGAAGCAAAGATTACAGGCTGCTTTTATCATTTTAATGGCTGTTTGGAAAAATAGTAAATCAATTGGTTATACTAAAACAGTTGATGGGTCAAAAATAACACGACTGTACGTACAGCTCGCACTTTTACACCCACGACTAATCCCTGAAGGTTATTTGACTATTCGCGAGATAGCTACAGAATGCGACAAATGGTCAAAATTTGATAATTGTTTTGTCAAACAGTGGATGAATCTAATTACAAGCGAGACTTTTATCTGTTATGGTGAAAACGTAAGGACCACTAACTCCATTGAGGGGCGGCATCGAAGAGTAAATTCGAAATTTCCTCGCAAGCCAACTATTTATCATTTCATACAATTGTTAAAAAAAGAAGCGACAGTGCAGGATAGAAATATAAAAATATGAAATGTCTAGCACAAGTAACAGGCGGACCATGAAAAGTATATTAAAAAATAAATGTATTAATGATATAATAAATAAAACTGAGTCTAACGAAATCAGTGTACTAGAATGTCTTCAACGTTTGGCAACCCTGAAAAAATAAGTGGCAAAGACTTTCACCAGTCAGTGTTGTTGTGAGTTTTTAGTTTGATCACCAGTCAGTGTTGTTGTGAGTTTTTAGTTTGATCACCAGTCAGTGTTGTTGTGAGTTTTTAGTTTGATCACCAGTCAGTGTTGTTGTGAGTTTTTAGTTTGATCACCAGTCAGTGTTGTGAGTTTTTAGTTTGATATTGTTTTTTTTAAATATAGCATTACAAGGTTTTAAGTTCTAATTTTTTTAATATAGCAATACATAAATTGTGTTGTTTTTACTTTTGTTGGCAATGTTACTTCTGCCATAACAAGAATCTGCCGTAAAAAGAATCTGTCCTAAACAGAATCTGTCCAAACCAGAATCTGTCTTAAGACGAATAATCCAAACTCGCGATTCCGATACTGCAATCGAACGTAGAGAGTCGCCAAAACGAGATGCTAGGCGCGAAATCACCGATCGCCGATGCTAAAAGTTGCATGTGTGCGGTGGCTCTAAAAGATGTTTAAACCACCTCCTGTTGGAAAACCACCGTCTCACGTACCAATGTATCCGACTGCTGCCAGCAGCTCTGGGAGCAAGTGAACATTAGTACTGAGAGGAAATGCAGATGCGACAACTTAGTATTAGTGATTTGCAAGCGCAATGTTTCCGTGAACCCTGGGACTAGTTGTAGCTCGCAGATGAGTCGCGAGCCGCAACGGGAACAAATTGCGGGGACCGCTGGGGTGTCGGGGGTTGACGCTGAGCTGGGCAATGGTGCACCGAGCAGCGGTGGTTCATCACGGGAATACCTGTTGATACATATACATAGATCAGACGGCTGGTCCTATTTAGCTAATAAAGTTTTTGTTGTGTTTTTAATTGTCAGGAAAAGGTTTGTAAATTATTTTTTTTAATTTTTTATCGGGTACGGTGGTGTTCACGCGGACATGCTGCATGTACGAGTATAGCTTATTAGTTATTGTATTCATATATTTATTTTTAATGTATTTTGCATATTCATTTGGTGACGACATATTTTGGTTTTGTAAATGTCGTTACTTCTGTATAAAGCTGTGGTTTCTTGCGCCCGTTCTTCTCCACGGTAAAAAAATTACGTCCGGTAAAAAATACCACCCACGATTTAAAAACTGATTAAAAGACTATGGACGATTCAAAGTGCTTATTAATTAAGGGGGTGCCGCGCGAACGCAAAAAAAGACAATAGTCTTAATAATGAACTTCAAAGCAAAATCAATCAGATTGACATTAATAATAAGATCAATTCTGCATTGAAGTTTCAGACCTAGTAATTTAATTAGAGCAATGTATTTATTCTGCAAAATGTGCAAAACCATCACGCGCTTGTGTTAGAAATAAAAAAAATACTTTTAAAGAAGGGGGTGCCCTGCGGTATATTAAAACAAATATTAAAAAAAGTAAAATTAATTTTTCATGCGTAAAATTAAGAAAGTTTTCGAAAGAATAATATGTTTTTAGATGTAATTAGATTTATGTATTGTTTGTTAATTTTTTAAAGAATTTGTTTTAAATTTCAACAAGACGATGACCTTGTGCAATGATCAGGCTAACTTACATAAGTTCCTTTAATGTATTTTACTAATTTAGGGCATAGTACAAGTGACTTAAAAATACGAAAATTTTCACAACTTCGTGCAGGACCCCCTTAAGTTAGGACCGCACTTAACTGCACCGCAGCGGAATTGAGCGACACGACGCGTCAAAATATTCTTTGTATGAGACAACACGCACTAAGCGCCAACGGAACTACACTGCAGCACAACTCCGCGGCAAAGTTGATCAACTCACCAAAAGTGTCGCGACCTGTCGCGACGTGTAGTTCCGCTTCCGCGTAGTGCGGTCTACCTAGTCACTGCTTTTGAATTTACAGACAGCATCACATCGACTCTTCCTGATTTTTTTTACCTAATTTTGATTACATAGAGTTCAGTCTATCAATTGGGGTTTATTGATAGATAAGGGTATGGAGCCCCTGGCCTATCGAAACAGTTAAAAATTTATAAACATTATTCTACTAAGGGAATAATTAATAACTAAAACAAGAAAAAATCAAAGTTCCCGCCCAATCCGACTCGTTTGATATAATCGATATCGATAGATATTATATCTCCTCCATGCCTAGTAAATCAGGAGACTGGTACAACCTTGTAATTCGCCGTCCTGTCCAAAGTATATCTATTTATTGAATAAAATCACTATAACTTTGGGTGAACTAGTAAGTAAATAACAATAAATGGCATCAACCCACCGTAGTATCTGCGCGGGGTGGTGTAGCAGCCGCGTGAGGAACGCGTGGAACAGGCGGTCGCCGTGCGCGGGCGCCGCGTCCTCGTACTGCTCGTCGTCTCCGCCCGCGGCCGCAGCGCCGCCCGCGCCGCCCGCCATCTCCAGTTCTAACATTACATAAATCCTTAGAATAATAACGCTATAGAAACCAAGTCCGCGCGCCTGTTTTGAAGCACCTTAATCGGAGCCAGACATGGCTCCAAACGCCGGACCGCTCCGTAGTGTTCAATGTCAATGCGCGCCGAACGTGTCTCGCGAAAACAAAAGAAATATGACGGTTTGTGCAGTTAAATTGTGTCACAACACATCTGAAAACAATAGAAGTGTAATAACATCACTTTTCACAGGCAAGCGTTCAGTATTTCATAGTATCTTGTAGTTAACTAAGTCAAAATATAAACGTACGCAGTGTGATTATCTAAGTTATAGTCTCGGTAGCAGCGGCGGTAGCAGCGGCGGCAGCGCGAGGATTGACTCTGTCTCTTTCATATTCATAGATTGAAAAGAGACCAGATCACAGCCATGCGCGCAGCGTCATCGGTTTATTGCTTCATTTTTGACAAAGCGCTTGTATGAAGACTATCTTTCTATAACGTAATTATTCTAAGCATAAATCCTTAGATTAAAACAAAAAGGGAAGATACGGCATTAGCGTCTCGTGAGTGAGCCGCCTAAATTAGGCCTAAAGGCACAATTTCACTTCAGTCACAATTTGCCGAGTGAACAGGCTACATCGCACTATTGCGGATATTCTACTGTGTGAAAAAGAGAAAGACGCTACTCCGCAGTGGCGTCGGAATCGGTCGTACGTACTCGTCTGTTGCGAAGCGACCGAGACGTCAACGCGCTACTCGCTGACTCCCTCGCGCTGACGTTGAAACTTACCGCTTTGTCTCGCTCGCTCGATTTACACTATAAAGGTGTGCGTGTGTGAGTGTTTGCTTCAGTAGTTGAGTAGGACTATATTTTGAATGACTACAAGTAGGAGGATGCCGTATCTTCCCTTTTTGTTTTAATCTAAGCATAAATCCCAATGATATTTTATGTTTAGACACGTTGCCTAGCCTCCGTAGTGGCAAGGACAAATCAAGGTAATTGCCTGGACTTGCACTCAGTCACACGTCAGTCAGTGTCACGTCATTACGTTTGTAGGTACCTTTTAAGTTTTTTATGTTGTTTGTTAGATAAAATGCCTTCCTGTGTATACAGAAATTGCAAAAACTATACTGCAACAGTAAGAGACGAGAAAAGTGTTTAATTTCATTTGTAAGTATTGTAAATATGAATTTAAAATAGAAAATTTTTATTTAGTAAGGACATTGGCGCTGTTGCCAATTTGATATGCGTGAACGAGAAGCGTGTACTATGTTTTCTGTAAGAGTGAAAGAGAGAAAACAATGGCGGCCGAGATAGCCGTGCAAAGGGAAATGCGCTGTTGCCAATTGGTCGGCTACCATAAATAGTTTTTATCTCTTTTTAACAATAGGCTTGACATGATTGTATTTATTTTCTTTCCCTTTCGACGTGTATACGTCATAGGAACAGTTTCGCCATTTTTTTAATGCAATTCATGCAGTCTATTTATAAAAGGTCATTGATAAATCCTATTAATATTATAAACGCGAAAGTATGGATGTATGTTTGTTACTCTTTCACGTAAAAACTACTGAATGGATTTGGATGAAATTCGGCAAACAGATAGTTTATAACCTGGATTAACACATAGGATACTTTTGATCCCGATATTCCCACGAGAACGGGAACCACGCGGGTAAAACCGCGAGCGGCCGCTAATATAAATATAATCACGTCTAGGACTCCTTGGCGGCAAAGTGAAGCGTCATGTCCGCAGTTTTGTTTTATTTTCTATAATTTTTGTTTTGTCCAATATTAAGGGCCGATTTTTCAATTGATAGATAAAACTTATTTGTCTGTTAAAGTATTACACAACCATCTAAAAAGGTATAGTCATATCATGCCTTTTGTTTAGTTACAGGTGACATTTTAAGTAGGTTGCGTAATACTTTATCAGACGGATAAGTTTTATCCGAGGATGGAAAAATCTTTATTATTGAAATTTTTATATAGATATAGGATAAAATGTTTTACCAGAAAAGATCCCATTCGAGCTTTCCTGAGACTGGTTGTTTTTTACTGGTAAAACATTCTATCCTATTTTTAGATTTAAAGTCCACTATAGAAAATTTAAAATCGCAATAACTCAGTTAAATAAACGTTTTTTAAAAATGTTTTCAACAAACTATTTAGATCCCTATATTTTACTCTAGCATGCAAAGTTTCATTAAAATTGGCATAATGGTTTTTAAAACTTTCGACTTGGAAGTTTGTATGGGAAACCGAAATGCGTAAACCCTCTTAAGTGAAATAATAAAAAAATAAAAAATAAATAAAAAAATCTCAATAAAGTCCCAGCTAGCTTTATTGAATCTCGAGGGGTTTGGGGGAATATCATTTACCATTAAACGTTCATTATCACTAATTATCATCTACTTAATGCAAAGAAAATAATTACTAGTATATCTTACTTGACACTGGCTAAATGTGCTAATCACACGAAGTGATTATTTAAGAGAAAAAAAATCACGACTAATATCCCCAAAGGGTTAGTCAGAGACTAGGCAATGAGGACCGCAAAAGCAGTCATCTGCCATAATCCACTTTTTACCAAATAGCGACTGCACCTGTGCTCAGCGTGACAGGTGGTGAGCCCACCGCCGCTCTACGCTGTTGGATGTATGTTGAGTCTTTAGTCCGTTAATAGACTTAATTTTCATTTGTCATTAAAAAATAATATATTTTCACATGTACAATGGCGGACTTTGTCGCTTTACCAGTCTAAAGGTCGAAATCCCTTGCACACCGCGTCGTCTATTTGGTACGGGCACGTATTAGGGCGGGCGCTGCGCTTCATACGAAAATCGCTGCAGAGTGGTAAAGCGACGGTGACCCCGACCTTACATAAGAAAATTATTTATAGTTACACCCTTGATTCTTATTCGTCAAAAAAAAATTAAGGGTGAGTTCGACCCATGAAACTGAACAACTTTCCCCAAGAAACCTATGTGCATAAATGACAAAAAAATTCACCTCCTATTAGGGCATGCTCCCGGGAATTCCCGGTACCGATTTTTCCCGGTATTTCCTGGGAAATTGACTTTTTACGCAGTACCGGTACTGAGAATTCGTTTCCCGGGAAATTCGGTACTTTCGGTACCTACTTTTGTTATAACGTAAAATTACGCCAATATTAGGCTCCACGTTTGCGGTAGTCGTTACCGGTATCCTCGGCCTATGTTCTTAGCTGCAAACCAGGCACATTTCGTAGCGTTACCCAATTTTTATCTCCTGAGTTCTCAACCGTGACGTCACCGGTACTATACTGAGGAAAAAATTGTAACTAATATACTTGTACATACCCTACAATGTACGGTTTCATCGTCATCACACTCCAATGATTTGATAATTCCATTTAAATAATTTCTTTTTTGTTTGCTAATTTAGCTTTACCTTCCAAATGACCTCGAAACGGAACGTCACTCAAATATCGACACCAAGGATTCCAATAGTCGGATTGGTATCACGGAGAGCTTCCTCAAAGTTCAGAGTAACGACGAAGGTATGTTATTTCGTGGTAAATGCGCAAACCTGTGTTTTAGAGGGGTAAAATTGGACTAGGTTATGTCGGCCCCGGGGTGCAAATTTGGGAACCTCCTCGTGGTGCACCCTGGGGTAAGGCCACTCGGCCCACGTTCAGCGTGGGACAAGGGGCCTTATGCAAATCCCTGGCGCCCCTTCTGGGCGTCGAATAATGTAGGCGGTGCCCCTTCTGGGCATCGCACCCCCTTCAACGCGCGTCCCTTCTGGACCGCACAGCGGGTCACTCTGACCTGCGGGGGGGATCTCCACGTGCGGCCCAGTCTGGGCTGCACGCTCGCCGCTCACTCCTGAGCGGCTTTGAGGGGAGTTTTCACGGCGCCCCTTCTGGGCGTCGTTACACGGGGGGGGAATGGGGTAGTTCGGCGCCGCTTCTGGGCGTCGCTTCAGGCAAAGGTGCCGTCGTTGCGGGGCGCGGCGACGGGCGCCCGTTTTCGGACGGGTTGGTGGGCGGCAGACAGCCCACCCCCTAGCGACCAAGGGGATGGCAAACCTTGATGGTCCGGGGATGGAAAACCTTGATGGTCCACCTTTTTATGAAATGTCAAGTAATAGGAAGGTTGTTCTGCCTTGTGATCCGGCTGGCGCCCGGCGCACGAAGTTACCCGGGACTTCGTGTGTGAAATCTACTACCGAAGGCCCTGCAGGAGTGAGCGACCAGGCTCCTGCAGTGGCAGCTGCTTCTGGAATGGTGACGAGGTCGAGGTCCGCGAAGGACAAACATGCCAGGGACGCGTCCGGTGAAGCGCTCGCGAGGGCTAATGGCTCGAGCGGCGTGGAGCCGGCGGTGCCCGGAGGTAGTGGCGTCAGTCGTCTCGACTGGGCGGCTGAGGTGGAGCGGGACCCGCAGAAAATGGTTGTGGATCTTATCGAGGAGACCCGGAAACGTGCGCTAGCCGACTCACGAATAGACTCGAGTGACTCCGACAAGATCGAGTTGAGGAAGGCGGCAGCGGGGACTAACCCCAAAAAGGTTGCAATTGAAGGATGCGGAAGCACTCAACGGGTGGAGAGGCTGGGTACCTCCGTTGGCGTGGCTGAGGCAAAAAGGGCGATGGGGGACCCTTCGTCGTCGGAGAGCGAGGTCGAGGCAAGAGGGGCGGTGGGGGACCCCTCGGAGTCGGAGCCGGAGAGCGACGACGAGGAGATCGACTTCGCATACAAGGAACGACCTGGGGATGAGATCCCCAAGACCTACACAATTACCCCCTGGGGAGAGGATGGGGGACCTCGTGGCCAGGAGAAGGAAGGGGGTCCCTTTCCAGGAAAGGCCAGGGCGGCCCAAATTCGGGTGCAGAAAGGGGAAAAGGAGCGGTACGGGAACAAGCGTGACAGGCAGATGGCCCCTTTCCGTCATTTTATGGAGACAAAGTCCACCCCGGAGCTATTCGAGTGTGCCTGGGAAAGCATAGAGCAGGTTGAGACCGCGGTGCACAGCTCCCGCAACATAAAGGGGACGTGCCGCGGAAACATCAACGAGGGGATGCGCACACTGACGGCCATTATAGAGCAGTTCATGGTCATAGACGAGGATATGGGAGACAGGAAGCTCTTGGCCTACTGTATGAAGATGGAGGCTGAGGTGAAAGAGCTGAAGGACGAGGTCAGGCGGCTGAGCGAGAGGCAGCAGGAGCCCCGACAGACCCGGAAAAAGCCCCCGAAGGCGGTTGTTAAGGAGGCGGCTCCATCGATTGGGGATATGATGGAGGGTCTCAAGAGGGACGTCATAGAGTCCCTCGGAAGCATGCTCATGGGGAGAATGGATGCCTTGGAGAAGCGCCTCCCACGCGACCTCCCAGCACCCCCCCAGTGGAGTCGGCACACAGCTCGCCCGTATGGGGTAGCCCCCTGATGCCCCAGACGGCACCTATGAGGAAAACGCCACCTGCGCCTGTGTGGGAGGGCCCGCCGCCGCCTCAGAGAGCACCTGAAGGAATGATGCCGCGACCAGCATCCCCTGCCCTGGCAGCGGCCTCTAATACGCCGGCAAATGAGTGGAGGCCTCACCTATCGATGGGTGCCAGGAAGAGGGCCAAGAAGGCTGCGACCACGGCTGCCCGAGCCACTGGGCAGAAGAGAGCGGCCACCGCGGGATCTGTCCCCGCGGTTAGGCTGGTGCCACCAAGATCGTCGGCGGTGACGATCACCCTTAAGCCCGAAGCGGCGGCGAAGGGCGCGACCTATGCCTCGGTGCAAGAGCGAGCGATAGGCGCCATCAAATTGGAGGAGTTCGGGCTGGAGTCGGTCCGAATGCGAACGGGTGAAGGAGGCCATCGCAGCCAAGACGGGTTGCCCGGCGGAACAGGTGACCCTGGGAGGAGTACGGGTTGGACCATGGGGCGCGAACACCATGATGGTCCGCCTTCCGTTTGCGCAGGCCAAGGTTTTGGCGGATGCAGGCCGCCTGACCATGGGATGGGTGTCCGTGCGGGTGGTGGTCCTGGAGAGGACACCCGTGCGGTGTTTTAAGTGCTACGGTGCGGGTCACACGACCTACACCTGTGACTCAGAGGCGGACCGTAGCACTTTGTGCTTCCGATGCAGCGCCCCGGGACAACGAGCGGCGGAGTGTGTGGCGGAGAAGCCCAGCTGCATCGTGTGCAGGGAGGCGAAGCTCCCGCACGAGCACCACATGGGGGGGAGGACGTGCAGGCCCCCCATAACGAAGCACAAGAGGGCCCCTTGGACAAGGGCCCCCCAGCGGAGAAGGAGGGCGCCGCGCCTATGGACGTGGCTGAGGTGCCGGCGGCACCGGGTGATCCACCGGAGGGTGATGCCGGGCGTCTGGCGGAGGTCGGGCTCCGCCCCGACTAGTCGGACGCCTGATGGTTTTTGTTAGTTTAGGTTGCTGTTAGGTTTAAGTCTGTGTCAAGTGGGCACTGGCATGGGTATCTAATTATACCACCCCAAGTGCCCACGTAAACCGTTTAAATGTTGGGCGCGATGGACAGCATGGCCCAAGTGCTGTCCAGTGTCGAGTGTTGTTGTCATTGTGTGTTGTTTTACTTGTTTGTGACGGCCGTGGTAGTGTAGTGTTTGTACAGTGGTTGTCCTTCCATGGGCCTGGTACGGGAACCCACGTGAAAGCCATGATGAGCAACGGGGCGCTCTTCTGAGGGCGTCCCTTTGCTCGGAGCGGACGCGGAGGGGTCTAGTACCAGTAAATGTGCGTTGTACTGTGGTTGTCTTTTGGGGAGCTGGTGCGGAAACTCTATGCGAAGCCATGATGAGCTACGGGGCGCCATCAAAGGCGCCCTCCTGCTCGGAGCGGATGCGGGGAGTCCCGCGCCAGCATATAGGTGTATCTGTTGTGTTGTGCTCGTGTTCGTGGTTGTCGTATACGTTCTTTGGTAGGGCTAGTGCGGTGACTCTCTGGGAAGCAGTGATGAGCGGCGTGACGGCTAGAGGACCACTGTCCGCGGTTGTCGTGGCGTCAGGCTGTCTCGGAGCAACCCTACAATGGGGTCCCGCATTAGTAAATTGTGTGGATGTCTTGTGCGCACGCCTGCGAAATCGTGGGCGTGTTCGTCTCCGTGTTGTGTCTTGTCCAGCGAATTTGTGTTGTGTCGGTCCGCATGCCCGGGTAAGCCGGGCATGTCAGTCCAGGTCGTTGTGGTCTGCCCCCTAAATGGGCTGTTTTATGTTGTGCCTCGCGCGCGTAGTCGCCGTGTGATGGCGCGTAATGGCTGCCAGGCAGCGATTATAGGCTAACACACGGCGACGGGGTGGCTCTCGCGTGGTCATTGCCCTCGTGGATTAGGTCCCGTGACCGCCACCTCAGCCTTACGCTCTCGGAGTTTGGTCCCCCGGTGATTAGTGGGTAGGCCCCTCCCTCTTGCCCGACGATTACGTCGTGGAAAGGGGGACGGGAGAGTCCCACATATCCAGTCTCCCTTCTGGAGGCTGGAATCCATAAGCAGGGATTACACCAAAAAAAAAAAAAAAAAAGATTATGTCGGCCCCAATTCGAGACATGACTTAACATGTTCTCGGTGTCAGTCACAAGTTTATTCCGGCTCTCGATGACGCTTTTCAGAGAAATATTAGCTCATCTGGCGTAGAGCGTTTCTCCCGTGCTATCGTCCGCGTAGCAATGAATGCTGTTGTTATGCAACTGTCACTAATATGCAGAAGAAAGAGAGTAGAGGCTAACACACACTCCTGCGGGACTCTAGCATTCACGGGCTTTATGTCAGAGCACGAACCGTCGACCACGACTCTGATGTAACGCCCAGAAAGAAAGCTGGCAACCCACGAACACAATTTTTCAGGAAGCCCGTATGATGGAAGTTAAGAGAGAAGAGCCCTGTGCTATACTCTGTTAAAGGCTTTTGCTACGTCCAAGCTAACTGCCAGTGCCTCCCCTTTACTCTCGACTGCCTCCGCTCATCGGTGAATAAGATACACTAAAAGATAACCAGCCGAACGACCGCGACGAAAACCATACTGGCGATCGCTTAGTAGCTAGTTTTCTTTTAGGTACCTTGAGAGCTGGCGGTTTGTAATGGACTTCATTACTTTGGAGAGCAAAGAGGTGATGACCATTGGCCTGTAGTTGGACGGATCGGATGTCTTCCAAGAGCTCGGACAACGCAAGTAGTATAAGAGAGCCGGAAAAGGCGTCAGAACCGGAGCCAACTCAGGAGCACACGTCCGAAGCACAATGGGAGGAACGGCATTAGGCTCACTTGACTTATGGATATCAAGGAAAAAAAAGAGCCTTACGAACTGACCTTTGTAGGAACCGGACGTTTCGCATTGAACAAGCGCAATGCGGTATCATATGGTTGGTGGAGAGTTTTCCTCATCGTTTAAGATCGAGTTTGATGCGAAAAGAGTGCCCAAGAGATCGGCTTTCTCCTTTGCTGTATGGGCCAGGCAGTCATCGGTCTTGTGCAATGGTGGTAGGGACGGCAGATAAAAATTCCCTAAGATAGCTTTGGCGAGAGACCATAGAACACACGAGTTCCCGAAGGAAGACGCACTAGCCTCTCGCCTATTCCACTTATGAATGATGACTTCGCCTTGGCAATGTCCTTCTTAAAGGACCTGGCGGCAAAGTTGCTTTCTAAGCGCACTGGTGTTTGGATCCTTTGATGACACCGCATTAGCCCAGGCTTGGTAATTTTGACGCTTTTGGTAAGCTGCCATTTTGCAGCAACGGCCAAACCATGGTTGGGATCTGCCGCCAATCGGAACCCACAGTGTTTGGATTGAAAGTTCCATTCCCTGAAGTATCACATCAACGACAAAATCAGCGGCGACATCAAGATCATCCAGCGAGAAGCAAACTCGCCACCATGGGTAGGACGCAATGAAACTTCGCATCCCATCCCAGTCCGCTGACCTATAATGCCAGGCTCGACGTTTTTCAAGTTTCTATGAGAGGCACAGTTCTACGAATCAGACAGTGGTTTGATGAGCCTAGTGGTGCATCAACAGAAACTTGATAGCTGTCTGGGTGCAAAGTCAGCAGAAGATCCAATAAGGAAGGTGTATCGCCCTCCACATCTGAAACCCGTGTAGGCTCGGTTACCAATTGGGACAGACTGTAGACCAAAGCGACTTCGCTTTGGCTTACAGTCTGTCCCAATTAAACTGTTTCCATGAACGGCTCTACCCGCGTGGTCAGTTGTGCGTGAACCAAGGCATTCGACGTGGTGGACATTGAAGTCTCCCAATACCACAATCTTGGTCGAGGGGGATCCGTTGGTGAAGGGTCTGTCTTCGTTTGAACGGTCTCGGTTTGGACGAATTTATATTATTTACTGACCTTAAAACACTCATGAAAAAAATCCATTGAATATAGATCCTTTTAAATTTAATACATTCAACTCGGATGACCTCTAACCATTTCATTCGACAAAGAGATTCCACAGCTAGAGTACAACAATTGGCAAAACAATTTTTTTATTATCAATTATAAAATTTTACACAAAAGTAAAATTTTATTTTGCTCAATGATCCATATAACAAACGTTAGTTACGCCTGGGTTAAAAAAATCTCAGTACCGAAAAGTACAGAAATTTCCCGGTTTTCCCGGTACCAGAGTTAGCGCAGTACCGGGAATCCCGTTTTCTCCACAGTACCGGGACTGCAACCCCTACCTCCCATACAAAACTGTCCGATCAGCTGACGACAGTAGTATGGGAGGTTTAAATTTTTTTGTCATTTTTGCACAATAGTTTCTTGGGGAAAGTTGTTCAGTTTCATGGGTGGAACTTACCCTTAATTTTTTTTTGACAAATAAGAATTAAGGGTGTAATTATAAATAATTTTCTTATGTAAGGTCGGGGTCACCGTCGCTTTATCACTCAACCTTATTTTTTTTTAGACGAATAACATGGGTGTATAAGTAAGTTACAAAGTTTTCGAAAAAATCTGCTAACATAAATAACTCCAACAATCTAAACTTATTATTACAAATAAATATCTATTAATAAAGTTTACCATTTTCTTTGTGGTATTTGCTCAGCAGCTCACTAACTCTGTCCTCGTTATTGGCTGGTTTCTTCCATTCCTCTTCCACATACACATATTTGGGTACAAATTGTAGCGGTCCACACATAAGTCTGCTTCTTATATCAGGTGGTAGCTCTGCTGTCTGAATATCGCAGAGAAGATGCATGTTGTTATTATTTATTTACTGCACTTATGTATACTGTGTTACTATCATAATGTACAATATGTATGATGGTATACATACCCTGTTAGGACATAGCAAAATTTCCATAAACACAAAAATAAATAATCAAAAATCAAATTTGCAAGGGTGGGCTTAGAGCCTTCTTCTAAGGCTTGAAAATCAATTTTAAAACCACTTTAATTACAATTTATTGCATTGTTATATGATTCAGATTAATAAATTTATTTCTAATACCTGATTAAAGAAAACTCCTTAATTTTGGCTAATTATTAATTTAAATATATCTAAATAAATAAATAGCCATATAATAATATCTAATTCAAGCTAGATTGCGGAACTTATGACAGTAAAAGTAAACTAAACAGTTTCCTACTTGGTGCAACAACGCCTGGAGGTCTTTGGTGGGTGCGGTGGGAGTGTCCACAGTTACCAGGCCCGGGTCGTCGTCACCTTCCAGCTCGGCCGCTGCCACGGGGGCGCTTATGGCACCCATTGCACCTGCAAAGTAATACACGCTCACACCAGTTATCTAGCCCAAGTCCATCCAAGTCCCATCATTGAAACTTGTTAAATGGTTAATAAGCCAAATTACATTCATACTTTTTTTTGCTAGTCTTTACTGTCCCACTGCTGGGTAAAGGCTTCCCCCAAGTCCTTTCATCTATCTCTATCCTGAGCCACTTCATGCCAGTCAGTCAGTAGCGACACTCGCCTAGCGGTTGGGATGCATGCGGCTAACGTGACTAGCCCAATCCCATTTAAGCTTGGCAGCTTTGTAGCCTACTTCCATTGAGCCCGTTGGAGAGCGCAGGGTTCTATTACGCCTCTGTCAGTTATTATACACAGAAAATACCTAAGCCCGAGACAATTTAGAAAAACAGTTAATGTTATAGTATAGGTAATGAGAATTGAATGGACTATTCTACCAGTAGGCTGATCCATTATTTAAACACTATACAAGGGCTGAAGCCTCACATTGCATGGCAGGAACCAAATAAACATTAGTTACACTTTAAATAAAAAGACTACCTTGAACAGGTGACATGTTAGCATTGTGAGCATCAAAAACTTGAAGGTTGGCAAGAGCTTGCTCAACGGTTTCCAGCTCTAGAGAGTTACTCTCCTCCTCTTCATCAGAGTTTCTGAAATTACAAAGTTAATAGGTTGCATTACATTGATAAATATAATAATAATGACAGCACATATTGTCAGGTTTCTCACTGTGCATCTCTAACCACCAATAGCTTGGGTCTATATGGGTTGTATTGGGGTTTTTATAAATTTTATATTGTAAATACTTATGGTTTCGTTATAAAATCTAGTAAATTTCTTTTTTTAAGATGTAGGTAGGTACCTGAGTGAATCAACTTTAAAAAAAATTTTAACAACTAATAATATTTTATAATGATATTTTAAAAAATGCAACATGTTTCATAAATATGTTTATCATATTATCCTAAATTAGTAGGTACGTGTCGCAATGTCTGAACTCTATTTATTGAGTTTTAAGACAAAAAGTGTCTAAGAGTAGTGTTATATATCTCCTGCGTTTCTATTTTAAAAACATTAATTCGAGAAACGGAACCACCATTGTCTGAATATTATAGTCTTTTTGCATGGCAGGAACATTTATTAACACTAAAAATAAAAGTTATATTGAGTTGAATCTCCACTGCGTTACTTGGTCACATTTTAATACTTAACTTCGAAATAAATCGTAAAAGGTAACAATCAGCGTCAAACATTATAAACATAATTATCATTAAAGAAAAATAATTTGGAAAGTAATCTCCTTCAAACTTAAAAATAACCAAGGGACATTTTAGTAACGCAAGAAAAAAAAATGGTAACGCCTGAGAAAGTAAGCAATTACTTTGCCTTCTTTCTCCGGTGTTACCATTTTTTTTAACAATACAATTGGTAAAATGGCGTCTGGAATAATCAACACTTATCCCTAAACATTAAATGAACTATATTGAGTAGATTTTCGAAGGCAAAATAAATTCTATGTCCTTTCTTTACGATACAATATATGTCATCAAATTCGACGTAAGCGATATATTTATTGTCCGTCTGAAAGCGTGTAGCATTTTCATGTTTAACTTTTTAAAACATTACTTACTTCACTTCTCCTTGTTCCTCCATATCTGACAATGCTTTACATGCATATGTGTAAACTTTTTTGCGATTTATCTAAATATACGTTAACTAGCAAGTAGTTACCAGCTTCAAATTTTGAACTATTGCCATAACTTAAGCTTGGTTCTTCTTCTGGAGGAGGACCGTATATTCTTCATATAATATACTTTGGCGTTGGTTGGTTATATCCTTATATTTTATAGAAATTTGAATAGCAATCAGCAGGTCCTCCTCATCTGAAGACCATTCCAGGCGTGGAGGTCGTCGTCGTCGTCGTCTTTACATTTATGCAAATTGCGGTTATTAGTAATTATTGATTTCGTTGTCATAATTGAGACATTTAAAGCAGAACTATCATTATCTTATCTGGAGTAGAATTTGTAGCTATAACAACTTCGTTATCGGTTTGAGAGTAACTTTTTAAAACATATTTCCTAGGGTTAAAGCAATCACAGAATCCTCTTTTGCCATAACATTATGTTTCACAAAAGCAGCCCAATTCTCGGTACCTATTTTATTATTCTGTAACAATCTGAAAACACCTGGTACACTTTCAAAGTGCCAATTAGGCGTCGAATATTGTTGGGAAGAAGTTTTTGTTGATCATGGATATCTTTTTCGTCAATGAGATACAGCACTATTTTGCTGGCATCTTTCATCTCACATAAAATTGTACAACATCAGCAATGTCTTGACCATCAGCCACAATTTAATCCGCAGATCTATTCAGGAAACCACCAATTCGAAAATATGAGCATTTAATATATGGATTTTCGTTCTTGAATATTTTGTATAAGGATTTCATTGAGTCAAGTAAGAACCTATTCAAGACTTTGTTCTTGTTCTTTGTTAAGGTTTCTTTCTTTCCAGCCATAGCGTGAGAAACTATAGAAATCTGTGGTTATTTTCTTTAGTTTGGTCTCTTAGAATAGAATAGAATAGAATAGTTATTTATTGTTCACTGTGTACAAATAAGGTCTTAATAGTAATTAATTCAAAGATGTACTAGTTGTTAGAATTTTGTCAACTCCTACTCCTATTACTTTGTAAACCCACAGCTGGGTTGTCAAATAACCGGTTATAATAATAATAATAATTAACCGACCTAATGTTTAATGAACAGTAGGTAGTATAAAATTGTTATAGCATCAACCTATTACTAACTTTTGTGAAATTGATACCTTTAGGTGCATGTGACGCCAGGTAATGTAAGAGCACTTTCATAAGGAATTGTTCATAATGTAAGAACATTATCTGGCGTTATTGGTAAAGCAGTGGAAGATTTTTGGAATATACCCTATTACTGCATCTACATTAAATTAATATCTATTTTAAGGCATCGACTTTGACCTCAGACCAGTATGGCTTTGATATTTAGTAAAAACATTGAAAAAGTAATAATATAAATTTTTAACAAATAAAAATTTGTTAAAAATATATTAATTAAAAAATTGTGTGTTTGGAAGGTTTAAATAAGAGTGTGATTGTTTTTAATCTAAATACAATGTAAAAATACAAGCTTCTTATGTAACTTATTAAAGTTATATAGAGAAGGATCATCAAGTGTACCATCCATCAGGGACAAGGTTTATTACTATGTGGAGTATTTGTCTTCTATCTTCAACTTTACTACGAAACTGACAAATAATAATAAAAAACATTAATAAGATATTGAGAACAGTATTGGAATAGCTCTAACTTTTTAATTAACTTAAGTTCTTTTCAGTTCAAATTTTTATTATAGTTTTTTTCAATATAATCAGTGAGGACGTAAAGGGAGTGTCTAAAAAGTTGATTCACCCACCTACCTACATTTAATAAAGCAAATAATAACAATAAACATTGTTTATTTGCCTCTAAAATACAGTTACATTACAAATTAAACAAAAAAAATCAAAATTAAGACTTTTGGTGTATTTAAAATAAACATTAATTATGATATTCGACCACTGTTGGTTCTGCGGCATTGCAGTACCAATGACAATACAGGGTATGAAAAGAAGCTTAACGAAGCCGTAATATACACATAGTGTACATCAAACTAAGAAACATTCAGTAAAAATAATTGCTGGGAAATTACTTTAATTTTTAGGTATTAAAAAACGGGTGTTTTCTAAGACACGCAATGAAACGCGTGCAACAAAGTGTGCATGTGTGTGTGTTACGGGACGAGAGAGAAGTCAATAGGCGTATGAGTGGGATAAAAAGCGCGCGCCATGTCTGTACCATACCACGCACCCTGCGCGGTCATATCGTTTATTCATGAACTCATTGTTTTCGCTTCATGATTGTTTGTAGAAAATTTTTGTTTAAGTCTAGGCTAGTCTACCTACTTACCTACTCTCCATCGACGTCATCAAGGGACCTTTCGACACTGACGAGCTGCGGCTCAAACTGCCGACCTCCCACGTGTAGGCATAAGCGCGCCCGTTCCAGATTTTCCTGGTGGACCAACTCCAGGATTCCTTCTCGGAGAGAACGCTGCTTAAGCTCTTCGAAAACGGTGACAATTTTTTGATGCATCAGCTGTTTGGCAGGGGCGGTCAAAAACCCTGTCTTTGACGTGGCCCCCACAAAAAAAATCCAGGGGGGTTAATTCCGGCGATCGTGGAGGCCATTCATGAGGCCCATACCGCCCAATCCAATGGTCGCCGAATAGCTTCGTAAGCCGCTCGCGGACCGGCCTTACGATATGTGGGGGAGCGCCATCATGCTGGAACCAAGTTACTTGCAGCTGTGCCAGTGGCATATCGTCGAGAGTATCCGCTAAATAATTGTTTATCAATTCTAGATACGCAGAACCGTCCATTCTTGGTGGTAAGAAGACGGGTCGCAGAATCTGGTTACGGACTATACCTGCCCAAACATTGTGTTTCCAGCGAGTCTGAAATCCAGTCTCTTGCATCTGGTGTGGGTTTTGTGAGCACCAATAATGAGCGTTTCGGCGGTTCCACATTCCGTTATTGGTGAACGTGCACTCGTCGGTAAAAATAATGTTTTCCACAAACCGACGGCTCTGGCCTAGGACCCACGCACAATAAGCCATTCGACGTTGCCTGTCTCCTGGCACAATCGCATGAACCCTGTGAATTTTATAGGGTCGTTGCCTGTCTCTCGTGAGCACTTTGTGGACCGTGTTATACGACACTACATGTGTGCGCGATGGCCATGGCGTCTCCTTAAAACTTTTGCTGCCGTTCGCGTTCCAAGGCGTGGGTTTTCGCGCACCACGTCCAAAATTGCTTGTTCAGTCGCTAAACGTATTGGTCTGCCACCTCCCTCTAAAACCGGCATTATCGGCTGATTGTCCAGCAGGCGCTGTACAGCCCGCGTAAAAACTCGCGGGTCGCGAGGCTGAACTGCGGTTGGGTGTTCAATCCCGTAAAGTCTCAGTGAGGCATTTCCATGGGCCATGCCGTAACACAGCACCATATTAACGTATTCGCGAACACTAAATGCATGGAAAGGCATCTTTCACAGAAAATACGCAAACACACACACACACACACACACCCAAACTACACAACCACGAACCACAACGCGAAGAGAAGAGATGAAATAGACGAAAGAATCAGTCAAGTTGTCAAACTATGCGCTTTCGATCACAGAAGAAACCGAACTGAAAGAATTTAAAAGCCGGCCTCTAGCACTACTAGTAAGTACTCCTTTGACTTATGCCGCCCGCCGTGCCGTGGCGGAGGGCGGGGGGTAGGGCGAGGGCGCGCGGAGGCGCGCCCCCCGCACACCCCTTTAAAAGCAGCGCGCGCGCTAGACGGCTGGGGGCTGGCTAGTCATTCATAGAACTAGGTTGAGCTTCATTCTTTTACTTTATCATTACAATCAAAACTTCAAATTAGTTTTCCATATTCTGATTGTAATTTCGGAAGTCCTTTATTTTTATTTTAGCAGTGGGATAAACTGGCTATCTCACCTCTAACTAACGAAACACAACAATGAAAACAACGTTATTGTTATGACACCAGACTTAGTTAAAATGGTGGTAGAGAGCTAGCCAAACGGACTAAGAAGAAGCCTTTGCTGTCTAGTGGTTAGCGCTAAGTCCGCCTGGCAAGCTACTATCATCTTACCTAAGGTCTGGTGCAATGTGTTACATCAGTAAGAGATAAGATAGCCAGCCTCTCAGTGATTGAGGGATCTAGGTGAAGTGCGCTTTCGCCTTTTCGTCATTTATCACCCTCCAGGTGAGATGAAGGCCAAGCGCTTCTTCGTTTTTGAATGAATAAATACTCAGCTCCTTCGGAGATCCAAAGTGCGTTATCGTCTTATTCCTTATCGTCACTTACCATCGGCCATGAGAGCTTTCAAATATACCTACAGAAAAAATGAAATGAAATGAGAATTTTTCATTTCATTAGTAAATTAAGTAGTCTTTACTTTATGGTACCTATCATATCGTAGGTACCTATTCAATTCAAAAGACTCTTTTTATTTTGTAACGGGTAAGCACTTGGCTTTCATTCATCTCATCTGATGATTCTAGTATTGTACTCTATGCCAGGTTGAAGCGCACTACAACTAAATCCCCGGAAATGACTATTTTACTGACAACTGACGGTACACAAAATAGAAAACGATATACATTGTTGCTACCGTGCCGGTGAAGAGGCAAATTAATAAATTAAACAAATAAATTATTAAAACTTGTGGCAAAAGAAAAAGTGTTTACAATTGGCGGACTCCATGGTTGTCAATTTATGCATGATTTTAAATAAACATCTTTATTTTCCATACTTACTCCTAGTACAAAGCCTAACGTAGCATTGAACTCCTGAGAGAAAAAAATAGCAATGCTCACTGTCGTTAAAACAGGAATGTGTTCTCTATCTATGAATGGCACTTGGAAATATCTATCTCGCTATCAAAGTATAAAATAACCCTTTATCCAATCATAATAAATTACATAATACCACTTACATACTTTCTTTCTAATTTACTAAAAATCATTTTGCTTATCACGCAGAATTATAATAAACGTAACTTCATTTTTCCATACAATTTAAAGCAATCAGAGCGCCTTAGTGAAATGTGTAGCAATTTCCCTTTGATCATTTGAAAGAGAAGAGCGATTCGATTACCTATTATTACCCTACTAGTTAACAATGTTGTCGATCTATTTCATGTAAAAGTAATTTGTATACCTAGACTAAATTTTTAACTGTTAGTAGCTTGTCCATCATCATCAGCCAGAAGACGTCCACTGCTGGACAAAGGCCTCCCCTAAGGACCGACCGACAACACGACCGGTCTTGTGCTGCTTGCATCCAGCGGCTACCCGCGACCTTCACCAGATCGTCGGACCACCTTGTTGGAGGCCTGCCCACACTGCGTCTTCCGGTGCGCGGTCGCCACTCGAGAACCGTTTTGCCCCAACGGCCATCGGTTCTACGGGCGATGTGCCCTGCCCATTGCCACTTGAGCTTGGCGACTCTTTGGGCTATGTCGGTTACTTTAGTTCCTCTACGAATCTCCTAATTTCTGATTCGATCACATAGAGAAACCCCGAGCATAGCCCTCTCCATTGCTCTTTGCGTGACTTTGAGCCTACTAATTAGGCCAATAGTGAGCGACCACGTTTCGGTACCGTACGTCATCACTGGCAACACACACTGGTCGAAGACTTTCGTCTTAAGACACTGCGGTATTTTGGACGAGAAGATATTTCGTAGCTTACCCAACGCTGCCCAGCCGAGTTGGATTCGACGATTGACCTTTTTCTTAAAATTGAACCTACCTAACTGGAGTGTAGCTTGTCCGTTCGCGTCTAATTATTTGAACTCCGTGTTTGCTGTACTTGCATGCAAGCCACATACCTACCGAGCCATCGAGCTCCTAGTTCTTCCTAGTTTAGTTAATGAAACTTAATTTAGGACGGTAATCTTACTTTTTAACATGCAGAAGACCTGCTAGCAACTCGTAATTATTAAGTTTGCGTAAGTAGTAAGTTCGGTCGAAAATAAAAAACCGATCGATACAATTCAGTGATAAATAAGTTAATAGTTACTGAGATGTAGGTACTTATTTATCTAAATTATGGTGAGGTCATTGCCCGCGGCGGCGAGTGACCTGCTAGCAACTCGCAATTATTAAGTTTGCGTAAGTAGTAAGTTCGGTCGAAAATAAAAAACCGATCGATACAAATTAAGTCATAAATAAGTTAATAGTTACTGAGATGTAGGTACTTATTTATCTAAATTATGGGGAGGACATTGCCCGCGGCGGCGAGTCGTGCTGAGTCGTGTATCTTCGCGTGCTGCCGGTACAGCTGATTTGAGCTGATATATGCGTGCATTTGTGTGCGTGTGCGGCAGTGGCTGCGCTGCCTGCGCTCGCAATTCATTGCGTTTTGAAATTTCAGAAGCCTATTTGACTAAGAAATTTAAATAATTTTGGTAATGTTTCTTTAGAAAAAAGTTTAGTAATCACGTTTTACATTTATTTTTGTCAAAATCAAAGTCACAATATTTTGACTTTAACACTTAATATCTCCGTAATTAGAAGGTTCCCAGGTATGGCCCAGTACAGAAAAAACTTCGTAATAATGGACAGATTACGTGGCTTTCGGCTTCGTTAAGCTTCTTTTCATACCCTGTATGTTATTGTGGCAGTAATTTAATTATTAGTAGAGGGCTCCTGCCTGACACAAAGGTCAGACAGTGCATGTTTAAATCATGCTTGTGGAACTTTTCAGAATTATTGCATTATAAATCTTTTTGCTATTAACACTAATTTAAATGTGAGATAAACTGTTACATATTAGGAAGTGCTTACCTTTGCATACAATTATTAGGGCTTGGAGCATTGTCTACATTCATAAAATTCCCATTAGCAGTATCTCCATTATCATTTTCATCCCATTCATCAGCTCCGTTGCACCAAGTTAGATCGCTGTCTGCTTTTGGCATAACAACAATGCTGGACTGGGTGGTGGAGTTATCTTGGATTTGACTCCTAAGGCATAACCAGCTAGAAAAAAGGGGTTTCATTGTTTTATGTTCATTTATCTATACTATTATTGACTATACTTGACAATGTATACTAGAAACATGTTTATACTTTGCCACAAATGCGTCGTCACCTTCTTACCTGTCAGTCTGTACCCAGCAATTTGGGTTTATACACGCAAAAATATATAAAGTGCGATGGTAAATAGACTTCTCAAGAGGTGCATAGCACTGCACAATCAATAACCTGTGTAAGCTACACAAAGGGCACTTGGACGAAAACTTTAAATTCTCCAAAGGTGGCCAGTCCTGTAGAACACACAAAATTAATAGTTTAAAATGTTTTTCTCCATCCAAGAAATTCACCAAATTATTCCATAAATAGGAGATATTACAGGCATGCCACCGATTTTATTGACCGTGTAATTCGATACGGTCTGACTTTTTTCACCAATCGGTTCATCTTCATATCCCAAATAAACTTTATTTGGTTGTTTTGCCATTGCAATTCAAAACCTCGACAAAAATATATAAATTCGAAAATATCGCGAAAATCGAAATCAATCAATGAAAGGTAGGTACTTTTTTGACGTTGACACTTGACAGTTTTTTTTAATATATATATATTTTTTTAATTTATTTGTTCCGTGAAGGAACAGGCTAAGGTCTGAGACCATACTGCCTAGTCATTAGTTTTTTTTATTTCTTTTCCCTTGATGATAACGAGTGGTGATTAAGATGATGAATGATAAATGATCTTCCCCAAACCCCTTGAGTCCTCACTGAGGACTCCTCAGGTCTCCTCAGTAAAGATGTGGGACTTTACTGAGGTCTCACGCGGACTACTTGAGAGAATTTGAAAAGTGATGTTGCACTGTTTTGTTTCATTTGCCAACACTCATGCACGTTCACAAACACTTAACGGTTAATAATCCACTATTATTTCACATTAATATTCGAAAAAACACAAATTGTTTGCGCCACAGCGCAACGGCCATTCAAATCATACCGCCAGCTGTAAGGTGGTTGACTCAGCGGTTGTTGACGGCCGCGTCCGCCTATCTGCCGCGGCGCCACCGCTGCGCGACTCGCGGCCGCTCGCGTCGTAAGCCGACCGCGCCACTCGTCTGTCTGCTAGCTACCGCGAGACGCCCACAAAATACGCGCGCTGGTATCTGCCCTTATTGATAGTGACCCTGGGATGATAGTGCCTGTGATAACGTGAAGTGACTTTGTGCTGTGCCGTGACAAATCGCCTACATCGCCGCCCGCCAGCTCGCTGCCCCGTCTCCTGCCTTGCCCCCACCAATCATCTACCAAGTAAGTCGCATGCCCTCATTTCCGAAACCTAACCAGACCTATCCTGGGTCCACACACCTTATTCCGTCGCTGTTACGGCGAGCGTCCTTCGCCGTAACACAAATGTTAGAAAATAAAACAAAACTGCAGACATGACGCTTCACTTTCCCGCCAAGAAGTCCAATCCTTTTTTATTTATATTTTGTTCCGTGAAGGAACAGGCTAAGGTCAGAGACCATACTGCCTAATCATTAGTTATTTATTTTCCCTATATGACAATGAGTGCTGATTAAGATGATGAATGGTAAATGATATTCCCCCAAACCCCTTGAGTCATCAGTAAAGATGTGGAACTTTACTGAGATCTCACGCGGACTTCTTAAGAGAATTTGAAAAGTGATGTTGCACTGTTTTGTTTCATTTGCCAACACTCATGTCCGTTCACAAACACTTAGCGGTTATAATCCACTATTATTTCACATTTTTTCGAAAAACCACTTGCTTATTCTACTTTCTTTTACATTTATCGTTTTTAGCATTTTATTTGCTGTTACATTTTTCTTTTATGCTATACTTAGTACTTAATGTCCTAAAAATATTTTTATACCTTAAATGAATGATTGTTCTCGTTGCGCAGCGAGACCAATCATTCATCTAAGTTTTATACTTACATATCTTACTACATTTTAATCGTTGCAGTTTTATTGCAGTACATACACATATGTATTTAAGCATAATTCTCTTTTTAATATACTATTTATTAATTCTATGTCTCATTTCTATTTTTAACTATACCTACTAACAATTTTTACACAATATGCCATAATCTCTGTGCTCTCCACTTAAGAGCTCAGCGAAGTTAGCCGGCTCTATCTTGACACCCGTTTGTATTTGCATGTTTAGCCTCTCCAGAGCGTGTAGAGGCAGGGCACTCGGAGAGGATGTGTGGGAGAGTTTTATGTGTGTTAGGATCACAGACGCACGACGGGCTATCCTTACACTTGAACCTGTTCAAGTATGCGGAAAACCCGCCGTGTGCTGTGAGAGCCTGTGTAGTGACGTGTGTGTGCGTAAGCTTCCGGGTGGTTGCCCCTGCCAGAATCTGTTTTGGGCGTTCGGAACATGTTGAGTGTGTCTTGTGTTGTGTAAAATGTTTGTAAAAGTTTTATAGAGGTGTGTGTGTAGTGTGATAAATCTTATACCTAGTTGTTTTTTGCTTGACAAGGTGACAAGTAGAGATAGGCGGGTGGGTAAAAATTGGGGTGGGTAAAATTGGGAGGACAGGTAAAAAGGATATATATCCATTTATACCGGGTATTTTTATTAAATACCGGGTAAAAATTGAATACTGTCTATAAAATTATTTAATTGGCTTTACCATTCTTTAAACGATCTACGATGTTAGTTTCGATCTTGACCATTGGAGATAAAACACAGTGTCGTCTTAAGTCTTTTCGGCGCCGGGGTGCGGGGCTCAGCCTGCGCCCTCGTTTTCTTTTACACTGCAGCGTGGCACGCGACTGACGCGACCGACGACTAGTGATGGGTAATCACCCGGTAGTTTTCACCCACGGGTAGGTTAAAACCCAGTTATCACCCATTTTCACCCAGTTATAACCCATTTAAGTGGGTGAAAACTAACTATGTTACATGTTGACGTACGGCCAGCAATGGGAGTGACAAGGATGCGCGGGACATGGTGATACGTAGTATCTGCACATATATAAACGGGATTTAACGCAAAACTACTTAGTAAAAGCATCCTACGATTGCCTTTTATACACGTTTCGACTGAACTGCACCGGCTGTGGTAAATCCCGTTTATATATTATGTGTACATAATGGAACGCGAAAGTTTAAAAGTGTACGTAAGTAGTATCTACGCCCCGCTCAGATACATCGCGTCTCCTTTCCCCTCGCATCTCATTCATCCTCGACGTACGACGTTTTATCCGTGCGGTGACGGAGAAAGAATACTAATCGGCGCCCCTCTCCTCCGTCCGGTGGGTGTCGTAAGAAGCGAGTAACGGATTTTTTTAGGCTTGATCTGCTCCACTGGTGGTAGGGCTTGACCACTCTGGTTGGTGACCGGAAGGTGGGATCCCAGCAGCCATTCCCGGGGGTTCAGGGGCCCTTCCGTTCAGCAGGTTAATGAAACTCGTCTGTGGGCAGATCCCTAGGTAAACAGTTTGACCATTCGCATCGCGGAATCATTTTCTAGATTCACACCTCCTTCCTTCCACTCCTAAAATGACAGCGCGTAACAACAAAACTGGTCCTACAGCGGTGCACACCCCCACCACAACCTTACCGTTTGAAGGTGGAGTTCACTTACATCCGCGAACTCCATGCCTAAACCTATCTAACCTATCCTCAATGCCGTCCACCACTATCTTGAGACGGCACGGCCAGCAATGTTGTTCTTGGCGGAGACACAAATAATCTGCCCTGCTGACACCACCTACCTGAACTATCCCGGCTTTGTGCTTGAAGAAAAACTAAAACTAACCATGCTGGTAGATCTGCCCACGCATTCGCTCTCACGCATGACCAGACTCAACTGGTGAACCAGCTCACCAGGATCCCAGACATAGTCGACCATGCGCCCTCCTTACTCGACCTTCTGCTGATGAGATACAGGATGGAGGTTCAACTTCCTTTTGGTTCCTCGGATCACTGCTTGATATCCAGCATAGTGCCCTTGGCATCGCTCCCGCCAACAGCGGTTTCGAAACGCCAGATTTGGCACTACGCGTCGGCAGACTGAGATGGTATGCGGGACTATTTTGCATCCGTCCCTTGGAAGCAGCGCTGCTGCAGGGGGAAGGACCCGACAGCTAGTGCCACTACCTTTTCTCATGAAATAGTGTTAGGGATGGAATACTTTATTTCACACTCCTATATCATCTGCAAAGACAGACGCAACCGCTGGTTCAATCACGAGTGTGCCTGCGCTGTTTAGAGCAAACAGACGGCATACCGCGCTTGGTTCAGAGGCAAAGCTCATGGGGATCCCGAAACTCGCTTTCTGAAAGCAGCCTATAATAATGCCACCAATAAATGTAAAAGGGCCTACTAATGTAGGCCCTTTTACATTACTTGGTCCGCCCTAATGGGCGGATGCCCAGCGCGTTGCACGAGTATGCCAAGAACTCTTGACGCATCCTACGGGCAGTCGTAGCTACTTTCGTCTGGCCAAAAGTGTGCAATCCAACTTCTGCCAACCCTCGCTGCCACCACTGAGGTATCCTTACCAAACTTTAGCCCACAAACCGCAGGAAAAGGTCGATCTCCTGGCCAAACTCTTTGCGGCTAAAACTCTTATCAATCCAAAATGAAATTTTTGGGCAAGAGGAGGTGTCATATATTTCTGTGGGTAAATATAAATGTGAAGTAAGTGCAACTGTTGGTGGAAGGGTTTTGTGGTTCCGCTGCATTTGGCGGTCCGAATTTTGACCGCAACTTGCACTTTTGCTGCTGTAGAGCGTTCTTTTAGTGCTCATAGCAATGTCCACAGCAGCAAAAAAGAATCAGCTCACTACAGAAAAAGCAGCTAAACTGACATTTATTAGTTTACATTTATCTGGAATTTATTAAATAAGAGTAGGTAGGAATCAGACGAGGATTTTGATTTATCACCACTAATAAAATTCAAATATCGGAAAATACCATGCCATTACAGACTGTCAGTCCCGAACCGTCAACATCAAAAACGAATAATTTAGAATTTGTAGATTGTGAACTGCTATCTGACTCAAGTGATTACGATGATTAAAGTACCAAAACGTTAATTATGCTTACTCATATAATTTTGTATATAAGAGAAAAAAAAATAGTAAAAAACAAACAAATGACTTGATTTGTATTTGGACTTTCATTTTAAGTTGTTACTACTTACTACCATAAAATGTATACAATTATATTACGTTGTTCATTTTCACACACCAAAATAGGTGATAATGGGTTAAAACCGGGTTAAAACCCAAATCACCTAGTTATAACCCAAATTGGTGGAATGGGTAATAACCCACTACCCATCTCTACCGACGACACACTGCAGTATGAAAGGGGTCCTTGTCAACCAAGAAAACACAATACACGTAATTTTTAAAAATTTATTTATTCATTTTTTTAAAATACAAAACTAAAATTAAAGTTAAATTATACAAATTAAACCCAATGGGCGATTTTCCGAGATCAAAAAAAAAAAGAAATTGGTTCGTAAATGACTTCATAGATGGCGCTTAGCATAGATTAGTATGGAGCATGGTAAAAGGCGGGTTCATGAAGAGCACGTGTATGGCTGCGTAATATTTATTCTATTCCAAAATAGAAATAGGTTCTGGATGTCCTGAATATAAATAGGTAAGGACTTACTATCTTTTTATTCTTTTGGTAGACAAGTAAAAGTGTAGAATTTATTACAGCCCTTAGGTAGGTACGGCTGGTGGCCGGCTTTTATAAAACGACATCTATCGGGTGTTTTTGAACTAATTTTTACTTTTTAATTTGGGCTGTCAGAAAATCGCCCATTATAAAAATAAAAACAAAACTATTCTCCATTTGAGACATTATGTCCATTTTCTGGAATTAACACCTACTTCTTCAAAATAGTGAAGATTTTTCGATGAACCTTCTAAAAATTATAGGTACTTTTATTTTAACATGAAAAAGAACATGATGCAAAAACAAAGAATAAAAAGGAACCAATTAGTCGAGAAATCAATAGAATTATGAGTTAATTACAATTAACACTGATTGTAATGGCGAAAAACCAGCAACCCAACTCTCGTTTATATTATTATTTAATTGTTAAATATCTATTTATTGTATGTCCATACATCAAACTAACTCAATTCTTCTTGCTTTTGAGTTGGCAAAGATTTGAATTAAATCATTTATTTTTATATCAATTTTGGATTCAATACTTATAATAGCTAAGTTTGTCAGTCTGTATTGGGTCATAGTTGACCGAATATATTTTTTTATTAATTTTAATGTTGAAAAGGATCGTTCACCTTCAGCTACTGTAACAGGCAGTGTTAAATATATACGTAGTGATGTTGAGATATTAGGAAATGAGGAGATAAAATTATTAGAATATATAGCTTAAAATATCAGTGGGAGTACTTGTTGATGCATTGGGAAAAAATATTGGCAACAATTCTAATTCATTATATAAATCCTCCCCGTCAATATCAAATGTATTTTTAAATGTTAGTTTTTCTTGGAGCCAAGAACATTGAAATTTTTTTTCATGCATCTCTAATTTCCTCCAGCATTCAATGTTTTGGAGAGTGAAAAAACTGAATTGTGTTCAGTAGAAAAAAATAAAAACATACTTTAAATTTGTTGGTTGGGTCTAAAATGGGCTCATCTGCAGCATCGTAATCAAAATGTCTTTTTCGGGGACGTGGACGAGCAGTTCTTTAAATTCTGTTTCTCATTCTAATTCTTCGGCAATTAATTTTGCATCAGATAACAACTGTTCGAACGCACTATTCGTGCGGTATTGCTCCAAATCTTTTTTAACCAGATTAATCATTTTGGTAGCCTCTGAAATAATTACGTCTGATTTTTGCAAATTTTTGCTTACAATATTAATCTTTAGTAAAATATTGTAGGTACCATATAACTACTGAACATATGACTCTATAAGACTTTAATTTGGCTATTAATGAACTCGCTACATTTTTTGTGTCGCTATCATACTTGTTATTTGTAAGAATAGAGTATAATGCATCGTAAATTTTATCCATGTTAAAACGTAGTGCTTTAAAAGCATCAAATCTACTTTCCCAACGCGTATTTGAAAGAGGTTTAATGTCAAAGTAGGTATCTGTTTTATAATTACATCCCAGCATGATGTGGATGCTGAAAAAACACATAGATTTCTTGGACAATACAGAAAATGTTTGTAATTTCCAATGAGCTTTTAGCGGCGTCATTTACTACTAAATTAAGGGAGTGAGCAGCACAAGGTACGTAAAAAGCACGAGGATTCATGTCCAATATTTTTTTTTGGAGGCCTATATTTTCCCCCCTCATATTGGCCCCATTATCATATCCCTGGCCTCGAAAATCATCTAATTCAATATTGCATGATTTTAAGAAATCTAACAAATAAGTCGCCAACCCTTGTCCGGTAGTATCAGTTACAGGTAAAAAACCTAAAAAATGTTCTCGTACCGTAACTGTAAGTTGTTCTTGGTGTGAAATATCAGGTCTGCAATCTAGAATTACAGAGTGCTTCACTACATTGCTTCAAAAGACTAATTACAGTAGTTTTAATGTTTTCAGCAATTATACTAATCAGTTCATTTTGAATGTTATGACCAAGATAATGTGGCATGCGATGCTGAGCTCTTTGAATTCGAGCATTGTGTTCTGATAGTGTATTATCAAAATTAGATATACTCTCCACCAACTTTAAAAAATTACCATTATTTGGGTCATACAACTTCTCAGTTGTGCCCCTAAATGCTATATTTTGACCTGCCAAAAATTTTATAATTTCGATTATCCTTTCCAAAACTGCCGTCCACCTCTTTTTCTCGCGGTCTATTTCAGTTTGATTTACAGAGTCTTCTGTTTGCCCTTTCAATAAGTCATTTTTTAGATCCAAATATTTTTTAAAAGATCATAATGTGCCCTGAACTTTCCTCATGTTGTTCTATATTTCTCGACAAATGCCCCCAGTATTTTTAACCAGTGGGGCCAATTAATGCAATGACATTAATATTAAAAAGCTTACAGTGAAAACAAAATACATAATCAGTAGATGTGGAATATACAAGACAAACTCGATGAATAATTTCGTTGTTTTGTAACTTTTTACTGAAATATGTATCTGAAAACGACCTCATGTTACTATCTGAAGGATAGTTGGTTTTTTTAATCTGAATTGGTCCACGTTCTGTTAAAAATAATCTTAAATTATCGGGTATTACTTGCGGCCAGAGAGCAGAATCATTCGCGACATTTTCACAAAATCGTACACACTTGAAGTAGGCGAGGTACTGGTACTAGTGTGAGCTGGAACTTGTGAAATACTCGTAGAAGTTCTCTCTTCCAAGTTGACTGTTGACTTCTAACTGTCGGGCTGATGTTGACGAAGAGGTACTTAAAAGAACATAAGATAGTGAACAATTTGTAGTGGTGACAAAGTGTGGTAACAGGGCCACGCAATAATATTTTAGGACAATAAAAACAGCGCCTGAAAGTTAAGGCGGGCATAGTCTAACCCGTTAGTCCGGCCGAGCGCGCTCGGTGGAATTGCCGAGGCGCTTGCGCACGCTCTGAGCGCAAACAGTAAGAAATCATTTTAGTTGCGATTGGCGGATCCCGCCTGCGGCTATTTCATGGAAAAAATAATCCCCAAAAACAAATCACAAATTAATACACAAGCCATACACAGACAGTCCAGTCCACTGTTAGACATGAGCCTCCAAAACTATAGAGTTATTTATTGCCTTAATCTCCACGATTGGAACGCGTGTTGGAGATATCACACAACACAAAAATTTACCATACAAGGTTTGAGAAGGTATGTATTTACCGGCTGGGATTCGAACCCGAGACCTTCGGCACAAGAGTCAGTGTTACTAACCATTGCGCCTTCCGGTGCGCAATCCGCAAAATAACAATTAATTAGATATTGTCATTAGGTATACAGATACAGATAATAAAAAAAATAAGAAGTGTAATAATAATAAGTAGGTAAGAACTTAGGGATCGAACCCAAGCAGGATACACCAGTGACTTCTGTCACTGATTTACGCCACTTCAGATGTATTATATAAGGTTGGTAGCAACCAACTGACTGAACTTACCAGGTCAAAAGAAAGAGTCAATCGGAGAAGTAAGATTTTTTAATTTTTTCTACTTTCTCCAGTTTCTTTTTTCTGTTTTGAGCACCCGATGGTTTCTTTTTACCATCCCCTAATTTGGCCATCTACAATAAAATCTAATTTTAATTTAATATTTAATTTTTCTTTCTTTGATCTAAATAAAGTAGGTTTGTGTCAATCACTAACATTAGAATTTGTATTTTTGCGATTATAAACAAATAAACAATCATGACTCTCTCTCTCATAAACAAATACATACTTAAATTTGTTCACTAACCCAGGATTCGAACCAGGCAGGACCATTCATTCCAACACGATAGCGTCAATGATGTATTTTTCTAGCTAGATATGAGTACTTTTAGGTATCGGTATTGTACCTATGTATCGTATTTTAATTTTAACCGACGAGTTCTCGAGTGGAAACTACTGTCCACGAACGAACGAACGTACGTAGCTTCGGACGCCCCTCCAGCCCACTGTAGTCGGTAGGCACCTAGGTATTAGTTGAATGATGATGGTCTAGAACTGCGTGCTACCTAACACTTAAAAAATAAAACTGACTTACCTTGTTATTTTTTCTCTTATTTATGACATTTTAGCTTAGAGCATTGGTTGAATGCTTTAAGCATTTTAGAGATAAGATAGCCAGTTCCTCAGTGGTTGAGAATTCCAGGTGAAGCGCGCTTCCACCTTCGGCCTTATCGTCACTTACCATCAGGTGAGATGAAGGCCAAGCGCTTACCCGTTACCCGTAAAAAAAAATGACGAAGACATTCCATTTATTCCATGTACTTACAATTACAACTTACACTATGGTTACACTACACATTGCACAAAATCTCAATAAACTAATGAATTTCTCCACTAGATCTTCCGTGCTAATTCGGCGGTTGTCGCAAAAAAAATGAGCTAACGAATTTAATTACCTACTTAAAAAGAAGAAATCAGATCAATCACTGACCGACACCACCGACACTTACAAAGGCGCCGCGCGCCGCGCTGTAAATTCAAATGAACTTACACCTAATTGTAGTGATTTAGAGATCATTTCTCTTTAAGTGCGAGCGCCCGGACGGCTATGTCAAAGGGCGCAATGGGCGATTTTCCGAGATCAAAAAAAAAATAAGAAATTGGTTCGCAAATGACTTCATAGATGGCACTTAGCATAGATTAGTATGGCGCTTGGTAAAAGGCGAGTCCATGAAGAACACGTGTATGGCTACGTAATATTTATTCTATTCCAAAATAGAAATAGGTCCTGGAGATCCTGAATAAAAATTTGTAAGTACTATTTTTTTATTTTTTTGATAGACAAGCAAAAGTGTAAAATTTATTACAGCCCATAAAGGTAGGAACGGGTCGGCTTTCATAAAACGCCATCTATCGAGTATTTTTGAACTAATTTTTATTTTTTAATTTGGGCTGTCAAAATCGCCCGTTACTCGACACTATGACAGGTGCACAGGTGCCGCCCCGCGCGCACATTTCAAATGAACTTACACTTTATTGACTTAGAGATCATTTTGCTTCAAGTGCGGGCGACCGGGCGGCAATGTGTCAAAGGTTAAACACTCTCTTTGGATTAGAGATTTTGCCGCGCGCGTGTTGTATTAAATAAAATTGTTATTCGTGTAGTAATAAGAGTCATTTTAGCTTGCACATCATGAGCGGTATGACAAGCGCCGAAAGCGTAATAAAAGTAAAACCGTAGTAACTATTACCTAATCTGTGGTAAAACAATGATTATTGTTGATGACAATTTTTTTTTATATTTAATTTTGCGCATACGAATTTGTCGTAACAAGTACCTATATGAAATTGTGCAATGGCGATAAGTTCAATGAAATATCTAAATATTCAACGCTCGGCAGGGCGCCCGGGTGCAACGCACCCCTTGCACCCCCGGGTAAAGACGGCCCTGAAACATTGATTTCAAAGAAAACACAGTTGATTATATTTTAAATGTTTAATCAACATATATTTTCAACTAAAACAACAAAATGGCGCAGATCTAGTTAGTTGAATACGCGTACGAAAAATACCACCTGGAGTGGGGGCGAGAGGCTGCGTGCGGTATTAAGGGGACTGCCAGAAACCGCAAGAAACTTCAAGGGCTGGTCAGGTCAAGTGTTTTAAACATGACAAAAAAGGAATTCGTGTTTTTTCATTTTTAGTAAATAATACATTTTGTGAATTTTAATAGAATAGTCTTTGAGTATCTAATTTATTTTAAAGCAATAACATAAGAAAAATAAAATCAAAAACAATTAAAAATAACGATTATTTACAACGCGCGGGCAACGGCCAGCCGGCCGACCGTCTGTTGACCCGTTCGCGTCAGCTGGGCGATAAGTACCTACGTTAGCCTGTAAAGTGCAATGAGACCCCATTTATTTTCCTTTTACAACTGAATTGAAATATGCGTACCTATTTAAGATGCAGTTAATTACAACTATAGATAGCGTCAAGTTGTTATGGCCACATTTTAACTGTCATTATTATTATGTTAAGTGTTAGATTAAAAATGAAAAAAAAAACAAATTCTTGTTTCGTCATTTTTGTCATGTTTAAAACACTTGACCTGACCAGCCCTTGAAGTTTCTTGCGGTTTCTAGCAGTCACCTTATATTTTGAGCGTGCGACGTTGCCAGCTTGCAGTAACAGGGAGAATGATAATTACATTACCCACTTTATACAGCGTGATTTGAATTATGCGAGTTTTGTGAAATAAAATAAAAATGGCCAGCGGCCTGGACGGGATTCCAGGTAGACTACTTATGCTGGATTTACACGGAGCCAATACTTGAGACAATCCAATAAGCTAGTCCAATATTGACATCGTGTAAATAGAGACAGTCCACTACATTGGATTGTCCTCAAGGCATTTTTGCTTAGCATTGGCATTGGCTTATTGGACTGGCTTAGTAGATTGTCTCAAGTATTGGCTTCGTGTAAATCCAGCATTAGGGTCTGTGCGCCTGAATTGTCTCCAGTTCTAACGCGTTTGTACCGCCTTTCTCTTCTTACTAGAGCGGTTCCTCAGTCCTGGAAGCTTGCAAATGTGCAGCCAGTGCCCAAGAAGGGCGATCGTGCCGACCCCACTAACTACAGACCAATTGCCATCATCCCCATACTCTGTAAAGTTATGGAAAGGGCATTGAATAGAAAGCTTTTGTCGTATCTATGTGATACTTGTGTCTGGATTTTGGACTTCCTAAGTGAACGGTCAATCAGAGAAGTCATTGATGGCTGTTCCTCTGACCTCATGGCTATCGATGCCGAGGTCCCTCAGGGTTCCGTTCTTTCTGCTACCCTTTTCTTGTTGCATATTAATGATCTGCTCAAGTCCGGAATTGTTGGGTATGCAGACGACAGCACGGTCACAGAGAGGTATCTGTCTAGCGCAAGGGTCGGCGGAGAGGAAGTTCGTTCGGAGAGACCATGGTTGAGCGGACAAACTAGACTTTAAGTCTTGTCTCCCAATGGGGTGACAACAACTTGGTTAGTTTTAACGCCACCAAACGTAGGCGTGTATGTTCTCGGCCAGAAGGAGTCCTTTTAACTTGGCTCCTACTTTCCGGGGTGTAGATGTACCAATTACCGACAACCTCGACATCCTCGGCATGAAGTTGACCTCCAATCTCAACTTCAGCGACACCATCGAAATCAAGGCTCAAACTGCGGCGAAAAAGCTTGGTGTTCTAAATAAAGTTAAGCGATATTTCACGCCGGGACAGCTTCTAACTCTATACACAAGTCTGGTCGTGCGTGGAGTATTACTGCCACCTTTGGGACGACTCACCAAAATATTAACTTGCCACGCTCGATTCGGTGGAACGCAGAACCAGAAAACTTATAGGTGACGAAAAGCTTGTGAAAACCAAGCTTCTTAGTCTCGTTCATCGTCGCTCAGTTGCTTGCTTGTCGGTATTTTACAGGTTGTACTTCGAAGAGTGTGCTGTTGAGCTACACGAGCTCATTCCACCGTCCGCTTTTTACCATCAGGAGTCCAGACTTACGGCGGGTTACTTACCACCTTACTTGTTGATATTCCACTCATACGCACCAAGCACTATTCGTCTTCATTCATAATGCGTACAACCAAGGTATGGAATGGTGAAGAAGCACTTTGTGGGCCGGCAGAGTGAGGATGACTGATGCTACGTCTCTTACGCTGCACCAGTTGTCCTCGCGCCTGGACCTCATTTCCACTTAACATCAGGTGGAGTGGGGTCATTTGCCGGACTTAGTATAAAAAAAAAAAATTAAAAAAAAATGGAATTACCTGCCGGCGTCTGTATTCCCGACCCAGCTAGCAAAATACCCTTAGAAACGAAAGCTTTTAAGAGCTATGTCCTTAAATAAATTTTATATACGTTCTGATTAAGATAACAGAGATTCTAATAAAAGAGACTCTAATAATGGCATATCATAAGTCTATTTAATCTATAAGAGCATATATACTTGTAAAAAATACTTTTAGAAGTATATAAGAAAACGAGAACTGACATCAATAAGACCAGTAGTGTTATAAACGCACTCTGTAAGCCTAATTCTTAATTAACACTTATACATGCACTATGTAAGTCCACTTAATTTTAAAAGTGACTTATCAAAGCATTTTATTAGATATCGGCTGTTACACTTATAACTTATTCTTACAGACGTATATAAGCAATCTTTATATAATGTTTATTAGAGCAATAGTATTATACACGCACTTTATGGGCCTAATTGCCCTTGAGTCTTAATTAACACTTATACATGCACTTTGTAAGACCACTCAATCTTAGAAGTGACTTTACTAAGTGTTTTGTTAGATATCGTCTTTTACTTATAACTTATTCTTAAAGATGTATATAAGCTTACTTTACAAAACATTTGTAAGAACAGTAGTATTATATGCGCACTTTATAGGCCTAATTACCCTTGATTCTTAATATACTTTATGAATGCATTTTGTAAGATCACTCGATCTTAGAAGTGCCTATTGTAAAAGATAGTAAAGAGTACTAGCACGTCAAATGTCTTAGAAACTAGATAATTGCAATTAAAATTCTAATGCATTGCAAAAAAGTCAAAAGGTGGTCGACCACGAACTTCCCTGTTTGTCTTTTAGCCTACTTTTACTTTAATAAGGAACCCTAAAGGTTATGAGCAATGGCCGCGTGGATTAAAAACATGTGGTTGAATTTGATTTTAGAAGTGCGGTGTAAACCTTAAACAATGGTAATGCACTTATATTGGTTCTGTTAAAGCCACTATAAGGCATGATTTGTGATAATGGCGACATTTCCATATTTTTTAATTTTTAATATAATATTTTTTATTATTAAAGATTCATTGTTGAAATGGCCCGTAAAATATTGTGATTGTTATTTCAAAATACTCGATAAAATCGACTTCGCAATAAAATAACAGTTAGTAATGCGTAATAAACATGAAATTATACTTACACATTTTGTAGGAAAGTAAATTAAACAGGACAGTACATAATACTTACATTTTTAATACTCTTCTTATTATTCAGAAAAGTTTCACGAGCACTTGGCAATCCTTTCGGCGGACTGTGATTACATCTGATTACATGTCTTACTAAAAGCTAGCAAAGAGCACTACAAGTAATATCACACTTAGAACAGCATTAGTAAGTGCATTATAAGGGTAAATGCCCATAAAGAGTGCCTTTGTAAATCATTTGTAGGTCTGTTTGGTATTATTAAAGCATCAACAAGAATTTTGTAAGATTGGTAATACACTTCTCGAGACCATTTTAAGATATATTTAAGGGTAAATAGACTTATTAAGTGCGCCCAAATACACACTTATAGCAGTCTATCGGAGTACCATAAGACTGGTAAAATTATACTCTTGGGATGTGTGTAAGAGGAAATTTTGCTAGTTGGGGAGTGCATATAGACATAATATCTTTAAAGCCCGAGTGAATAGGCTGCTTCTGGGCAAGCTCGCTCCATCGTCGTCCTCTTCTTAATCCTACGGATAAGAATGTCGCCAAGAGCAAGCCCATCTATTTAAAAAATAAAGTAGTTTTTAAGGAACCGGAAATAGGTTGCCGTCTTATGTCAAATACCTAAAAAAACCGGGAATACCAGGGCGAATGTCCCAGACATGATATTATAATTAAAACAGAAATTTAACTAGAAATGATAACTAACGTATGAACATTTTGATAACAAAAGTCGTGGTGCCTCAGCTCGAAAATGAATAGAATTCTACTAAGTATTAGACTTTGAATGACATTACATGACAATGACAATATGCTTTAGTCGGTAGGTATATAATAGTATCTATTACCAAATTCAATAAGAAGTTTAAATTAAACTGATTTTAATTTTTACCCGGTATACATTAAAAATGGGTGGGTAAAAATAGGTAAAAATGGGTATTTACCCACAATTTGGGTATTTACCGGGTAAATGCCCATCTCTGGTGTCAAGCAGTTAAAAATTTAAAAAGATTAAAATACACAATTTACTCTAAGTCCGGTTCCCTAACTCGTAATACGGTCCCATCCGGAAGAAAGGATGAAACTTGGCAGGAATGTAACTTTCATTTATGTGCTTCAATGTCGATATGGAAAAGCGCTGAGAAATGATTGCTTCATTTTCTACAAAAACGGTAGAACTAAGGAGTTTACTTCTGAAGGGTTAAATCATTGTTGATGAATTACCTACAAATTGATACTAAATGTATAGTGATGGGATTGATAACTTTTAAAATACGGCCATTACCATTTTATATTTTTTTTAAATAAGTGTTTCTTTTTCTTTCTTGCTTCATTTATAAGAAAATGACAAGAGTTATAATAAAATAGACTAGAGAGGTTAAATACCTTATACATTGAGCAACAGTTTGACACCTAATTCATTATGGTACAAGTATGGGTTCCAGAGTTACTGGTCACCGCGTATGACTCCACAAAAAAAGTAACTCTTATAGAGGAGACGTAACAGAATATTAAAAAAGAAAAAGGCTAAGTTCCTGAGTGGTAGAGCCACGCTGCGTTGCAGCACACATTGGGCCGGCTCGCCCGGCGTAATACCACCCTCTCACTAATATTCGGCGTGAAATAATGGCACTTGGTGCTGTTGTGTTTCGTCCGACCAGTGAGGGTTCCGGAGGCCCTTCCCCCCCCCCCCCTCCTCCCAATTCCTATTCCTTCCTTAAACCTATTCCTCCCTTAAAGGCCGGCAACGCGTCTGCGATTCCTCTGGTTTTGCGGGTGTCCATGGGCGGCGGTGATTACTTTCCATCAGGTGACCCGCCTGCTCGTTTGCCTCCCTCTTTTATAAAAAAAAAAAAAAAAAAAGAAACAAATAAAGTTGGCGTGGTGGTCCGAGGAGTAAGAAGAAATAAAGAAGGAAAAGAACAGGATAAAAAGGAAAATTAAATGGGCGGTGCCAAAACGTTTGGCTTAAATCGTCGAGCAGTACGCAAAGACCAAGGAAAAATATCAGGAAGAAATGAAAAGGCAAGGATCAGGAGTTGGAAGGAGTTCTGTGAGAAGTAAGAGGGGGAAACGATGTGGGAGGGAGGGAAAATATTTTAGCGACCCAACAAAGAAGACTCCACGCACCCCAAGTCTTATAGACCAATAGGGCTCCTGGCCATTATAGGTAAAATTTTAGAAAAACTACTCATGAGAAGAATAAGATGGTATTTCTATTTACGAGTATAATTACATCCATTCCGTTTTTGTCCAGTATGATTTTTAGATAAGTACAATTAAAGAACCAATATAAATGAAATAAATCTTTAATTCTTGGAAATATATAATATAAACTTTCTTTGTTTGCTTTTCTTTTCTTAAAATATTCGGCCACTTTAAAAATGACAGTCTTTATTATTTCCAGATAATGGACGACCCATTTTTAGATATTTTATCTCATGTGCGTCTGACACACTAGTTGCCGCCGTGAGCGATGACGGCAGAATGACAAAATGGAGCAATTGTTTCGCCCCCCCGCCTCGCTGCTCACATACCCAAGGCGCGGTACGGCGGTAGCGGTCAGACTATAGTAATAGGTACTTATGATAGTGTCAGTATATGTTCTTACGGCAATGTCAGCTTTTCATTTTTCTGAACAAAATTTCACATCAAATGATAAAATTCATGGTCTTTCTTTATTTGTGACACTATGTCATTTAGCAAAAAATAATCCTTATGATGAAGCCTTTCGATCGGTATTTTAAAGCTACAGAGGTTGAATATTGCTATTGTCGGCGACGTGGTTATTTCAGGTCGGCTCGATCCACTGGCTCTTCGGAGAGACGTTGCGTCTCTTTGTATATTGTACCGTATATATCATGGGGAGTATTCTGAGGAATTGTTCGGCTTGATCCCTGCCGCTAATTTCCTTCACCGCACTACACGCAATCGACTGTCATTCCATCCACATCACCTTGATGGATGGCGGTCTACTACTGTACGATTTTCAAGAAATTTCTTGCCTCGAACTACAGTGTTGTGGAACCAGCTCTCGGCGGCGGTATTTCCGGACCGTTACGACTTAGGGATCTTCAAGAAACGAGCCTATTCCTTCCTTAAAGGCCGGCAACGCGCCTGCGATTCCTCTGGCTTTGCGGGTGTCCATGGGCGGCGGTGATTACTTTCCATCAGGTGACCCGCTTGCTCGTTTGCCTCCTTCTGCTATAAAAAAAAAGGCTGATTATTTTTCTCATGTAACGGATTCGATTCCCGGTTCAACCATTATTATTTATTTATTATTTAATTAATTAACACGGTTATATTACCAATTACATTAATTAATCTATATGAATTACAAAGAATAATAAATACTATTAAAATTAAAACATTAAATTAAAATTAGACGTTACATTATTATCATTATGATTGATTGATTTAATCATGTACGGATTCATGCATCCCACTCAACCATGTAATTGTTTAAATATCTATGAATGTAGTTTAAATTGTTTTTAAATTCAAATAATGTCTTCAGTAAAATGTTTCATCTACAATATTCAAGGTACTTTCCCTCCATGTGGCATATCCGTGGGACGCCCTGTATATCCCTATCGACTTTTTGCAATTAGACTGGATATGCTTGTTATAAAGAAGTTTATTGTCAAAAATGACACCTAAGATTTTAATGTCATCTTCAATCTCAATGGCCGTCCCCCCATCTCCAGACGAGGTGTGTCGAACTGAAGCTTTCTGGTTATTACCATTGCCTTGGTCTTTTGTGGCGAGAAGTTTAGCTTGTTCGACACACCCCACTTCCGGACACGGGAGAGGACGGCATTGGCCCTCAAGGATATTTCACTGGCTGTGCTGCCCTCTATTATCAAAACGATGTCGTCTGCGAAGGCTTGACAGTATACTTTGGCGACGGTGAGCTCGTTAAGCAGGGGGTCTAGGATCAAGTTCCAAAACAAGGGCCCGCCAATGGATCCTTGGACGCAGCCCTTATTGGTATTTTTACTATATTGTTCCCCTGCACATTTCACCGTCGTCTTCTTATCTTACAAGTAGCTGTCAACAAGCCTCCGCAGATTTATCGGGCATCCCTTCTCTTTTAATTGGCATTTTATTGGGGGCCACCACGCATTATCGAAGGCCCCCTCTATATCCAGCGAAATCAGAACCATTATCTTCTTCTCTTCCATATGAAGTCTGTTTCGCTGGACCATATCGTAGAGGGAGTCTTCGGTACTGCGCTGTGGCACAAACCCGGTATTGGAAGGGATTTAATTTGGGCAGCACCTACCATCTTATTCTTCTCATGAGTAGTTTTTCTAAAATTTTACCTAAAATGGCCAGGAACCCTATTGGTCTATAAGACTTGGGGTGCGTGGAGTCTTCTTGGTTGGGTCGCTAAAATCATTTTTGTTTCCCTCATTCGCTTCGGCAGCCCTTCTTCTCAATTCTCTGTGACCTTCGTTCTCCCCCACTTCGGTATCCTCCGGGTAAAAGTTTTCGGCCATGATGCGCACCGACTCCTTTGTGCTGGTGTTCTTGCCGTCCTTAGCTATCGGTAGGTCTGCGTATGCCTTCTTTGTTTTGCCTATCACTCTGTATATGCCATCCCACATCGTTTCCCCCTCTTACTTCTCACAGAACTCCTTCTGATCCTGGCCTTTTCCATTTCTTCCTGATATTTTTCCTTGGTCTTTGCGTACTGCTCGACGATATAAGCCAAACGTTTTGGCACCGCCCATTTAATTTTCCTTTTCATCCAGTTCTTTTCCTTCTTTATTTCTTCTAATTCCTCGGACCACCACGCCAACTTTATTTGTTTCTTAGCCTTTTTGACGTGACAACGTCTTAAATTAGGTTGCGGCTGGGAGTCACTTATGAAAAAGTGTAACGCTGGGTAACGTTACGATGAGTCACCGAACGAGAGAGAGGCCCGCCGAATGCCTTGCGTCTCTCTCCCACTCAACTATGATAAATTTGTGCAATTCTTATTTTCATTCAATTCCTTGTTCCTATTGTGCAATTTAATTATATTCATATCAATAAATATTCTACCGAGAAAAAGACGTTGTCACGTAAAATCTTCGCCCGTAAAACCGACTTTACAGGCAAACAATTTTTTCTTTTTTAATATTCTGTTACACGTCTCCTCTATACTTTCTATATATTCCTCTACTTTTCCTTCCCCTCGGACCTCTGTACAGAGCGGTCGTGTTCAAATATTAATTTCATTTTATTTAAAAAATACTTAATATCTATTAAATCTAATAATTATACACAGAAATAATAATTAAAGTTACTAGGAGTGCATAGTGTACAAAAAGATCCAGCAAGCCGGTCCTGTGAGTAGCTACCTACCACCACTACTACCCCAATACACAATTAAGTAACGCGTAGCGTAACGCCCGTGTTTATTAGAAGGTGACAGCATCATTGGTAGAAAAAGGATCGCAAAACATAACCAAACGTCGGCGCATGCACTTACCACATTACCACGCCTACTGAGCAAGTAAGATAATTCAGCGTTAGAGCGTGACAGATACACTTTATCGGTTGCACACCTGACGACAGCGGATTAAGGTGTCACATCTATCACATGCAAAAGCAACATTGGTTTGGGTGTAATGCCCGATTTACACGTGTTAAGTAATTTAGTAGTTAACTAAATTTTAACTAAATTTTAAGTGATTAAGTGCATGTAAACACAGAATTTAGTAGCAAGTTGCAAGTTAAAATTTAGTTAACAACTAAAGAGCTAAATTAGAATTCTGTCTATTTTTCGGTTAAGTTGGTGGGCGGGGCTTGTCACTTGACACGTTTGGACAGGCACAATTTAGTTAAATGCATTATATTTCGGACTTCTTGGCGGGAAAGTGAAGCGTCATGTCTGCAGTTTTGTTTTATTTTCTTTAATTTATGTTTTGTCGAACATTAATATGCAATAATGGTGGATTATTTAGTGTTATGTGTTCGTGAATGTGCATGAGTGTTGGCAAATAAAACAAAACAGTGCAACATCACTTTTCAAATTCTCTCAAGAAGTCCGTGTGAGATCTCAATAAAGTCCCACAGCTTTATTGAGTCTGAAGGGGTTTGGTTAATTTACAATTAAACGTTCATTTATCACTAATTTTCATTATCATCTACTTTATGCAAAAAATATTCACTTTAATATCTTATTTGACACTGCCTGAATGTGCTGACCACACGAAGCCATTATTTAAGTACAGAATTTACGACTTCATTAAATTGTTGATCGTCCATCTTGAGTGAACTAAAGAGCTTAACTACTTAAATACGTATGAACACCTACTTAACTTTAAGTCACTTAAAATTTAGTTAGCTACTAAATTGCTACTAAACTACTTAATACGTGTAAATCAGCCATAAGAGTGATAAGGGCGACTACTTGGAGTGGAGATCTGTCGCACTTTTGTTACTTCCTCGTGCACATAGTACCCTGGTACCAAAGGCTATAAGTCAACACAACATGCCATTAAATCGCACGCCACCTCTTTCTCCGAGTATTAACTCACCTCACTCAAACTCTGAACCAAATCTGAACACACCATTATCGGGAAGTGAGTCGGTGTCAAACATTGTAAGTCGATGCAAGAGAAAAAGAAACAATAATGATGAGATAATGGATTTTAGTGATTTTAAATCGGAAATTCTGAGTTTGTTCAAGGAAATGAAGGCTGAGCAGAATCAAAACTTTGCATCATTACGATCTAGCATAGAGGAACTTAAGACCCAAAATACTCTGTTGCAACAATCTGTAGAGTTTACTTGTGCTAAGTACGATGAACTTTTGGTAAAGATGGACTCAATGGAAGTTGAACGCACCGAAAATCATAAATATATCAGAACTTTAGAAAACCGTATTGATTACTTAGAAAACAGATGCGTACATCTAGCATTGAGATGAGAAATATCCCGAGAAAGTCGATAGAAAGCAAGCAGGACCTTTGTAACATTGTCTCTAGTGTTGGGAAGGTGTTATACGTGTCCGTGCAACCCTCAGATATAAGGGACATTTTTAGAGTCAATACGAAATCTGAAACTAAACCGATTATTGTCGAGTTCACTACATGTATCACAAAGGATAACATCCTTAAATCACTAAAAACCTATAATAGAGTAAACCGGGACAATAGACTAAACACTGAAACTCTAAACCTTGCTGGACCTAAATCCACAGAGGGCCTAGTCAATTGGCAAACAAATGAAACGCTACGAAATCTTCGCTACGATAAACCGAATGTATGGGATTGACATAAGCAAAAGTTACCTACGACGTAAAATTTACGCTAAAATAGACCTAATTGACAGTTTGACAAGCCAAGAATCGCTAATCTAGCGATCACTCAAACATTGAAGATAAAAATTCACACAAAATGGCGATTGTTTGATCAGCTGATGAAGGAATAGTTGTGTTGTGTTGAAAGTTTTGTTTAAAATGCTCTTTTTAGGGCTATTGTGGACTGCGATAATCAAGTGTTCAGGCGCTAAGGAAGAAATGTTTCCCTACGTTACTTGGAGCAAAGTAACGAAATCGAGTTTGTTGTACTTGTGAATAGTTCTCAGAGTTCTCGTTTACGAACTTTAAAATATTTAGCTAAGGTCTGCCGGGAATTGCGTGCTGTTATAGTTGTTGCGATGTGAGTGACCAAATAAATGTGTGTCATGCAACATTTTCCGCAACGAAGAGCAAGTCGCTGCATAACAATTTGTAGGGGCTCTCAAACCATACAAACATTTGGGCCAAATAAATCCACCTAAGTACCTTTAATCATGACAAGAAAGGTCAAGATTAAGACAACAGTAAGGGTCTTTTTGTATAAATATTAAATGTAACCTATCCATAATGTCCATTTATCAATTTATAACTTAGATTGCCTATTTGTTTTACAGGTTCCAATGAAGATTTAATTTGCCAGGTAGCTTAGAGTATTAAACCAAGGCTCTAAGTGTAGTAAGGTGTACCTATTGACTATACCCTATAAATCTTATACAGACAAGCATCTTTCTTAATAGGAAAAGATATCAGTCCTTACGTTCAAACGGTAAGTTTTAATAAATAAATTATTACTTACATAATAAAGGTAAGTATTATGCCTATTATTATATTGGGATTTACCAGGAAATGTCAGTTTTGTTAAAATTGCTAGAATAAAGAGTATTGACATAAAGATAAAACTATTTTATGTGGTTTTGCAGATTTGAGACGACGATTCAAAAATCTTAAATGTTACCTCATAATTTGGAGGATGGACTTCCTCAGAATGGTGAACAAACATGGTTATTTGGTAAAAAACAATATCAAGCAATTTTGTATAATACATAGGTACTTACCTACTAACTTTTTATCTATGACAATTTTCTATAAGTAAGTATATTGTTCTAATTTCTTAGGAGATTCTGGATACCTTCAAAAAGCATGGTTAATGATAATAACAACAATATTTAATGCTGCATCAGACTCACAAGAAAGGAGGGGTGTGTACCACATGTCATATCCAACAATGAAACTGCATTGAACATGGCTTTGGCATCGTTGAATTTAGTTATTTATATGATTTTTTTTTGTGGAGCTCTAATGTTGTCAACGTTTTTATTCTACAAAAAGGAGCAGTCTGTGCCATAAATATAGTTAATTTAGTTCTAAGTTTATTGTGCTTTATTTAAAAAGATTTACTTATGTACAAAAAAACAATACCTTCGTTGACAACATTTTTATTTTAAGAAAAGGAACAGTGTGCCATAAATATATTTAACCCATAAAATAGTGATTTGGTTTATATGATGGGGAAAAATTAAGTATAAAGTTAATTTAGTTCTAAGTTTATTGTACTTTATTAAAAAGATTTACTTAGGTAGGTACTACTAAAAAACAGTACCTTCATAAACACACAATTGGCATTTATTTTTATACACATATAGTTTTAATGTCAATAAGAGAAAGTGAAGCCTCATATTTAATAAACTTTGACTTTGAGAGAGTTAGGTAAAGAAATAAGAATATATTAAGAAATACAACATTAATGTTATTTTTTACTTGATATTTAATTTTACTTGCAGTAGGTACCTATAGAAAATGTTTAAGTACCTACTTATATCAATTTCTACTAGTCATAACATTAAGCTATTGAAGTTCTACTTGATTCATTATCAACATACAAAGGTAATTATATGTATAAACTTGTATTATTGTTATCCGATTATTAAATCTGGTGGGTTCTATTGTGTTTGTTATAATATTGTTTTTTCTTTAAATAGGTGGCTTAACATAAGGTGGCTTGTTATACATATAATACAAATTAAGTTCCATATCTAGCATACTCTGTAATAGTTTAGTTATTATCAATTTGGCGATTGTGAAGTAATCGATTGTAATTGTTGCTTGAGTTTGTAATGTTACTATCACATTTTTATTTGTGTGAATCTGTAAATGGTTTGCTGTTTCACATTTTCAGTGTTATACTTTTTATAGAACTGTCGATTCACTTGTTAATATAAAATAAATAAATAAAATTAATTGTTTTTAAATTATTTTTGGTAAATATATACTACCTACCTACTAACTTTTTATGTAAGTATGACAATTTTCTATAAGTAAGTATATTGTTCCAATTTCTTAGGAGATTCTGGATACCTTCAAAAAGCATGGTTAATCATAATAACACCAATATTTAATGCTGCATCAGGCTCACAATAAAGAAGGGATGTGTACCACATGTCGTATCCAACAATGAAACTGCATTAAACATGGCTTAAAGTTGTACTTGATTCATTATCAACATACTAGGGTAATTATATAAAATTAATTGTTTTAAAATTATTTTTGGTAAACATATAAATAATCCTATGTTTTATTTTGAAACATTATCAACCAACTCATAATGAATGGCAGTGAAATAAATAATGTAAAATAAATAAATATTTTAACTTGTCGCGTAGAGACCACGATCATGTCATTGTGTCTGTGAAGGCGTATATTTAATAAATGATTTGACTTTTAATTTCAATTATTTTCGGTACCTACCGCTATAAAAACAATCCTATATTAAGGCGATGTTGTCTTCATCGTCATCCTATGAACGTCCTGAACGTTCCCACATGAACGACAGCACTAAGGCAGACTGGGCTATAACAGGCTTAAGCCCTGAGCCAATACAACCGCAGTGTGCTTTACGTGCCTTCCGAAGCACGGAGGAGCTCGAGACGCTTTTTATTTGGTTACCCATCCTTTAGCTCGGTAATGTGAAAGTTGCGTAACTAACTGGCAAGATCACAAACCGGTGCGGCGCGGGCGGGGACTTTTTGCATTAGTTAAACCTCTAGCATTACCTTTCAAGTAACAGTAAGTACCTACATTGCTTCGCTAGTTTGCATATTTTAAAATTAGTTTTAATTTAACTAGCAAAACCATGTACTTGGAATGTTTTTTATTTTATTTTATTTAGGACAATAATCAATTAGAAAAGTAATGTGATAGGTGTTGTAGTTAGACAACTAAACCCGAAAGCCTTAGCCGCTACGCCATAGAGTTACTTTATTCGATGTACTCATACAAGATGCAAACGTTTTAATCACTACCTAGTGGGTACTCGCATCTAAGATCAAACTGTTTAAATGTTCGCGCGGTTTGTAACATTTAGTGTTATCACTTATTTCATTACAGACGGACGTCAAGTTGTTAATATTTGAGAAATTCTTGGCAGCAAGCGTTTGCTTGTGGTCTTCAGTCTTAATTTATTTATATTATAAGCTGAAAAATGGGTTTGGTCTCATATCAATATCATATTATGGTGGGTAAGTCACTCGTCATCATTATAAGTACTTATTTACAAACGTGCTTGCCTGGCGAACTTCCGGCGAAAAAAGCTATTGATTCATTTTTCAAATTGTCTCAAGGAGTCTACCCGAATTTCTTAGTAAAGTGACATTCAATTCACTAAAACTCAAAAGGATCGGTGTGGTTACTACCTTTTTATTAATCTTACATAAGCGTTACATTATCATCAAACAAAAAAATACTAAGACAAGCCTGTATGTTCTATATCCCTTAGCTTATCGATATCGATGTAGCCTAGCGAATTTGATGAGCGATTTTGAAGCTGTCACCGGTCGAGCGTTTGCCAGTTGACTAGGCCCTCAGAGGGCCTAGTCAATTGGCAAACAAATGAAACGCTACGAAATCTTCGCTACGATAAACCGAACGTATGGGATTGACATAAGCAAAAGTTACCTACGACGTAAAATTTACGCTAAAATAGACCTAATTGACAGTTTGACAAGCCAAGAATCGCTAATCTAGCGATCACTCAAACATTGAAGATAATAATTCACACAAAATGGCGATTGTTTGATCAGCTGATGAAGGAATAGTTGTGTTGTGTTGAAAGTTTTGTTTAAAGTGCTCTTTTTAGGGCTATTGTGGACTGCGATAATCAAGTGCTCAGGCGCTAAGGAAGAAATGTTTCCCTACGTTACTTGGAGCAAAGTAACGAAATCGAGTTTGTTGTACTTGTGAATAGTTCTCAGAGTTCTCGTTTACGAACTTTCAAATATTTAGCTAAGGTCTGCCGGGAATTGCGTGCTGATATAGATAGTTGTTGCGATGTGAGTGACCAAATAAATGTGTGTCATGCAACATTTTCCGCAACGAAGAGCAAGTCGCTGCATAACAATTTGTAGGGGCTCTCAAACCATACAAACATTTGGGCCAAATAAATCCACCTAAGTACCTTTAATCATGACAAGAAAGGTCAAGATTAAGACAACAGTAAGGGACTTTTTGTATAAATATTAAATGTAACCTATCCATAATGTCCATTTATCAATTTATAACTTAGATTGCCTATTTGTTTTACAGGTTCCAATGAAGATTTAATTTGCCAGGTAGCTTAGAGTATTAAACCAAGGCTCTAAGTGTAGTAAGGTGTACCTATTGACTATACCCTATAAATCTTATACAGACAAGCATCTTTCTTAATAGGAAAAGATATCAGTCCTTACGTTCAAACGGTAAGTTTTAATAAATAAATTATTACTTACATAATAAAGGTAAGTATTATGCCTATTATTATATTGGGATTTACCAGGAAATGTCAGTTTTGTTAAAATTGCTAGAATAAAGAGTATTGACATAAAGATAAAACTATTTTATGTGGTTTTGCAGATTTGAGACGACGATTCAAAAATCTTAAATGTTACCTCATAATTTGGAGGATGGACTTCCTCAGAATGGTGAACAAACATGGTTATTTGGTAAAAAACAATATCAAGCAATTTTGTATAATACATAGGTACTTACCTACTAACTTTTTATCTATGACAATTTTCTATAAGTAAGTATATTGTTCTAATTTCTTAGGAGATTCTGGATACCTTCAAAAAGCATGGTTAATGATAATAACAACAATATTTAATGCTGCATCAGACTCACAAGAAAGGAGGGGTGTGGACCACATGTCATATCCAACAATGAAACTGCATTGAACATGGCTTTGGCATCATTGAATTTAGTTATTTATATGATTTTTTTTGTGGAGCTCTAATGTTGTCAACGTTTTTATTCTACAAAAAGGAGCAGTCTGTGCCATAAATATAGTTAATTTAGTTCTAAGTTTATGGGCTTTATTTAAAAAGATTTACTTATGTACAAAAAAACAATACCTTCGTTGACAACATTTTTATTTTAAGAAAAGGAACAGTGTGCCATAAATATATTTAACCCATAAAATAGTGATTTGGTTTATATGATGGGGAAAAATTAAGTATAAAGTTAATTTAGTTCTAAGTTTATTGTACTTTATTAAAAAGATTTACTTAGGTAGGTACTACTAAAAAACAGTACCTTCATAAACACACAATTGGCATTTATTTTTATACACATATAGTTTTAATGTCAATAAGAGAAAGTGAAGCCTCATATTTAATAAACTTTGACTTTGAGAGAGTTAGGTAAGGAAATAAGAATATATTAAGAAATACAACATTAATGTTATTTTTTACTTGATATTTAATTTTACTTGCAGTAGGTACCTATAGAAAATGTTTAAGTACCTACTTATATCAATTTCTACTAGTCATAACATTAAGCTATTGAAGTTCTACTTGATTCATTATCAACATACAAAGGTAATTATATGTATAAACTTGCATTATTATTATCCGATTATTAAATCTGGTGGGTTCTATTGTGTTTGTTATAATATTGTTTTTTCTTTAAATAGGTGGCTTAACATAAGGTGGCTTGTTATACATATAATACAAATTAAGTTCCATATCTAGCATACTCTGTAATAGTTTAGTTATTATCAATTTGGCGATTGTGAAGTAATCGATTGTAATTGTTGCTTGAGTTTGTAATGTTACTATCACATTTTTATTTGTGTGAATCTGTAAATGGTTTGCTGTTTCACATTTTCAGTGTTATACTTTTTATAGAACTGTCGATTCACTTGTGAATATAAAATAAATAAATAAAATTAATTGTTTTTAAATTATTTTTGGTAAATATATACTACGTACCTACTAACTTTTTATGTAAGTATGACAATTTTCTATAAGTAAGTATATTGTTCCAATTTCTTAGGAGATTCTGGATACCTTCAAAAAGCATGGTTAATCATAATAACACCAATATTTAATGCTGCATCAGGCTCACAATAAAGAAGGGATGTGTACCACATGTCGTATCCAACAATGAAACTGCATTAAACATGGCTTAAAGTTGTACTTGATTCATTATCAACATACTAGGGTAATTATATAAAATTAATTGTTTTAAAATTATTTTTGGTAAACATATAAATAATCCTATGTTTTATTTCGAAACATTATCAACCAACTCATAATGCATGGCAGTGAAATAAATAATGTAAAATAAATAAATATTTTAACTTGTCGCGTAGAGACCACGATCATGTCATTGTGTCTGTGAAGGCGTATATTTAATAAATGATTTGACTTTTAATTTCAATTATTTTCGGTACCTACCGCTATAAATAAGTAACAATGAAACAATCCTATATTAAGGCGATGTTGTCTTCATCGTCATCCTATGAACGTCCTGAACGTTCCCACATGAACGACAGCACTAGAAAGACTGGGGCTGGTCTATAACAGGCTTAAGCCCTGAGCCAATACAACCGCAGTGTGCTTTACGTGCCTTCCGAAGCACGGAGGAGCTCGAGACGCTTTTTATTTGGTTACCCATCCTTTAGCTCGGTAATGTGAAAGTTGCGTAACTAACTGGCAAGATCACAAACCGGTGCGGTGCGGGCGGGGACTTTTTGCATTAGTTAAACCTCTAATTTTTTTTTTTTTTATTTACCTTTCAAGTAACAGTAAGTACATTGCTTCGCTAGTTTGCATATTTTAAAATTAGTTTTAATTTAACTAGCAAAACCATGTACTTGGAATGTTTTTTATTTTATTTTATTTAGGACAATAATCAATTAGAAAAGTAATGTGATAGGTGTTGTAGCTAAGGCTTTCGGGTTTAGTTGTCAAACCCGAAAGCCTTAGCCGCTACGCCATAGAGTTACTTTAGGCGATGTACTCATACAAGATGCAAACGTTTTAATCACTACCTAGTGGGTACTCGCATCTAAGATCAAACTGTTTAAATGTTCGCGCGGTTTGTAACATTTAGTGTTATCACTTATTGCATTACAGACGGACGTCAAGTTGTTAATATTTGAGAAATTCTTGGCAGCAAGCGTTTGCTTGTGGTCTTCAGTCTTAATTTATTTATATTATAAGCTGAAAAATGGGTTTGGTCTCATATCAATATCATATTATGGTGGGTAAGTCACTCGTCATCATTATAAGTACTTATTTACAAACGTGCTTGCCTGGCAAACTTCCGGCGAAAAAAGCTATTGATTCATTTTTCAAATTGTCTCAAGGAGTCTACCCGAATTTCTTAGTAAAGTGACATTCAATTCACTAAAACTCAAAAGGATCGGTGTGGTTACTACCTATTTATTAATCTTACATAAGCGTTAGATTATCATCAAACAAAAAAATACTAAGACAAGCCTGTATGTTCTATATCCCTTAGCTTATCGATATCGATGTAGCCTAGCGAATTTGATGAGCGATTTTGAAGCTGTCACCGGTCGAGCGTTTGCCAGTTGACTAGGCCCTCAGTATTCGTGTCGGATAACTTAACACCTAAAATTAAGAGACTTTTCTTCTTGTCCCGTGAATTTGCCTCGACACACGGCTTTAAGTACTGTTGGACTACAAATGAATATTCTCCATATTCATTCGTAAGAATGACGGAACCCCTCAATTTCGGATTGATTCAGAAGAAGATCTCAGCAGACTCGGTCAACAACAACACTGAATTTGATATTACTGCAAGCAACACATTCTTGAATGATTGTAATAGATATCTGTTTACTTTTCTCCTTATAACAAAACATTTTTCTTATAAGTCTATTGAAATATGTAATTTAGTTATATAGGGTAACGGGTACAATGATTGGCCCTTTAAGACATTTGCCAAGTTTGACCTCATGTTACTCTGTGTATTGACGTATAATTTACTGCCGAAATCTTTAGTACCTTTCCGAAAAAACCTAGAAACAATTTGAACATGATTTGGACTCACCACCCTGGTGTTAAGATATATTTTTAAGTATTTTTTGTAGTAGACACTCAAAAGTAGTATTATTGGCCTCCTGAAGCACAATAATTGACCTAGCTACCTGACAAACAATGACCGGGCCAATCATTGCACACGTGGTGTGCCAATGAATGTAGTGGATTATGCAATAGTGATGCGAAGCGAAGAAAAAAAGTCAAAATGCGTCTTTTTTTACTTGCATTTTTTTAAATGTATCCTACATTCCTACCCCTATACCTACACTCACATAAATAAAGGTTGATCAATTGTCAACTGTACTTAAGAAAAGCCTAAAAGACAATCTGTTAATAAATATTGAACAACATCACAGATTTTGATGTGACTCCGAGATAAGTAGCTAAAGCACTTGTGTTAAGGATATTAGAACCAACGAAGGTACCACAATATTATACTACAATAATTATAATAACACTCAGACACAGAACAAATACATGTTTATCACACGAATGTTTGTCGAACCCACAACTCTCAGCGCAGAAGTCCGGGTTACTACCAAATGCTCCATCAAGCCCGTCTTAAAGTAGGTAGTGCCCAACCTAACCAAGGTACAGTAACACATTAAATACCTAGGTAACTATAAAAAAATTGTATTTAAATAAAATACCTATACTTACTACCTACGACGTCCTGAGCGTCGACTTGCCGACTATCGGCAAAGACAATTAAAAATTCTATTGTGTCTGGCGCGCGACGCGCAGGTAGATAAAGTTATTTAATTTTTGATTGACTAAAAAAATAAAAATAAATTAATTTTTTAAGTTAACACGCACATCACTACTATGTCTCTTTGGAACCGATATGATGATTGGCCCTGATGGAATACAATCATTGGCCGCGGTCAATCACTTCAAAAGCACAATGATTGGCCCTGCCAGTTTTTGTTTTCAAAATGTTTATGACGGCTTTTGGACCATTTTTAAAAATAGCGTTTTTAACTGGACACAAATTAAGTTTAAAATATAATAGAATATTGTGAAACCGTATTTTAATTATTGGCCGTCATGCCATTCAATTAGAAGTCCATATAACTCGCAAGTACAGTGATTGGCCGTGCAGTATTCCTTTTTTGAGGTTAGATAGCCGGTTATATTTGAGTTAATTATCACGTAGTCAACCTAACTAAATGAAAAAATCAATTCATTTACTATAACAAATCATAATAAACAAGAAACAAAGCAATAAACTTAACCAGTCTTAGCAGATTTTGCTAAGAATCTACAGCACATCGACGCAATCGCAACACGCAAACAAAAATACCTTTTTTCTCAGTGTCGCTGCTAATGAAATCATAAAGCTACAACATGGTATTGCCAATTATGAAATGTAGGTTGTATATTTTTATTTTGTTAGCTTTATTTCTGCTGATAATTACTAATATTTTGCTTTAAAACTCAAAAGGTCAATCATTGGTGGGGGGCCAACAATAGTACTTGTTACCCTACATGAGTCTAGAAAAACATTTGAGCATAAACTTTTTTGATATTCTTTTTTGTACTGTAATATACTGTTATTATTCTATAATAATGATGTTTCGATGCTTGAATTTATATTCTTACAATTTCAAAACACGTCACTTATTTATTTTTATTAACTTAATGAAGCTACACAGTAACATAGTTATACACGTAATATACCTCTTTATAACGACGTCTTGGTGCAAAAATTTATATTCTTACTATTATATAACAAGATTAACAAGTCATTTTTGTATTTTAAGTGTTGTATTTAAAATTTATATTATAAGGGCAGGACCTTTTACTGTTTTGCTGCTGCTCCTGTTTATTTTTATTAGCTTAATGACACAACACATGTACAAATATACACACAATACACATATACCCAAAATACAGCACGAAATCTATAAAAAAACTTTTTTGTTTAATATTAGAATACACGAAAAACTCTCTAGCTTTAAATAGCAAATATTGTTTTATTTATAAATGGGTTTTAAATAGACCACCGTATGTCAACTGTCACATCTCATCTATGCTAGCTGCAAAACCACATGCTTTATCACCCAAATTACAAAATTTCCCTGAAACATTCAATTATATTTACTTAATTAATCACTTCTACTCTTCACAACAAACACAATTATGTTCAATACCTTATTTACTCATCGTGTATATTTACTACTTTTGGGTCAGCTCTTTTGGTCAGCCTTTTAACTGCATTGTTCAGCATCTACACATTGAATTGTTTGGACTTGTATTTATTATACAAAGTCATATATATGTTACATTTGTTGATATAGTTATTTTAAAGTGGATAATATAAACATTTTAAATGAATTAAAAAAAATACTAGTATCAAAATCCTATAGTTGTTCTGCTGAACAATGTAAGCTGTATGTTACAAATACTAAGAACTTGTTAAAAATCCTGCACGTAAACATCAGAAGTATAGGTGGTAATTTCCCTCATCTTTTAACCCTACTAGGGTAACGGGTACAATGATTGGCCCTTTAAGACATTTGCTAAGTTTGACCTCATGTTACTCTGTGTATTGACGTATAATTCACTGCCAAAATATGTAGTACCATTCCGAAAATACCTAAAAACAATTTAAACATGATTTGGACTCACCAGCCTGGTGTTAAGATATATTTTTAAGTATTTTTTGTAATAAACACCCAAAAGTAGTATTATTGGCCCCCTGAAGCACAATAATTGACCTAGCTACCTGATAAACAATGACCGGGCCAATCATTGCACACGTGGTGTGCCAATGAATGTAGTGGATTATGCAATAGTGATGCGAAGCGAAGAAAAAAGTCAAAATGCGTCTTTATTTACTTGCATTTTTTTAAAAGCATCCTACCCCTAGACACACATAAATAAAGTTTGATCAGCTGTCAACTGTACTTAAGAAAACCCTAAAAAGGCAATCTGTAAATAAATATTGGACAACATCACAGACATTGATGTAACTCCCGAGATAAGTAGCTAAAGCACTTGTGTTAAGGATATTAAATAAATAAATAAATAAATTTTGTTTACGCTTACACCAATTATCTAGACCAAGATGAGTATTCTTGTGAAACTCGTTTATATGGTAAGATAACGGATAAATATACATAAACATAGAAAAAACACCCAGACCCGAAATCAATTTAGAAAAACAGTTTTTTTCTAAATTGTACCCGACCGGGGATCGAACCCGGGACCTCAGAGATGGCGACACCATGAAAACCGGTGTACAAACCACTCGACCAAGGAGGTCGTCGAACCAACCAATTAGAATCAACGAAGGTACCACAATTTATAATAACACCCAGGCACAGAACAAATACATGTGTTCATCACACAAATGTTTCTCCTGGGTGGGATCGAACCCACGACTCTCGGCGCAGAAATCCGGGATACTACCAAATGCTCCATCAAGCCCGTAGGTAGTGCCCAACCTAACCAAGGTACAGTAACACTTATTATTAAATACCTAGGTGACTATAAAAATGGATTTACACTATACAAAACAAAGAAGAAGGTAAGGGTAAAGTCAATGATATTATATAAAACAAATGTAAAGTTATTTAATTTTTGATTTACTGATAAAATAAAAATTAATTAATTTTTTTATTAAAACACGCACATCACTACTATGTCTCTTTGGAGCTGATATGATGATTGGCCCTGATGGAATACAATCATTGGCCGCGGTCAATCACTTCAAAAGCACAATGATTGGCCCTGCCAGTTTTTGTTTACAAAATGTTTATGACGGCTTTTGGACCAATTTTAAAAATAGCGTTTATAACTCGACACAAATTAAGTTTAACATATAATAGAATATTGTGAAACCGTATTTTAATCATTGGCCGTCATGCTATTCAATTAGACGTTCATATAACTCGTAAGTACAATGATTGGCCGTCCATTATTCCTTTTTTGATGTGAGATAGCCGGTTATATTTGAGTTAATTAGCACGTAGTCAATCAAACTAAATGAAAAAATAATTCATTTACTATAACAAATCGTAATAAACAAGAAACGAAGCAATAAACCTAACCAGCCTTAACAGATTTTGCTAAGAATCCACAGCACATCGACGCGATCGCAACACACAAACAAAAATACTTTTTTTCTCAGTGTTGCTGCTAATTAAATCATAAAGCTACTACATGGTGTTGTCAATTATGAAATATAGGTTGTATATTTTTATTTTGTTAGCTTTATTTCTGCTGGTAATTGTTAATATCTTGCTTTAAAACTCAAAAGGTCAATCATTGGAGGGGGGCCAACAATAGTACTTGTTACCCTACAACGCATTAGTATCCCCATTGATGTAGTCATTTTATCAGAGTGCTGGTTGAGCAAATGCCCGTTTATACCTACACTGCCAGGATTTTTATCCTACACGTCAACTCATAAAAGTCAAAACGACGGAGTGGCGGCTTATGTCAGTGAAGAACTTCCACATCTGATTGAACTACCAGATATCAGCGATGCAAATTGCCTTGTGTTAAAATTCGCTAACAAAATGGCAATTGTGGCGCTTTATCGCTCGCCATCCTATAGAAATATCGATAGCTTTTTGAGTTCCTTGGACAATATTCTTTTATCACTGAAATCTTTTGGCAACCTCACTATTGTCGGAGATATTAATATTAACATTATTCCTGAAAATTGCGATCAGAATGCTGAAACGTATCTAAACGCTCTTGCCTCTCATGGCATGTTGCCTGCTCATGCATATCCCACAAGAAATGAAAATTGCCTCGATCATGTTATACTTAAAACGAAAAATAATGCCATCACGTTAGTTCTTAATTCTTACATTACCGATCACGCGCCAGTTATCCTATGCTGTGACCTACTTAAGAAATTAATTAATTCAAAAAATACACGTAAGTATACTGACACTGACGCTTGTCTAGAGGAACTTAAATGTTTTGATTTCTCATCTATTCTTACCTGTGTCCAGCCTGACAAAGCAGTAACTCTTCTAGTGAACTGTATATCTAACATAGTCTCCACCCATACTCGCTCCATGTATGTCCCCAGTCGAAAACGGATTCTAAAACCTTGGATTACCCCAGGTATACTGAGATGTTTGAAACATAGGGACAGACTATTTATTAAAACTAAAAAAGACCCTAGTAATGAAGTGGGTAAACTTATCTATAAGAGATACAAGAATTATGTTAATAATCTAGTCAAAAAATTAAAGCCAGAGTACGAACAGATTGAATTTCAGAGGGCTAGTAAAAGCTCAAAAGCTACATAGAAACTTATAAAACAAGTTAGCGGCATTGATAAGTCTAATGCTCCAGCTACTGACCTGTTATCACTTTCCAGTGATACATCTGCTTCGCTTGATGAGGTTAACCGGTTTTTCGCTAACGTAGGAAAAAATCTGGCTTCTAAAATAACTGTTCAGTGTGGAAACAGTGATGCCCTTGTCAAACATTCTTCCGTGAACACATATGTAAAATCTCCTCTTAACTCGATGTCCTTATATAATACTGATGCCGAAGAAGTGCGGCATATTATACACAGTCTCAAAGTTACCTCTGCCACTGGTTGGGATGGCATACCTACCGCAATAATAAAAGCAGCTGTGCCTAGTTTGGTCTCAGTAATTGTTTATGTTCTAAATTTGTGCTTAAATTTTGGTATATTTCCTGCAGCATTTAAAAAAGCCCTTGTGCATCCCATATTCAAGAGTGGAGACAGAGCCAGCGTCAATAACTATAGACCTATATCGGTGTTAACATCACTATCAAAAATTTTAGAAAAAATTCTTAATAAAAGACTCATTAGTTACTTAAACAGCATTGACTTTATAGCAGATAATCAGTATGGTTTCATGAAAGGTAAATCAACAGAGGGTGCTGTTACTGATTTAAATGAAGTAGTGGCTAAAAATCTAAACCATAAACTAAAAACAATTGGCATTTTCTTGGACCTCTCAAAAGCATTTGACACTGTTTCTGTCCCCATCCTACTCGACAAACTTTCAAACGCTGGTGTCCGTGGAGTGGCTCTCGATATCTTTAGGAGTTATCTAAGTGACCGCTCACAATGTGTAATAATAGATAATATCATAAGCCACGATGAATCTCTTACTTTCGGTGTACCACAGGGCAGCATTCTTGGTCCAACTTTATTTCTGGTCTATATCAACGATCTCTGTAAATTAAGTCTGATGAATTGTAAAGTCATAACATACGCTGACGATACGGCTTTACTTGTTCACGGCGGGGGCTGGAACGAAGTCAAAAAATATGCCGAACTTGCGTTGAATGAAGTAATGTTGTGGTTGTCCCTAAATACGCTTACACTAAATCTAGATAAAACAAAATTTTTTACATTTGCTCCAAATACAGCGGCACTTCCAAGCCCCACATTTAGTCTTTTTGCTCATAAACTTCTACCAAATGAATGTTTAAACTGCGACTGTGTACAAATCGCACGCGCTCCCTATATTAAATATCTTGGTGTTTGGATTGATAGTTTTTTGTCATGGGACGTACATGTAAAAATGCTTATAGGCCGAGTACGAAAGTTGATATATGTCTTTAAAAACCTCAGGGCCGTAACCGAGCTTTCCACTTTAAAAACAGTGTATTACGCCTTAGGACAATCAATACTGTCATATTGTATAACTGCATGGGGTAGTGCAGGAAAAACACTGTTCCTGAGGCTGGAAAGAGCACAAAGAGGAGTTTTAAAAGTGATGTGTTCCAAACCTCTTCTTTTTCCAACCTCACAGCTACATGAGCATACTAAGGTTCTAACAGTCAGACAGATTTATATCCTTAATGTCATTCTGCGTAAACACTCTCAACTTCCTTATAACAAGGATATCCTTACAAAAAAGCGAAGAAAGGACTTAATTTGTAGTTTGGAATCTTGTAGATTGACCCTATCTAGGCGACACTTTTTGTACTTGTCTCCTTTGCTTTACAATAAGGTAAACAAAGTACTAAACATATTTCCCTTAACTCTGCGCCAATGTAAAACAAAAACTATTCAGTGGCTTCTCACATTGTCCTACGATGATACTGAGTTAATTATAGCTGAATGTCTAGGACGCTCCTAAGATTTGGTGATTTAGTGTGGTAATATTAATGCGATACATTTTGGTTCCTAGTGGTTATTACAACTGATCCCAAGGTTATCGTCCCGTAGGGCTAGGAAAAGCTGTCACATACTCAAGCACGCACTACACTTACGCAAGCACACACACATACACACACACACACACACCCACACACACACAAACACTCACACGCAAATACACACACGCACTCACACATACATATAAAATTATTGTAATTTAGTACATAAGTTTAAAACCTGTTGTACTTTCATTTTGGAACGAGCCATTTTACCAGGAGGTGGGCGTTTGTGGCTGCGCTGCAGTTTAATACTATAGCAGACACTTACGAGCACAAATTGTAATGTAACCTATTTTTGTTCCAAATAAAAAGTTATTTTATTTATTTATTTTTAATTCACTTACTTTCTTTATTTTTTCTATTTCTTCTATATTTACTTTCCTTTTCTCAAATTCTACTTTACATTCTTCCTTAATTTTACACCAATCTACCTTATTTGTCTTAAACTTCCTTGTCGTCCTTGTATCTATTGTTTCCTTTATTAGTTTCCTAAATTAATATTGAAAGTAATTGCGTTGTGATCCGAGGTTGTCATTCCTTCATCCACTCTCCATTCTTGCACTAGCTTGGCCATGTCGTCTGAGCAGCACGTCACATCCACTGAGCTCTTGTATCTCTTCCCTCCTCGCCAGGTACCAAAAGTTAGAACCTAGTAGTTCTGCACCCCTATGGTCATCACTATCTACCCCACCACTTACTCCAGGCATTTGCATCTCCTCCAGCTATAAGCAACTTGCAACTTAACTCCCATCTTCTTCAGGAGCCACACATAGGTCTCGATGTCAGTGTCCGGTTCAAAGTAATATTGATATTATTCCGATTGTCCACTCGGCAGTTACCAACTTAGCCGCTACTAAGTTGGTAGTTGTGGGTGTACCCACATTAGTACCTACCTAAATTCCTACGCACACAGCTAAATCTTCTGCAAACCTATAACCGTTTCGCGTCTAATGTTTACGTGTGGCCTTCACCTTTTACTTTAATACTTACCATACAAAATTAATGGTTGGCATATTAATTACGAAATAATATAGGTGGGTAGATAACCTACTAATTTACGGATAGGTAACCTACCTACTTAACTAATCTGTTAAAAATGGAGCTAATACATTAATTTGCATACATTGCGTTGACTTAATATCCGCGCCACGATCTGCGGCTTGAATCCTGATTAGCACACACACTTAAGATAAAATGATTCACTATATAAGGATTATACTTGCGCAAACCTAACTTTGATTGCTGTAAAACTAAAATGACCTAAGAGTGATTATGTGAAATTGCGGAATCTGCGGTATTCAAAGGAACTGTAGCGTATGTAGCAAAATCAGTTAATCCCTGAATGGCTGAAAAGAGCTTAATCGCTCTAGGTAACTTATTTTTTCTCACTAGAAAGAATATCTGCTTGACCACTAATAGTTACTTGGTAGAAAATATATGTGGTCTAAGATGGGGGTACCGCGCTTTACCTATAAGGTTCCCGTTCCCTCTGACCTTGAATAGATCTATGATGATAAATAAGAGATATGCTAACTTCACATAAATGTAATAATAAAGTTTATTTTTTTATGTAAAGAGGTTGCAAACCTCTTTCACGCCGATATTCCGTAAGAGGATGATATTACGCCGGCCCGGTTTAAAACGTTCGTTCGACACTGTGTTTAAACGAGAATGCATTCTCTCCTTCCTATCACAGCCTTTTTTCCCCCGATGTAGTAAATTACGAATACCGCCCCGCGCTTGGGGCACAGAATAAATAATAGTACTATTTGGGGAGGCGCGGCGTTTATGTAGGAACCCTCCACTGATGTTTGGGGGTAGGTACATACCCATTAAAACAACGGGTTACCATTGCCGCATTTTGGGGATAAGCCACGGGAGCAGTTTTGTACTCACGATGACGTCCGCAGCGTCATATATAGCAGACTTATCACAGTTTCCGGGAAAATGGAGAAAAATTAATTGCTGGGGATGCAGTCCTAAAATTACGTTATTGGGTCATTTATATTGTGGGTTAATTTGTATCATACTGACACAATAAATTAACATCGTATCTACTCGTTTAAAACAACGATGATTATTCAGCTGACATAATCTCGACACATCATCCTTTGACCTCATCTTCGGGTTTTGAGAAAATACTCTCTAGTTGGCTCGATTTCGTTAGTCGTTGACCAAAATGCACAGTTTCGCTTATAAGGGGCGGGTCGTTGCCCAAGGCAGCAAGGCTCTGTGTGTTTACAATCGGGCCGTGCGTGGGAGCCCGAGTTGTGGTAACAATAAGATTTTGGCCACAATCAGACACCACCAAGCCTTCCGAGCGAGTGATAGTGTTTTGTTTTATTTTTTGTGGCCGAGTTCTTGTCAACCTGCTGATAAATATGGGGCACGTCATGAGAAACACATTTGTTTGGGTACGTGATGAAATCTATCTTGTTTTTTTTGCAGACAATCAGTTAATTGCAGGTATGTACTACTCTGTACAAATTAGATTATGTTACTGAGATTATTTGTAAGAAGCGCGGTGGTTAGGTGGGTGCGATCTTGAAAGTTAAACCACTTTCGCCATTGTGGGTCACCAAATTTTAATGTATTATCTTGAGCTATTCTGTGCTTTGGAGGCAGTACCTTATCGAAAGATTAGCAGTGGATAATACTACTCGCACAAACTTAGGTTTAAATATGTCATAATGTTATGTGGGAACGTCGGAACAGCGGGAAGGTGTCCATAAATAGAAAATTTAAAACGTGTTGATTTAGTCAATACTGCGTCATCAGTTCGTAATAATAATCAGGGCGGGAGACTTTGCATGCACTGATAATAGAACCGACCAGAAACTCGGCAAAGGGCGTTTCTTTTCTCCCATTCTTTTTAGCGTCAAATAATGAAAAATGCTCTTGCTATCCCTGTCATAAAGAGCACTTTCCAATAAAACTAAATATTGTAAATTTTACAGTTAGGTACTTAGCTTAAACTTTGAAGTGTTTGTAAGATAAGTACTCACTTAGTTGTTCCCGGCATGCATTGCAATGCCAAGTTATTTTAGGTCAGAATACAATAATTACCATTGTTTCATCACAACCTGATCAATGGTTTCGGAATGCATACAGGACAATATTGATTTTTATTTATGTACTGTCTCCTTACTTCCAGACCTGTTGGCTGTTAGCGGTGCCATTCGAAGCTGTCACAGTTGGCCCCTCACTTTGCCCCACGAATAAGATAGCTCCCCACAAGAGGATAACCAGTTGGGACCGGCCGAGCTATCGCACGTTCGCGGCCTATTATGACCTCCTTTCTCCCAACGCTCCTCCTCCCCAGAGTAACCCCAGTAACCCACAAAACCCTCAAAATCAGCAACATGAACAGCCTCAAGAGGACCAGCCTGACGACTGCGGAGATATCGACGATTACGACGAAAATGATCTCAGTTCAAGTAAGTCTACAAGAAGAGGGCAAAAATATTGTTTTTGCGTTATCTAGTTTTATGATAGCAAAGTCACGAGTAATTGATTTTTATACTAGGACGGAAAATCGTTTAGCCATCATCTCCCCTAAAAAGTGACGATAAGGCCGAAGGTGGAACTTTATCTGGAATCCTCAACTACGGACGAACTGGCTAACTTAAATATCAAAACAGTAATTTTGCGCGGGGTGTTGCAAACGATGGTGGTAGCAAGCCAGGTGGACCTAAAATAAGTCCTATTGAAATGAAACACTGTTTTACGGATTAACTCGCGTTTAATTTACTATTTACATAGTTTTTATATTATCCTGACGTTTCGAACCCTTTACAGGGTCCGTGGTCACAGGGAGACTGTCCTATTAAAGTCCTATTAAAACGAACCAGTACAATACTGAGTCAAAGACCGGTGGTGCTTAACATACTGCTTTCGAAGCTATTAATACTTATGTCCATAGACAAATTAGATTAAAAGACGCTTAAAAGTTTTGATGCGAACTTATGAAAATCCGTACGTATATACTCTAATATATTTGTATAATGATTAATTAGCACATTTAAACATAGTTTTTAAACCTTGGCTTAGTATTTTAAACGAGATTTATTAATAGCCCGCGATCTGGCAGCACCTTACGGTGAAATGCTTGAGACTATTCTAGTGTAACTTATTACAGGCGTAGACCTATAAATAGGTACCTATGTAAACCGTTTTATCATTTTCATAGGCATAATATCAGATACATAGAGTTCGTTATGATGTTGATTGATTTTGATTATTTGTGTTGATAACGCTTATATAAACTAGAAGATTACGGAACGTTGAACAAATTACTACCTCAGATGGAAATTGAACGCTCGTCTTCCGTCTGGCTATAATAATCTAAAGACAAAAGCGTTGAAAAAAATTACGTGTAAGTGGGTTCGATTCCCACCTGAGGTAGTAAATAGATAGATATATAGATAAGACGGTTTATTGCACACACAAAAATACAAAAAACATAAAATAAGCATATTAAAACTAATGTGGGCAAAGCGGTCTTATCGTAGTAGTAATACCTACCTACGTTTTTTATGTTCAAGCCTCTAGGCTTTGTCTACAAATTAGATAATAATTGTTTATATCGTCCTTGGTTCAAGTAAGGAGTTTTTCTTTTTAGTAATACAACAGACGAGACGCCAAGATCGAGCAGATAACCGCTTTTGGTTTGGAGGACTGTTCAATAAGCCGCCGCAGCCGCCACAACCGCTGCCGCCTTACCAACCACCAAACGGAGCCACAAAGCCTACAGTGCGGCCTCCAAGGCCCAGCTACCCTGCAGCGAGACCACCCTACTGGTCCGGAGGAGTGTTTAGCAATAACCCGTATCGACCTCCACAAAATGAGGTTCCATCAGGTGCGTTATAATTGTGAAACAAATAAAATTAAAAAATATTTGTTTCGGTCCTATTACATTTAAACCGGACATGGGACTTGACACCATTATATTTTAGAAGCTTATATAGGGGAATCGACCATTCCTCTTTGGAAGAGACCTACATAACCCACGGGTCGACCCGCAATGTAAATAGATACATAGACTATCAAGTAGAAAATAAACGGTAAACATAAGCGTATATACTATAATAAATCTATCTTGAGAAAGTTCAACAACTCTTAAAAAACATTATACTTAAGTACTTTAAAGTAGATACTTTATAGGCCACTTAAGTTTGTGACGCTGCGCTACACCGAATCCTTAATTTATAAAGATCACGTTGCCGAACTAAAGAAAGTGTGTTTTTATTTTAATAGAGAAAGCGGCGTATCTTTATTGACGTTCGCATTAATCGAGTCAACTTTCTTTCAGACAACTTTAAGCCCGTTCACGAGAGCGCACATTATTCGGATGTGCCACAAACTTATCGGCCCGGAGCTATAGTGGGGGGCCCAGTCGGCCACATAGTGGGACTCACGCAGGCCAGGCCGACCACATCTCCGATCCTTGACGAGTCTACACGCAGAAGACCGGAATATCTTGAAAACTTCCGCCCGCATTCTACACAAGCGTCACAGTACTCGACACAACGTCCAAGGCCTAGAAAATTTACCAACAACAATAGCGTAATAGGATCCTTCATAGACTTGCTTTTCAAATAAAACACATTTAATTGTGAGTTATGTTTCATTTCCATTGTTCCATTACGAGATGTATCTACACAGTTAGTGTTCATACAACTTTGACCTTTATTTACTACCATGAAATTGTAGGCAACACGTTAAGGTAGTACAACCTTCGCCACAATGAAAATATCAAGTTGTAACCTTTCATTCCATCTCGTTTTGTCATTCCGCGATAGTCCTTTATTCAGTGAGGTTTCTCCGACAGTTTGGGAATATCTACCGATATTGTATATTTCGTGTACTGTGCTGTGCTAAGTAGCGTGTTAGTGATCCATCTACGACTGTAGTTTAATCGGGAGCGCGTGACAGTCGCCGCTACGAGTGTCGGGATAAGGCACGTGGCCGTAATTTTTTTCACTCATTAAACTGTATTAATTTATTAATGTCAGGATGATATCATCGTACGATGTGCGCTCGCCTGCAAATTTGGAATGTCGTTAAAAGACATAAAGTAGTTCATAATCGCACAAGTCGGTGAGTGGGTGTTTGTAGTGTTATGAAATAGTAAGCAGTGACGATGAATATTTTAATTCTAACAGTGTTGGTGTTGCATGTTTCGGCTGATGTGACATTAAAAGGTAGGACATATTTTCATTATATATTTTAATTAACTCCAAGTATTCTAAGTAGGTACCTACATAGTCTTGGCCGGACTAGCTCTATTGATGGCTTAGAATTAGATAATATTTAAAATAAATAAATAATAATTCAGATCTCCCGCCGCACCGGTGGCGCCGTTGGCCGTTGTCTTACGATCTTCTATAACTTTTTCGGTACTTATATTGGCAGCTATCAATTAAATAGGAAAAAAAACGAAACTAATTTTCATACCTATGAAAACAGTTGACCAGGGGCCCAAGTCTGCTAATTTACGAATGGCATAATTGAATCGTAATTGGATCGCATTGTAATTGTTTGACACATTTGGTATTCTCTTACTCATTAAGCAGACTTGGGCCCCAGGTCAACTTGACCTACTACCTACTTATTATTATTTTATTTTTTTTATAGCAGAAGGAGGCAAACGAGCAAGCGGGTCACCTGATGGAAAGTAATCACCGCCGCCCATGGACACCCGCAAAACCAGAGGAATCGCAGGCGCGTTGCCGGCCTTAAAATATTATAAAAATATTGCACTCCTACATTATGGCATCATTAATTAATATCTATTTCCTCATATCTATTCAATATTACCCACGATGCCCATACAAAATACATACATAATAATCACGACTATTATCCCCGAAGGATTAGTCAGAGACTAGGCATACACAATGAGGACAGCAAAAGCAGTCTTCTACCATAGTCCACTTTTCACCGAATGGCGACTGCACATGTGCTTAGCGTGACAGGTGGTGAGCGGCGATGGCGCCGCTCTATGCCTTTTACGACACCCAAGGGTCCCAAGGGAAGAGAGGGGGTGGTAGTATTATTTCACAGACACGGTTAGAAATATTATAAACAGTTGTGGTCATATAATTGTATTAGGAACGGATAGTATTCAATTCAATTTTATGAAATCTAGTTCAAATAACTTGCACTGTAAAATGTACTAAGTATCATCATGATTAAAGTTCCAAGATTCCAATTCAGAATATTTTATACAAATAAAATAAACTTTTATCATGTTTCGAGACAATAAACAAACAAGACATGTTTTTGTAATGTACCGGCCGCTGGACAAATATAATTAGGAACGCAATATCATTTCGTTTTAGAATGGTTAGAGAATCTAAATTTAAAAAAGATTTTTATGCTATCTTTCGGGAGTGTTTTGGCGCCATTTTTTCAAGTCTACAACAATAAGTACAAGTTGTTATTTATATAATACCTATTATTTATTACAGAACATGGGAAAGCAAAAAGTTGCGATTCTTCGACAAGAAAAAATATAGTTGCACTTTATGAACATAATTGGTCATGGATTGGTTTTACCATAGAATAATATCCTTTAGTTATTATTCTGCGGGTTTTACAAAAAGATTGCTGATCGATCATGTAAAATGTTCATGTAAACCAAAGTTTTTAACGCGGTCAATCAATTTAAAAAAATTCACAATACTTACCAATAATGTATCTCGAAAACCTAAATCTCAGAAAAAGACATCTCGAGAGGATTCTACAATTCTTCGGGCAGCAAAAGCTGATCCCTTTAGGGGCTCAGAAACGATAAGAAGGGAAGTTTTGGCAGCAGGCAAGAAGTATCCGCATGTACAATTCGTAGACGATTAAATTATGCAAAATTATTTGGAAGAATCGCAGGGAAAGTACCGCTCGTCAACAGGCGGCACCGACGAGCGAGACTGGATTTCTATTGATTTTTCGTCCAGAAAAATCAATGGAAAAATGTATTAATTTCTGATGAGTCAAACGTAAATAGACTGAGTTAGAATGGTAAACTGTATGAGCGACGTGCTTTGCAAGCAAGCGTTGAATAATAAATACACCACAACACAAGTAAAGCATGGAGGAGGAAACATTAAAGTTTGGGGATGTTTCGTTGGATATGATGTGGGCCTCGTGAAAAAAATTAAAGGTAATCTTGATCAATTTAAACACAAGAACATTTTGGAAGAAACAATGCTTGATAATGCTGTAGAGACGTTACCAGTGACCTGGATATTTCAACACGATAATGACACACTGCCCACTTTGTTAAAAAATTTCTTAGGGAGCAATCAGTTTCGATGCTAGACTGGCCTGCAAATAGCCCAGATCTCAAACTCAATGAAAATTTGTGGCGTGAAGTGAAGAGGAGCGTATCCGCTAAAGAACAAGTATCTAATTTAAACGATCCTTACGATGCGTTTGTGGGTGGATCGGAACTCTAATACCTAGCCTCGATGCCTCGTCGATGCAGTGCGGTAATTGCAAACAATGGTTATCCCACCAAATATAATTTTTATTTTTATAAACTTGATACTTCCTACATTCACGTTATACAATTCATTAAATTTTACCGTTATTTAATAATATTGGTTTCAGTTTGTGTTCTCAATTATTTGTCCAGATAAAACGTATAACAACATGAGTTATCGAACTTTTATTACATAAAAATATTTTAAAATGTCATAAGGTTTAGTAAGTCGGGTAGGTGAGTATGTTAGTGACATGAGTAGTTCATGGCATTAATAAATAATAAAAAAATTGATTATTAATAAATAAATTAATAAAAGTAAGTAACTATAAATAGATTTCATACATTGTTTTCGGTAGGTACGAGCCGTTCTTAATTCTATGACCACAACTGTATTTACAAAATATCCGTTACAAACTCCCAAAAATATCTAAATTCATTGTTATTCATTTGTTTCTGATAAATTACCCAGATAACTGCGGCGACGGAAATCCGTTCACGAAAGCATCGCACAGATGGGAGAGCGTCCAACATTATGTAGAGGTGCGGCCGGGTGCTTTCATATTCTACTGGCTGTATTACGCCGATGGCACCAGGGTGGGGGCTGATAAGAAACCCCTTGTGATATGGGTTCAGGGCGGGCCGGGACTGGCTGCCAGCGGGATTGCGAACTTCGCAGAAATTGGCCCGTTAGATATGAATATGCAGCCTCGCAATCACACTTGGGTGAGATTAAAACTTTTTTTTTTTAAATTGGTAAAGCTAGATTTTGTTCTTTGCTTGGTTGAGATTTAAACTTTTTTCACAACGGTAAAGTTGTTGCTTTTTTTCTCGTCTAATGGTAAATCATACACATACGGATCAGTGATTGAGTGCGATTGTTGATTAGCATTGACAACAAGGCTAACTAATAATACAACCAAAAAACTTATAAAAAAAATTGCACAGGAATCCTATCAATTTAAATACCTAAGTAAATATTAAAAATACAATAAAAATATTTTTGTATTTTATGTTGTAATCAATCAAAATTCTATAAAAGTTATGTTTTAAACTCTTTATTGCACTTGATAAATGCAGAAATGATACAAAAACACATAAAAGACGTAAAAAGTAGGATTTACCCTAAAAAATATTTTCCAGCCCACGTTGTTTTGTAGCGAAAAAAACCAATTCCGTTATTGTTACAGGTAAAAGGCAAAAACTTACTTTTAATAGACCATCCTGTAGGTACTGGATTCAGTTATGTTACAGACAGATCTTTGCTTGCTCGGAGTGACCGAATGATGGGTACGTCTTTTCACATTCATTCGTTACTAATTTAAAAAGTTTTGTTAAAAATAAAAGGTTTTTTTTTGTTTATTTTGATAACAATCTTAAACAATTTACTTAGTTACGGTGCGGTACTTATTTTTTTTATTTCGTTTTTTTCAGCCACGGACCTATCAAAAACAATAAAGGCGTTCTATCGAACACACAAAGAGTTCCGAAAAACGCCGTCTTACCTTTTCGGCCAGAGCTATGGCGGCAAAATATGTCCTCGACTTGGATATTACTTACACACAGTAAGTACACAAATAAACCATGACTGTTATCTATCATTAACTTATCTAAGTATATTTGATCTCGTCAAAGACACTCATCAGTGTAGTAATTAGGTTAATACCCTTATGATTTAATTAGGTACTTTTGTGGCTATTTGGGGTCCGGACCCGTGCTTCACCGAGGTTCTCCACCTGGGTGAAGCACGGGGACTTATATGGTCCCGTGCTTCAACTGATGACGTAATTGTACAGTGAATCAGTAAACTATTTTCCCTATCTCAATTATTCCAAGTGAAGACAACATTAATAGGTATACTTATCTATTTTTTAAAGATTGCTCGTGTCATTTATTGCGTGTGTGCGCCTTGCGTTCTGCTGGTGGCTATTATGTCGATTCTTTTAGTTCAAAATTAATAAAATTTATTAATTCTGAACATTTAATGTCGCTTTGGTTTCAGTTGTAGCAAGGATACATAAAACACATAACATAAAATAATACTATGAACGAAAAACTACTTTTTCGTTCATTTATTTATTAGGTAGGGCAAAAGTTTATTCGCATTTTTTTAAGAAAATTCAAAACATTTTTTATTATAGTGTATTAACTAAAGTATGTAGGTGCCATTTTGTTGGATAACTTTTTGCCATCTTGTAGGTAGGAACATGATCCCATTGCTATAGAAATTTTGGGGCTTCTCGTGATGTTAACCTGACACTGCCTAAAGAATTCTGAAGAGACTGAAACAGGTGGAAATCTGAAGGTGCAAGGTCAGGACTATACGGCGGATGCAATAACACCTCCCAGCCAAACTCACTTAATTCTTGCTGAGTGGCTAAAGATGTGTGAGGTCTAACGTTATCATGATGAAACCACACCCCTTCTGTTGATTAATTCCGGCCGCTATCTCTCAACTTCTTGCTTTAATCTCATCAGTTGTTAGCAGTAGAGTTCAGAATCGATTATCCTGCCTGGTGGTAACAGAACTAACAGCTGATAATTAATTTCAATTTGAAATCAGCCCTTCCCATCCCACCACACAAACAGCATCACCTTCTTGCAAGTTAACCCGGGTTTCGCCAAAGCCTGTGAAGCCTGACCGGTTTTGACCACGACCTTTTTCGCACGTTCTTGTCGTACGTGATCCACTATTCATCACCAGTTACTAGATTCTTAAAAAATGGTTCGGTGTCATTACGCCGTAATAAAGAATCACAAATAAGTACACGGTTCATTAGGTTTCTTTCAGTAAGCTCGTGAGGTACCTACGCTACCCAAATATCGAGCTTTTTTGTGTACCCAGCTTTTTTTTCAAATGCGCCAAAACTGTTTTGTGGTCAATTCCCAGTTCTTCAGCTACGTCGTAACACTGATATGCCGATCTTGCTCCACTATTTCAAACATGGCATTTATTTTGTCCGTAATAGGGCGACCAGCGCGACAGTGCATCTTTGACTTCAAAATTTCCGAATTGAAAACGCTTAAAGATTGCTTACACATATCAGTGAAGTTCAGTCTTAGAATAATAACGCTATAGAAACCAAGTTCGCGCGCCTATTTTGAAGCACATTAATTGGAGCCAGAAATGGCACCCTACGCCGGACCGCTCCGTAGTGTTCAATGTGACAGCGCGCCGAACGTGTCTCGCGAAAACAAAAAAAAAATGACGGCTTGTGCAGTTAAATTGTGTCACAACACAGCTGAAAAACAAAAGAAGTATAATAACATCACTTTTCACAGGTAAGCTTTCAGTATTTCATAGTATCTTGTAGTTAATTAGGTTAAAATATAAACGTACTGCAGTGTGATTCTCTAAGTTAAAGTCTCGGTAGCAGCGGCCTGCGCAGTGCTGTCTCTTTCATAATCATAGAATTGGAAAGAGACAGCAGATCACGGCCATGCGCACACGTCACGCGTGTGTGAATCGGTTTAGTGCTTCATTTTTGACAGAGCGCTTGTATGAAGACTATCTTTCTATAGCGTTATTATTCTAAGAGTTCAGTGAAGTTCCGTCACAGTGTTTTTCATACATTCTCTATGAACGCATCCCCACTTGTCAGTGATAATGCTCTCAGTGTCAGTGCCGCCACGCGGCAAATCACGGACGAATTCATTTTGACAAAATTCATAGAGAATGTATGAAAGAATATTTTTCACTGTGCCGGTACTGTGTCGGAACTGTGACTTCACTGATATGTGTGAAGAAACCTTAAACCAAATTTGCTACTCTCACAGACACTGAATGAAACATCGCAAATTTTTTTCGCGGCTTGCGTTGCATTTTACCTTCTTTGTTGTAAAATGTTAAAATGTACCTATCGAATTTCTTCTAAATTCACATAACTTGACAGTAAGAAAAACAAATGAAAATCACACATTTTTTTTTATTTTAATTTGTAATTGTCTTCTTTAAAATTTAAACTTTTAATGATACTAAAACCAGCCAGATACAAATAGTATAGTCAAAGAGATTTTATTACAAGTTCATAGATAGCTAGGGATGCGCGATCCGGGCCATCGATCCGATTTTCAGGAAATCGATTCGGATCGGATGCAAATAGGTAAGACACTATTAATTTTAGATCTTTATTAGGTAAACCTATGTAAACCTTGTAAATAAGTATTCATGTGACTGGATACAAACATTTTATGCTTATATTCCTACCCACAACATTCGTTTATAACAATTTAACAGCTATTATCAATCTACCTACAAAGGTTTCCACCAAAACCAAAATGTAAACAAAGATAGAACACGTACGTAACAAATAAACCTAAGTATGTACCCAATTTTTTTAAACAAATCGCGTTTTTATGCATACGATCCAAGCGATCCGATCTTTCAAGTTTTGTATCGATCCGGCAAAAAATCGTATGCCCTCGATCCGATCCGAAAATCGCTGGATCGTATGCCTGCCGATCCGATCTTTCAAAGGATCGGATCGGATCGGCGCATCCCTATTCATAGATACATATTATGCGAAAAGACTCTTTCCTCAACCTAATATTATTTTTAATCGATAAACAATTAATTTAGTATTTATAACGTATTATCTCTTCTTACTTCTAGAGTCTTACAATTACAAAAAAACAGAGAATAATGTCGGAATAGTTATTCCGTGTTTTGTCTTTTTTAATCTAATTTGAAATTACGTTTACATGACAGGAACAAATAACAGAATAACAATTCGTAGCTTATTTTTTGCTTATTTGTACAGCACTTAGGGTGGATTCGACCAAACTGGAATAAGGTCTTATACCTAGATTAAACGCCGAATTTGTATAGACTAATCTCGGAGTAAGCCCTATTCCAGTTTGGTCGAATCCAGCCTTAGACGTTAATAGTACATTATGATATTAGTGCGGTAAGTTGAAAATTACAGCAGAGGCGATATTGGTGGCCCGAGCCGTAGGCGAGGGCTACAAGAAAGCAGAGGCTGTAATTATCAAAGCGCACGTATGTCATACGACGTTTTATAACATATTTGCGAGGAAAACACATTTTCTCAAAATGACTGCGTGTTTTTATTGTTTTTCTAGTGTATAAATCTTTGGTAAGCCAACATGTATTTTTCTTTGGACTTAGATGGTAATAGGCTGTCAATAACATTTTGTGCTTCACTTATTATTTCCGGTGGTGTAGACTGTAAATTTAGTTCTTCATTACTTAAACTAGACATAATTATTTTTAAACTTTCAAGGTAAAAGGCGACTAACAGACTAAAGACTGCACATACCTCTAACAGCATAGAGCGGCGACGGGCTCATCAAAATAATACTACCAACCCCTCCCTTCCCTTCGGTGTCGTAAAAGGCGACTAATGGACTAAAGACTACACATACATTCAACAGCATAGAACGGCGATGGGCTCATCAAAATAATACTACCAACCGCTCCCTTCTCTTCGGTGTCGTAAAAGGCGACTAACGGACTAAAGACTGCACATACATAATACAGCACAGAGCGGCGATGGGCTCTTCAAAATAATACTACCAACCCCTATCTTTTCTTGGGTTTCGTAAAAGGCGACTAACGGACTAAAGATTGCACATACAGCCAACAGCATAGAGCGGCGATGGGCTCATCAAAATAATACTACCAACCCCTCTCTTCGCTTCGGTGTCGTAAAAGGCGACTAACGGACTAAAGACTGCACATTCATTCAACAGCATTGAACGGCGATGGGCTCATCAAAATAATACTACCAACCCCTTTCTTCCCTTCGGTGTCATAAAAGGCGACTAACGGACTAAAGACTGCACATACATCTAACGGCATAGAGCGGTGATGGGCTCTTCATAATAATAATAGGTACCAACACCTCTCTTCTCTTGGGTGTCGTAAAAGCGACTAACGGGCTAAAGGCTCACCATCTAAGCACTTGTGCAGACTGTGCAGTTGTTTCTTGCTGAAGCGTAGACTGTGTGGGCGTGGTCTGTGTTGTCCATAGATTCAAATTATTACTAATTTTACATTACCGCACTAGTGCGTTATTACTAATTTTACATTACCGCACTAGTGTGTAATAAGCTACATTACGATGCTGAAATCGGTGTAATAAGAGCCACTTTACGAGCAAATGTGTTATAAATAAAGTTTACGACACGAGTTTTAAGCTATGGCATGCCATAGCATGCCATAGTTTAATAATATGTCGATAATGTAGGTATGCCATAATAGCATACCTACATTATCGTGCACTTTGTTAACGTATTCCTAAGTAAATATAATATAAATAAATATCTATCTACTTACTTGAAATTTTTTCTTGTATTTTACAGGCAATTGAAAAGAAACGCCTAAAGATGAACTTTAAAGGCATAGGTATTGGAAGTGGATGGGTCGATCCTAAGGAGAGCACTTTAGCCTACTCTAATTATTTATATGACATGGTAAGTATCTGCTAAATACAAAAATCTCAAGGATAACTACTTACCTAACTACCATATAAATATATCATTAGAACTAGATCTGCGTGCTAAGTCTTGTTACAAATACTGATTTTTGTGATCGTGACCGAACAGTGAGTAAAACTTGCAGGTAAATTGTCATAATGCGTGACGCGTGCCTTTAATTTTAGGGTGCCGTCGACCGAAACACATACATAAAAATCACCGCTATAGCGAAAAGGATAGCCGAATATATAGACAAAAGAGATTATATTACCGCAAACAAATGGAACATCCTCCTGTATTCAACCATAACTAGGGAATCCGGTATGGAGATTAACTTCAACAATATTAACCAAGCTGAGCCGTATGCTGCGCTGGCGGTGTTGAGCAAGAAAGTCAACCATTATGTGAAGCCCACGCTGAAAATGGTGAATCAGAGCATGCAATGGTCGTACCTGTCCGAGGAGGTGTTTGAAAGTTTGAATGGCAGCTTTTTCGTGCCGTCTATCAAGTTTTGTAAGTCGACATTAACATTTTTTTTAATAAAGCTCGTAAAAGTTCCCACATGAGTTAGTTAATCAAACGCATCATTGTGGAAGTGTTACCCATACCAAGGACGATACATATCCATCATGCTAGCCCAAAGGGAATTGATAGTTATGTTGTTGATGTTAATGACTTTTATCTTACGACAAGGACGAAGAAGAGTGCAGGGACTAGGATTTTTTCAAGGTTCGCTCCTTGTTCTTACTATATTGCGATAGCTCTTTCTTGAACTCAAACAACGTAAACGAGCTAGCATCGAGTTCTGTCTGTAAATACTGTCACTAAATTACAAGCGCTTTCAAATTAAACGTTTTTCAATGCAGGCAATGTACTCAATAGGTACAGGGTCAGGGACATACACAATTAAAACAGTGCGAAGGATTTTTTTATTTTATTTTTTTATTGGCAACGGGTAAGCGCTTGGCCTTCATCTCACCTGATGGTAAGTGACGATAAAGCCGAAGGTGGAAACGCGCTTCACCCGGAATCCTCAACCACTGAGGAACTGGCTATCTTATCTCAAACTGCCGGAACACAACAATGCTATAAACATCGTTGTTATGGCGACTGACTTAGATAAGATGGTGGTAGCTAGCCAGGCGGACTTAACAGCCCTACCACCAACCAAACCGAGCACACAAAGATGTACCCCCCGCTGGGAATCGAACCCGGGACCTCTGGGTCTGAAATCGGTAGCTTAGCCACTAGACCACAGAGGCGGTTAAATTTAAAAACAAATTGATTTCACAAGTTCGTCACTAGATGGCGTTGCTTAATTCCAGTACATAAATGATTAGATAATGTTAACTTTAACTTTAGGACAGTGTGAATCACCAATACAAACTTATTATTCATACTGCAGCTTAATTATGTTTTCAGTAGAAACCCTACTAAACAGAACCGAATTAAATATTGCTGTTTACAATGGAAACTTGGACGTTGTCACTCCTATGGCAGGTAAATATTTTGTTCTTGTGTTGTTCTATTATTTTATTTATATAAGTTAAGCTATTTAGGTAATTTTGAATTGGTAGGTAAAACAACACTACTTAGGTACTAACAATAGAGTCGTTTGATGGCGACTCATTATAAAATAATACTACCAATAACTGCTACCAACAAGGGGAAGAGAGTTCCCCTGGGTGTCGTAAAAGGCGACTAACGGACTAAAGACTGCACTTACATCCAACAAATTAAGTGGCGATGGGCTCTATGACCTATCACGCTGAGCACATGTGCTGTTGTAATTTGGTGAAACGTAGACATGGCAGTGGACTGCTACTTCGGTCCTCATTGCCTAGTCTCTAACTAACCCTTCGGGGATAATAGTCGTGATTATATGGTATGTGTCTTTTATATTTTCAAGGAGCTACGAATTGGGTGCATAAACTGAAATGGCATAGCGCGGAGCTGTTCAAAAATGCCAAACGGATAAAAATAAACGGTTTCAGAAATGGATTTTACAAGAAAGCAAAGAGGTTCAGCTTCTGGTGGGTCTTTGGATCAGGCCATTGGGTAAGTTTTTTTTAAATATTAATTAATGTAAAAACATACAATCAGCAGGTCATGAGCAGCGCAGATGACCCAGACAGTGTCTTTGCCATTCTTAATCATCATCATATCATTCTATCTCTGCGATTTGAGCTGATCCGATTTGAGCACTATATTCCAACCCATCTCTTCTCTTGGGTGTCGTTAAAGGGGACTTATAGACCAAGACTGCACATAGGTATATGCTAAATGCATTCCACAACACTTCACTGATCTCCTTCATTCCTTCTCTTCGGATACGGTTCATGCCGTCCTAGTGTCAGAGAGCGGCTTAAACCGAGTCTAAACTCCTTATCTTATAACCTCCCTGGCTTCAATCTCATCCGCAAGGATCGCATTGGCAAGGGTGGTGGTGGGGTGGCTTTCTTTTATGTCACACCGTTTCTCGCAAGGTTTTAGCCTACTCTGCCTCTCGCTACGGCTGCATGGAATATCTCTTCCTTGAGATTGATGTAAAAGGTATGAAGCTTGTCCTGGAAGTCGTTTATTGCCCTCCTTCCTTAAGAACTTCACCCTGACATTGATTCTCTTCTGAACTCTTTCACTACCGACTATTCCCACCACATTAATATAGGTGATTTCAACACCGACTTTTTAAAGGGTTCTGTACAGTCACGCAAGTTTCGATCCATAAGTTGAGTCAGCAAACTTCCAAATTCTTCCACTCGATCCAACTCACCATAATCTAACAACTTCTGATTCTTGGATCGATCACATTTTAATTTCTTTATCGTCCCATGTCGTCAAACATGGCCAATTTCCTGCTCCTGGCTTCTCCAGGCATGACCTCATTTTTGTAGCTTATAAGGCTAAGCCTCCTAAACTCAAACCTTTTATCGTAAAAATACGTAATTTAGCTAGGCTGGATGTGGACAAACTTAATAAAGACGCGTGCGCTTGGACTGGACATTATTGAGGCTAATTCTGTCGACAACATGGTCGCGTACTTCAACAGTTCAGTTTTGAATCTGTTTGATAAGTATGCACCTAAAAAGCTCGTCAAGTTACGTCAGCCTCCTGCGCCTTTGATTACACCAGGTCCTGGTGTAGGTACGCATGGCCATGCCTAGGCGCAACAAATACTTTCGTACATTAAAAGATGCCGAACCGATTCTAACTGGGATGCTTTTAAAGCCACTACTAATCGCTGCATTCGGATGGTGAGAGCTGCTAAACGCCAAAATATCCATCAAAATATTTTAAATTCCAATCCTGCCGACACAAGGAAGTTTCTTCGTACCCAGGGCTTTGGTAAGACGCCGACTCAGCATAGTCATTTTACCTCTGCCTCCTTATCTGACTCAGTAACCCTCTCCATTATTTCCTCTATTACTTCACGGCTCTTTCTACTTTTGACTTATTTTCTTTTCGTCTGTTAGTTGAAAAAGATGTTCGGAAACTTGCTCTCTGCATCAAATCCAAAGCAGTGGGATGTGATGAAGTGGGTAGATCTATGATCACACTTATTCTTATTTCTATACTTCCTGTTCTTACCTTTATTCTCAATTACTCTCTCTCCTCTTGCACGTTTCCCTCCACTTGGCATTTAGCCATTGCAATTCCACTTCCCAAAATCCCTAACTCGGCTTGTTTAAACCATTTTCAACCTATTTCTATCCTACCATTTATTTCCAAAATCCTTGAAGCTGCGGTCCACAGTCAACTTTCCTCTTTCATCTTCCGACATAGTTTCCTAAGCCACTGCTCTTGTTAATGTCTTGAGGACGTACGCAACGGCATGTAGAATTCTCAGTTGACTGTGATGGTTGTTATTGATACAATTACATCACAATCAAGGCCTTTAACACGGTCAACCATGACATTATCTTAGCAATCCTCTCCCATATTGGACTATCTTCTTCAACTACGACATGGTTTTCCTCATATCTTCGTGGACGCCAGCAAGTTGTTCGGGTTGATCAGTCTATTTCAGACTGGTGCGAGCTGACTGCTGGTGTTCCACAAGGCGGCATACTTTCCCCCCTTCTTTTTCCACTTTTTATTGACACTCTTACCACTTAACTTCATTCTTCTTACCATCTGTTTGCTGACCATCTCCAATTATATGTTCAAACTGAGAAATGTAATCTTAATCAGGCAGTTGTTATCATCAATGAAGATTTTGCCAGGATTGCCGAATGGTCAATCTGTTATGGCATTTCCGTTAATGCCTCTAAGTGCCAAGCAATAATCTAAGGTAGTTCTTGTCAGTTATCCCTCATCGATTTGAGCTCGGTGCTTAGTTTGGTGTTCAATGGGGATTCCATACCGTATCAGCCTCGAGTTAAGAATCTAGGTCTCGGTATTGACTGCTCTCTTAGTTGGAAAGCTCAAGTGAACGAGATCTCTCGTAAAGTGGTCAACTCGCTACGGTCCTTGTATAGAATGAAATTTTTTCTCCCTTCCTGCACTAAAACGCGTTTTCCTAGTCTTGACTACGCCGCCCTTAGAGAATTAAATCAAAAATGCTCTAAGACGCCGAAGTCTGTTTCTCTGACATTAATAAACTTCTTCTAAATAAAGTTGAATCGTTTGCTAAACAGCTGTATCTAGGGCATGGAATACCGGAATGATTTTCATACCGGTATTGAAATTTCAATTACCGGTATACCGAAAGTTCGGTATGTTTTCGGTATTTTTTTAAATACTGCTAGTTCAATCAATCAGCCCGCAACCACTCACTGCTGGGTATAGCCTCCCTTAATTTATGCCAGTCCCTTCTGTTCCGTGCCGATCTCATTCAGGTGCTGCCAGTGACCCTGATGATGTTATCAACCCAGCGTGCCCTCGGACGTCCTCGATTTCTTTGGCCAGATTTTGGCCACCACTCCGTTAAAGTTTTGCTCCATCGGCCATCACCACGACTTACCACTGCTAGTTAAGAACGACTAGTAAGTCTCGTTTGCGGAAAGTGATTAAAACAGTTTTCTACGCTATATGGCAGAAACTCCAACTATTTATCAACTCCCTAGAAACCACAAAACGAGTTATTAAAGTATAGGTAGGTAGTTAGTAAAAAATACTAAAGAAAATACGTTATTTGATCCTTTAATTTTTTATATTGTTTCATTGCCACAGATATCACAATCAAATATTTATTAAAATCAGTCTTACTCTTTATTGATAAGTAAACATGGAACAAAAATTTTTAATATTTCTCCTAGTCACAGCTTATACAATGAATACGAACGTATTGTTAAAACAAAATCAAATTGAAAATGAAGGCACCGTAAAAAGTAATTATTTCGATATAAACCAAAATATACGCGCAGTTCAAGTCCAATAATCGGGCAGATCGCGTTTGTTGGAAAATCGAACGAAGAACGAACGAACGACGACCTATGACGACCTCCGTGATCGAGTGGTTAACACGCCGGGTCTGGCGTCGCGCCATCTCTGAGGTCCCGGATTCAATTCCCGGTCGGGGTCAATTTAGAGAAAAACAGTTTTTCTAAATTGATTTCGGGTCTGGGTGTTTTTCTATGTTTATGTATATTTATCCGTTATCTTACCATATTAACGAGTTTCAAAAGAATACTCATCTTGGTCTAGATAACTGGTGTGAGCGTAAACAAATTTGATTAATTTAATTTAATTTAAAAATGCGTTGTTAAGCAATGGTATTATTTTGTTACATATTTGTAAAGGCCCTTTCTGATTCAACGCTTATGGGAGGAATGCTTAAGAGGTACTTATATAAAACATGTAAAAACTCATCTGCAGTATGAACAACTAGAAATCGAGCGTTCTGCATAGTCTTTAAAAACCCTTGCAAAAATAGATCACTTTTTTTGAAATACCGACATAACGGTATTTTATCCTCAAATACCGGTATCATAATACCGAAAAAAACGAACTTAACGATCTTTCAGTTTCTGGGAGCCTTATCGTCGTCGTCGCTTCGTCTCCAGTTCCTTTACACTATGTGCTATCCGCATTTGGAATGCTCTGCCATTAAATATCCGTCGCGCTCAGAGTAAAATGGTATTCAAAAGACTTGTGCGTGAGCACTATTTAAACTCTATCTAGATGTTACACTATCTGATATATTGTATTTACCTACCTACCATCACCATCTATGTAAAAGTTTTATTTATTTATTATATTAAATAATTGACAGATTATTTGCAATCACTGATACCTAAAGGTGGCTGCGTGCAACCCTGCCTTGTTTGCCTGTACATGTTTTACCTTATATTGTGTATCTGTTGTATTCTACACTCACTCACGTTTCCACGTATATTCCATATTTTTATAATATTCATTATTAGTTTTATATACAGATATAAAGTCCAACACACACATGCAGTCATATATTTAAATCCATAATATACAATTACTCACATTTACACACATGTATTATTTCATTTATTACACACTTACATTGTATATTTAACTTACTTATACATGACTCTGACTGGGTTTCACTATCATTATTACTTTTTTATGTTCCCTGTAACCATCGTTGTTGAGTGTAGAATATATAAATTAGACATAAGAATAATATTGTAAATCTGTAAGTATTGTAAACTTGTTTGTGGATCTATGAAAAAAAATAAATAAATTTGAATCTTTCTTAAGTAAGTATATAGTATTTTTGTAGATCTGTGTATTTTGTATATTCTATTTATGAAGTTGGTTGTAGGTAGGTAGTTGTTTATTATTCATTAATGTAACTTTTTTGGTTTATCGCCTTACCTAAGTCTCCTACATCCTTACCGGTTGACTGGTAGAGAATGCCTTGTGGCGTTAAGTCCGCCTTTTGCAGTTTTTTATGTGCAATAAAGATTAAATAAATATCCAACAGCATAGAGCGGCGATGAGGAGCTCGATAGCGCAGCGGCTAGCGCGTTCGGCTTGCGAACTTGCCCCGTTAAGCAACTTTCGCAATGCCTGGTCGCTGGATGGGTGACCAAATTTAAAACATCTCGCGCTCCTCCGTGCTTTGGAAGGCACGTTAAGCCGTTGGTCCCGGTTGTTGTCGTAAGATGACAGTTGTTAAAACCCACCAACCCGCATTGGGCCAGCTTGGTGGGTTATGGCCCAATATCCCCTCGTACATTGTCCACGTGGGAGACCTGTGCCCAGCAGTGGGACGTTTATAGGCTGATGATGATGATGATGATGATGATAGAGCGGCGATGGGCTCACCACCTATCACGCTTAGCACATGTGCAGTTGTAGTTCGGTGAGACGTAGACTATGGCAGAGGACTGGGGGGTTACTCTTGAACGCAAACTCAATCCTAATACAATTCCAATGCGATTAATATGTATCGATATTGGGATAAATAAAGATAATTACGGAACGCCATCTCAATAATAATTTGTTCAATCAATTTCCACGCAATTTAATTCCAATGTGGCGCTATTGTCGCTTACAAAAGTGCCATTTGACATTTTTTAGATTAGTGATTGGAAATTGTTTAATGCAATTGTGTTTCAAGAGTAAGCCTACTGCTTCTGCAGCCCTTTTTGCCTAGTCTTTGACTAACCCTTTGAGGATAATAGTCGTGAGTCGTCTATGTATGTGTGAGTAAATGCGTTTGTAACGAGGGAGCCTCAAAAAAGATGCTATGCTGCTTTTATCCGCTAAGATCTGCAAATTTAACAAATGAGATAGCAACAGTTTCAACGTTTTGATTCAAATTTTGGAATTTCCTTTCCTTTCTTTTGTTTGCCTTCCTTTCTATTGCTCGTTTGTGAGTAACTATGACTGCAAACGACAATAAAAGCACAAACGATGTACTTAGTTGAACCTGACCGTGCGTCGTTCAAAGGAGAAAGGTTTGGAATGCTATTTTTGGATTTGAATCTGTGCGTAACGTCATATGACTATAGCTGAGTGAGTCATTATAGCTGTTTCGGTTACAATGACAACTGTGTGAAAAAGATAACATCCCGTTCGGTATTATCGTGTGAACGAGACGAGATTGGAGATTATTTGAGGTATACTTAGGTAGAGATCAACCACGATATTTTGTCACATAGTTTTAGCTATGTGTGCGCAATAATATCTACAATGCATCGGTGTTCAAGTGCAGATGTGTGAATTCTGTAACTATGGCAACTGTAGACCGAACTTAAACAAAAACATGGATCTGTCGCTTGATAGGTTGAGTCAACTTTATCAGTATGGGACCTCTTGACATTTTTGTATGACTAACATGCGCCCGCCTCATCGAGCGGTCCTTTAATTTATGAGTGGTCGGAGCTTTGAGTCGAGCAATAAATCGACGAGAATTTGAAATTTATTAGGTAGGTACTGTCAGCCAAATAAAAATGAATTTAAAATTATTTGGTCTGCTATGCCGTATTTTTATCATGCAATTATCCGTGTAATTATCATTCACATACGGCATGGTTACTTAATTATATTTCCTCTTTGTAGTATTGCTGTTATCATTATTATTAATTACATATTATAAAGTAAAGTCGCCGTTTTCTTCTGTCTGTGGCACCGCACTATTCTTCTAAACCACGCAATGGATTATTATGCGGTTTTCACTAAAAGATAGAACGTTAACTGAGGATGGTTTTTTTATATTTTGTAGACATATTTCTTTAAATGGCTGAACTATGACGGTCTTTTCAAGTTAGCGTGGGATAGATCTTTTTCATGGATTCGTCAAAAAGTAATTATGTGTTTATTTTTAGCCTATTGTGCGTTTCTGGTTTATTGGTATTTGAAGTAGGTGTTTTCTTTGCTAAAATGTTGTGATAAGATGCGTTATCCACAACAATAATCGCCTATTTGGTACATGGTTGCATCTTTTCAGTTAGTACTTTATTTTACTGTTTACTTAGCTTTACTGTACAATGTGACGTATATGCACACCCACTTTCAAAACAAATTGTAGAGGGGCGTGCCATCTTTTCGTGGTTATCTCTACCATTAAAATTAAATGCAGCTAAATGTAAGATTTAATAATTAAGTATCCTTCATGGTTCTTGTGAATGTTGTCAATAATAATTTGTAATATTAGCCCAGTGGCGCGAGTCTTTACCCGTGGTCCCGGTGGATCGACCCATTACCGGGTCCACGGGTAATTTTAATTACCCGTGGTCCCATGGCACTAGGGATTACATTTGGATGAATATTTCGACTTCGATTATATCGATATTAAATTAATTACAAAAATGAAAAATATAAAAAATAAGTAATTAAGTAAGTATAATAAACAAAAAAATATATACTTACTAAGTAAGGAAGTGATGATGTATGTGCAGTCTTTAGTCCGTTAGACGCCTTTTACGACACGCAAGTGAAGAAGGGGGTTGGTAGTATTATTTTGATGAGCCCATCGCCGCTATATGCTGTAGGATGTATGTACATAATAATACATAGGTAATCATAAGTTGAAGTTCATGGTTGTAATTAATTTAATATCGATATAATCGAAGTCGAAATATTCATCCAAATGTAATCCCTAGTGCCATGGGACCACGGGGAATTAAAATTACCCGTGGACCCGGTAATGGGTCGACCCACCGGGACCGGGTAAAGACTCAGTGGCGCAGCAGCTAAAACGTTGAGTTTGGCATAATGTCACTGGATGGGTGACCAAATTAAAAACATCTCGTGCTCCTCCGTGCTTCGGAGGGCACGTAAAGCTGTTGTTCCCGGTTGTTGTCGTCATAAGATGGCAGTCGGTAAAACCCACCAACCCGCATTAGGCCAGCGTGGTGGGTTGTTTTACATGTGGGAGGACCTGTGACTAGCAGTGGGATTACAGTCGTTAATACCTACCCACAAACCTGCATTCAGCTAGCGTACCTATGTAGTTCTTTATACACCGAGATTTTCCATTGGTTTTGGAGCCGAAACCCTGTTCATGTTTATCATCAGTAGAAGCTATTTAGCATGTAAAACTAAAAATGTAAGCATAAAAAAACATTAAAAAAATATTAGCAAGGCTTTTGATAAAGTTAACCACAGGCTGCTAATTCTAAAATTGAGTGGGATGGGTGTTGCGGGATCACTTATTAGTTGGTTTCTTTCTTATCTCACTGAAAGAACTTTTAGAGTTGTGTTAAATGGATATCGCTCTGACTCATTTAGTGCTCATTCTGGTGTACCTCAGGGCTCTCATTTGGGTCCAGTGTTGTTTAACGTGTTCATCAACGACATTTCTGAATGTTTTGTCAACTCCGAACTCCATCTCTTTGCAGATGATTTAAAAATCGTCAAGCCTGTCAGCTCTAACTTAGACGTAATCCATTTACAGGAGGACCTCGATAGACTAGTCGCTTGGTGTAACGTTAATAAAATGTCGCTCAATGTTGACAAATGTTTTTATATACAATTCACTCGTAATAAAAAGGCCTCGCTTAACACGTACACTTTACTTAATAAAGAACTAAAGGCTGTTTCTGAAATTCGTGACTTGGGTATAGTCCTAGACCAAAAGTTAAGGTACGATAAGCATATAAGTGCGATTGTGGGAAAGCTTTTAAAATGCTTGGTTTTGTATTAAGGAATTCACATGATTTCAGGGAACCTTCCACGATCATAATGCTGTTTAACTCGTTGGTTCGTTCTAATCTAGAATGTAATAGTGTAATATGGAATCCTTTTTACGACATTTACTGCAAACGTCTGGAAAGCGTTCAAATACGTTTTCTTTACTACCTATCATTTAGAAATCACCTAGCTAAAAAAACTTTGTAGTTATAATGATCGCCTGGCACATTATCGTATTCGTCCTTTGGCCAGCAGACGCAAGCTTGCTGATATGGTATTTTTTTACAAATTGGTAAACGGTTACTTGGATTGCAGCGATCTGCTTGCCACGGTCACGATAAGCACGCCTCTCCGACTACCTAGGAAAAAAGCATTTAATCTGTTTGTTCCACCTATGTCCAAGACCAACATCGGTCTGAATTCTGTCATGCCACGACTCTGCAGGACGTACAATGCCCTATCTAAAAGTAGTGATGTTGATTTGAGCATGTCTCTAATGTGTTTCAAAAAATGTTTAATTAATTTAGTTTAGATTTTTTAGTAAAATAACTTTATGATTTAGTGTTTATTTCAAAGATCTGTTTCATTTTGTTTAATATTTAGTTATTTTTTTTAAATTTAGTGTTTTAGTATAGGGTATAGATGTCTAATCATAGCGCATGTTGTGTTCTTCTATAAGTGTTAGATCATTTAGTAAATATGAATTGTGTATTTTTTTACTAAGAATGTGAAATGTATTTAATGTTGAAGAACCTAAATAAATAAATAAATAAATTAATAAAAAATGTAAGAACCCTTAGTACCGGACGATCTTATGAAATGACTTTCACCGACCGAGGCGCTTCAAACGTTACGCCTACCCCCCGCCCCGCTAGATAAGGAGAACGTTACTACGTGTTTTCGACAAAGTCACTTTTACAACTTTTTTTCTTTGCTCGTAAAGCGATTATTATTTCATAAATAGGTACAACACTTTTTTTGTATTACTTATAACGTTTTCGGCTCCAAAACTAATGAAAAATCTCGGTGTATAGGCAGTGGCCTAGGTATGCGTATAAGGAATACCTGACGACCTTCTTGGTCGAGTGGTTTGTACACCGGTTTTCATGGTGTCGCCATCTCTGAGGTCCCGGGTTCGATTCCCGGTCGGGTCAATTTAGAAATTATTGTTTTTCTAAATTGTCTCGGGTCTGGGTGTTTTCTGTGTATAATAAGTATGTACCTATTTAACTATTTTAAGTATGTTTATCCGTTGTCTAGTAACCATTTAACGAGTGTCATAACGAAGCTTCTCTTGGGCTAGATAATTGGTGTGAGTGTAGGAAAGTTTCATTTTATTTCTACTTTTGTTTTCCATAACTGAAACGAGTGTACAATTTCAGGTCCCTGAAGATAATCCAACAGCCATGGAGCAGATACTGGCACATGTGATATCTAGCGATGTGAGTGAGTGAAACTATGCAGATCGCGATGAAGTACCACAAAATAGTTGTAGTAGTTAAGGGGGCTTAGGTGGTGAAAACGGAAAAAATTCGCTGTTTTCTATTAGCTGTTAATCAAAATATTTTAGATATTTCGCACTGAAATTTTTAATGTGTATTACTTACAGAACGTATGTGTGAGGGGATGAACGAAGCCAAAACACGATTGGAAACATTTTGCTCGATAGAAAAAAATCCTGAAATTACCCCTAAAATTTCATATAAATGTTTTACAATCATAATTCCTATCAAATCATTAACACATAAATATTTACCTTTTCGATTTCTTGACTGATTTATTTCCAAAAACCTAAACATTTTTATTAACTTTTTGATAAAAATGTGAATGGCGCTTACGAATTACCGCGGACCCCGTACCGCGAGGCCCCGCGCAACATCCAAATTTTCGCTGACCGCCTGACCCCCCTTAAATAAAAAAAGTAAACAGCCTGTATAGTGTCCCACTGATGCGCAAAGGTCTTCCATCATTGAAATCAAAGACATCGCTACAAATTGATGGATATTTAGGTTGTAGTAGGAAATACAATTTTTTTTTTACTGTTTACTGTTATTTTATTTTATTAATGTAGGTTTAATAATTAATAAGAAACATTTGTATTGTACAATTTTAATTAATTATACATAATATTTACATATACTTAGGTATATTCAACAATGATTAGGTACTCTGCTTCATCAAAATAAAGACATACATTTTGAAGCACCACACTATAAACAACGATACTGTGTATTATAAAAGTTAAATTCGATTAAAATTAATATATCATTAGGTCGTAATAACCTACTAATTTTCATCAAAATTGTAGGCATAATAATTTTGTTACTTATGTATTTTAAACGTGACGCAGTCAAACCTTTACTAATAATTTAATTTTGAATTCATTACATATTAATTTTAATTTTGTCCACGTTTGTAACGGGGATTTATTTTGATTTAATAATATAAACGATTATAAAAATTATTATGGCAATTTTAAAATATAATACACATTATTAGTACAATCAATTACAAGACATTATTTTTTTATTTTTGTTCAGTTAACAACTTGTTCATTAATTTAACAAACACATTACGGAATTCATAATTAGTTTACATTCAGTCTGTACTTACGTTGAATACATAATTCATTTTATATAAAATTTATAATTTAATTGACTAATGTAAAACAAAACAACAGTTCCTTTAAAATATATGCTCAACCGTAACACAATATTACAAGTCGTTATTTACAACGTATTTTAAGACGCACATCTTAAATGCATTTGTGCCTAAAATCGTAAGAGCTTAATAAAGTCTAAGATCCGAGTATTAAACGACCTTCACCGGGCCGGTTAATAGATGAAAATATTATATATCAAATTAAAATATTACGAACTATTATAAAATATTATATCAAATTTAATATGTTAAAAATATATTGCGAGTGAGTTGGGTGAAAAATTTCAGTCCAGTATCTAATATGATTAATTTTTTTTTTAAATTACGCTGGTTTAGTTTGTGTGTTTGTAATGAGATTATTTTTATTTAAACACACATTTTATTTATTAACCAGACTGTTGCAAATTACTAATACTGACTTACCTGTTCACACGTGCCTACCCAATAGTTGTGAGGGAAAAAAAAATAGTCAACCTAACGTTTGCATATTCTATAATAGGCTTCATACTTTCGATTGGTACCTATGTAATTTATCTATTATACAAACCAGTGCAATGTTTTAAAAAAATAATTTTCCAATATTTAATTAATCATATACTGGACTGAAATTTTTCAGCCAATCTACTCTCAATATATATGTTTTTAACATGAAAAGTGGGATACTTTTCGGCTCGGCGAAGGTCGTTGTATACTCGGATCCTCTACTATTAGGACGTAAACTAAATGAAGCGACAGTGGCTTCGGTTCGTTCAATTTCATTCGTATTGAGCGGTTCTCTATGACAGCGGCGCCTAAAGCTGGGTACAGATTATATGCAACACAACATATTGTAAATTATAAATCCTAAAGACATAAGGGTCAACAGCTGTCAGTTATCATTTCGGAGCTCGACGTCGCGTCGTAGCAATTTGCCCGTTAGGTATTCGATTTTAGTAATGCAACATGAGTGCGCATAATTCATCACAATTTAAGTGCGCGTAGTGTGATTTGCCGCGAACAATGGCGCGCGCGCTAAAGATGTCGGAACAGACGTTAGCGTTCGCAGTTGATGCGAGCGTAAGCGGTGGCCGCCCATGCTACACTCGTGCTTTCACTTTAATGATTTCCTTTTCCCTCGCCACAATTGAGATTTCCCCTTCTCGGGAGTTTTTTTCCCCTCAAAAATTATTCTGCTATAGTTTTTCAAAAGGTTAAAATTACTATCTAAAAAAAAGGTCGTCTCAAGGTGGGTAGAAATAAACTATTAAAAATGTTTTACATTCTGTTACATGCAGTGTTCGTAATATCATTTTTGGCGGCGGCGGCGTTACACATGACACTTATTGGAGGCTAAAAAGGTACGTCAAATATGTAAAAAATTAAAACAGTGTCCAACTTAAACTTTAAAAAAACAAAACGCCGGGTTTCCTTTCCGCAAAATGTTGAGGTTTTTTTTATTTTTTTGGTTAGGCTTATTTCCCCTTTTTCTTCCCCTCTGGACCCTAAATTTCCCCTGAAAAGGGGATTTCCACTAATTGTGAAAATAATGGTGTTGCATTGCATGATGCGTCGCATATAATCTGTACCCAGCTTAAGAGGACAGGCATAGTTCGCAACACCCTTTCGAGGCAGCGCCGCTGTAGCTTGCATCCACTTTTGGCAATAATGAGACATGAGGCGATCCAGAGAAAGCCTCTCACATCGATAACGCGTACTTACCACTTTTTTTGAGAACATAAATACAAGCAAGCTGTTAAAGTCTATCGCAATTGGCTATTTGACAGTTGTAACAATAAAATATGAAATATGTCGGTTAAGGTAGTTTATAATTTAACAATAATTATCCAATAGTTATTTTTATTAAGACAATTTATAAATATTTCATTTTACAAAATAAATTTGCTATTTTTTATTTGTGGATTACAAGACCCAAAACACGGGCGGCCATGATTGAGCTTCGTGTGACGTCACATTTCACAAAATAAACAAAAGCTATCTGTCAGGTTTCAAGATCAAAGTTTGTTTATTGAAGTGTGACGTCACAGGGCAAAATGTCACATGACCAACCGTTTTCGCGCAAAATTTGAAATTAATGAAAAAAAAATGGTTTTTCTATTAAATAAAGGGTTTTCGAGAAAAAAATTTTGTAAGAGGTATAAAATAAGCGTTTGGAATTTTTTAAATACTTTTCCGAGAACTGTCAAGAAGCCAATTTAAAAGCAACCATATTTACGTTATGTAACAAGAGAGGTAAGTAGTTTCGCTATGAAAGGTCCAATAACTGTACAAACACAAACAATTGAACGACAAGTCATTGTTATCACGGTTTCATCGTTCCTGCAATGATATTATAATTCTTATAGTGATGCCATCAAAAACCGACAGAGTCCGACCTCCTTTAATGAATTATGATGTCACTTGTGAACGCAATCTACCTCTATTACAGTGTGTGGACTATTCTGTGCTAAGATGGCTCCACACTATCGTCTAGTCCTTTAACTATTTAAGCAACCGTCGATTATCTGCTCGGCTGTTACGAAGACTCCCAGAGGTTGCTAACAATTAAATTTCTATAGTGTTTGATATTACGATAGCTGAGCTCTTATGTGGATATGCGTATCGAGGAAGATGCCGAGTCCGGTCGAGTATGGAGAATGCGTTTGCAAATTTATCAAGTTCACGATTCGCAGTTCAAACGAACAGGTAGGCGCTGGAGAGTTGGATGATAGTGTGGAGCATTGTGTAACTGCAATGTTGTGTTACACAGCAACGAAAGAGGATTGTAAGTATTTTACGAGGTACTTGGAAGCCAAGTGTAGTAGTACCAGTAATTCTCAAAGTGAACGAAACAATCATAATATCAATTTAAATATTTCCCATACTTAATCTTAATCGGATAATATTTGGCGCAGATCTTACAGTCTTTTGAGCTAATTACTAAGCGCAACACAGACGAGATTACCTTTTTTTATTTATTTGTAGAGCTCTCAAATAGAACAGATGGTGGCTACAAATTTCATTACCATCAACTTACAGCACTATTACTTTAATCTTACTTTACTATGCAAATTCCCATACGAATTTTGCATAGTAGGAGTAAAATATACTTTATTATTGAAATTTTTTTTTGCACTCACAATGCTATATAGATATAGGATAAACTGTTTACTAGAAAAAAACAACAACCAGTCTCAGGAAAGCTTAAAGATATATAATATAAGAAATTACGTCTTTATCGATTGTTAAATACTTGCAATAGTATTTCTTTCGGCTGTGAGGGTAGACTTCACAGTGACGTAATACCGCTGGCTTGCAGCGTATCACAAACTACTAGAAAAAATTCAACGAGTCTTCTGGGGTCTCGGTAGCTTAGCGGTTAGAGCAGTGGACCGACAATCCAAAGGTCATGGGTTCGATTCCCATTCGAGCTTTCCTGAGACTGGTTGTTTTTTTCTAGTAAACAGTTTATTCTAAAATAATACTGAGAGAGTTTATGGTAAGGCCCCTGGTCATGTTTCAAATCCAGTAAAATTAATGAGCATGAAGGCACAAGAAATAAGGTTTTAGGTTGGCAAACGCGCACCTTATTTATTACTTTATCTAATAAATTTATAACCACTAAAAATATTGCTTAGTCACCAATAACTGTTGAAATAAAACATGTTGCTAACCTTATGCAAGGCTTCAAAGACTAAATCCCACCAGGGGTAGATAAGCCAACAGCAAAAAGCACTAGACGTTGAAATTATTAAGAGCTGCTCAATAAGTTGTTTATGCTTCTACCACCTATCACGCCAAGCACATTATGATGCTCTAATTTGGTGAAACGTGGTCTATGGCAGTGGACGGCTTCTGCGGTCCTCATTGCCTAGTCTATGACTAATCTTTTGGGGATAATAGCAGGGGGGGGGGGGGGGTGTCACTCCGCAGTTTAGGTACGTTCGGCCGGCGCGTCTCCCAGGCAGGCCGCCTAGGCGTATGGCAGTAAAGGTTGCCGCGAGCCGACGCACCGAACACCGAGCGCCGAGTAACTCGTAATCCCTGCGCGCGCGCGTAAACCCTACGCTCGGTGACGTAATGACGTCAAATCGATATCGAGTCGGCGTTGCCTAACGGAATGTGAACGCTCGGGTCACACGATAAGTTTCAATTTCGCGTGAAACTCGTCGTCGAAAAGAAAGTTAGAGAGTGAACCTTCTGTACGGTAGTACTATTAGTTATTCTGTGATAATAGTCGTGAATCTATGTATGTGTATGTATTAATAAGTTGACTTTTAGGTTGCTTTCAATTTAAGCGTTTAGAGCAGGACCAACATGGTTCAAGTAACACTTGTAACAGACTATTTATTAGTAACGACCAGGGTATTCTGGCCTACGTACGACAAACGGACCGCAGCCGTGCGTGTGTCTCAATAGTGTGGACAGCAAATATAACATGATCTATTCCGGTGCCCCAACGTCCTGCTAAATTGAAAGCGCCCTTAGGCATTGTTCAGACCAAACGTTTTGTCCGCCGCGGACTGTGAGTATGCTCACTGGCAGCCCCAGTGTGAACGTGGACTCAGTCTGCAGTATGCGTTCTCACCAAGCCGAATAATACGCTATAGCGTACAATTGGCTAATTGACAGTTCTCGGAAAAGTATTTTAAAAATTACAACCGCTTATTTTATACCTCTTACAAATATTTTCTCGATAAAGCTCTATTTAATAGAAAAAACATACCTTTCTTCTTTAATTTCAAAGGAGATGTTTAATTTTATGCCAAGACCATGTACACCTACTCAAAAAATAGTATAAAATACATGTATTTAGTTGGTAAAAGTAATATTCCGATATGCTTTACCATTTTCGTGTAGTAAAATAAAAATGAAAACATAATTTTCAATAACCTGGCAACTCGATATGCCTTCCTGAGTTAAAATCAAGTGTCCAAAGCTGTAAAACTGTCACCATGATTTAAAAAAATAGACCGGCGTTTTTTTTTCATTCCGGTTTTTTGGTGGTGGATTCTGAGATTCTGAGCACCACAGACTTATTATAGATGCTGAGCACTATGATTCTGATTTCTGAGTAGTTGGTAGTTGTGTTGTGGTGTGGTTTTGTGCTGTGATGTTTTTCTATGCTGATTTCATTGAGGTATTTCTGATTTGGAGCGATTACCTGATAACCTGATAGATAACCGTTTACTGCCTCACTTCTTGACTTCTGCCTGCTATCCTGGACTTTCGTTTGCTGCCTCACTTGTTGACTTCGGCCTGCTGTCCCGGACTTGGATTTGCATTTGATTGACCTGTTAAATTGTTGATACCATTGTTGCTACTACCTACATTCGTTGTTTTCAGGTGAGTTTTTCGTATTTTAATTAGGCATTTACGAGAGAATTAATAAAATACTTACTATCACTTCTTTACAAGGAAATAGATTCCGAACACTGCTCTATTGAAATAACAGTAACTATAATCAAAGTGAAATACATTAAACTAAATATAATATCTATTTCAGGCAGCAAACAATGTCTTCTTTGTGTGTGATGGACAGATAGATGTGTTCGGTAGACCATTATCTGGCATCTGGGGATAGAATTACTAGGTACCTACTAATCTTGGAACAACATGTTGGACATGAGGTTAGTAGTGCATGTAGATAGATAGATAGATAGATAATACTTTTATTGTAACAGTTTACATTAAACTGTAGTATTTATGAAAAACTATTTTTATTGCATTTTTATTTTCCTATTATTTAGAACCTAACACATTCTTCACAAGACAAAATAAATAGTACTTTATTAACAAACTTCTGAATTTTAGGTTGACACTGATGGAATAGTTTGTCATCCATGTTTCTCAGGACTAGGAGTAGGAACGTCATTAACTGAAAATGAAGCTTCTAGCCGTCAAGAACATGTTTGGTGCAGATCATTGTTTCAAAGATGAACACATTCTATCTCAGAAGGACCTTAGAGTGAACTGATTGCTGCTAGAATTTATTCTAGACAGGTATTGATTAACTTTTTTAATACATAATATAAATTCATGTTCAAATAATAATAATTGAAGTACTTACCTAGATCTTTTTATGAATTACTGATTTAAATTATGGTCTTTTTTGTAGATTCCTGAAGGAGGATTAGTACGTTATTCATGCTGGGTCTACTTTAGGGACTCATTAGTCAAAATCCCAGGCCTCCTAGAACTTTGGCATCACAGGACTCAAATGTCTGTTTATGGTGCAGGAGATCACATGCATTGTTAGAAGGCCCCGAAAGAAATAAACTCGCAGAAAGAATAAGTCCAAGACAGGTATCTTTTCATAGCTTTATTTTCAAGAGACGCAAGTGAGTGATCTAATGTAAACAATTACTTTACATTCCTCACATTTTATGATTTCTTTGTTTACAGATACCTAGTAGTGGATGTGTTTGCTATGCTTGTTGGGTGGCTGCTCAGCGAAATATTCGCAGACAAGCTGCAAACAATGCTGTGAGGCAAATAGAGAACGTAATTGTTGATAGGAACGAGGATCAAGCAATCACGTATGATAGAAAGGTTTGCATGGAGTGCAGATCCTCTTTGCTCCACAGACGGACACATATGTAGGGAGATGGTCCTGAGAGAAATATAATCTCAGAAATAATGTTTTCAAGAGAAGTAAGTAGTCTTATTTATCAAAAATCTTTTTATATAATTGCCCTGAAACACTATGCCCCATATCTTTATTCTACTGTACGAGGGGATGACAAAAAAATTGTTTTGAGCTCACAATTCACTAAATAGTCAATCTCATTTAGTTTATTAAAAATATCTTCAGTGTTTTATAATAGTATAGGTGGTAACAATTTTGTGTTTTTCAGCTTCCAGCGGATGCATTAGTATGTATGGGATGCTGGAGAATGGTCCAGGAGTTACGAGAGAACCCCAATATTATCGCAGTACCAGAAACAAGTTTGCAAATAAAATAAACATTAATTATGCTTCATAAATTGTAAAAATGTTTTATTTCATTACTGCCAGTTACCTACTTAGGTGTTACTTTAACTAGGTATTATTCACTGCATATTAGTACATACACTAGGACTAGTACCATGTTCTCATATGGTTGTGTTCTTTAATGTATGTTAGATTTGATTTGATGTAAGGGTCGAGGTGCTGCTCTTCTGTTATGTGTAGGTGCAGCAGTAGGTAATAAAACGCTGAAATCTAGCAGTCAATTACAATTAACAGCTTAAGTATAACTCTACCTACATGTTATGAAACTAATAGAAGATATAATTGTTATTATTATTATTATTTGCCGCAATTGTCCCACTGCAGGGCAAAGGCCACCCTTCCCTTCTTCCATTCCTCCCTACTAGCAGCGATCTGAGACCAATCCTTTTAGGAAAAGGAAAATTATGTTAAGTACCTATAAAAACAGGCTCATCTGGGTAATCTCCTAGTGCCCAGTTATAGGCAGCCAAATAAAGATAAACATGTTCCTCATAATGTTTGTTGTACTCGTTTGTTACCCTAGGCACTACTAGTAGTGTCATATGCCTACTCCAATAAGAAAACAATAGGTCTACCTTAGATTAAAACAAAAAGGGAAGATACGGCATGTGCCTACTTGCAGTCAATCAAAATATAGTCCTGCTCAATTACTCAACTGACGCGCCTTGCCGTCTCTCGTACGTACACGACCGATTCCGACTGAAGTGAAATTGTGTCTTTAGGTCTCTAAGCCTAATTCTAGCGGCTCACTTACTAAACGCTAATGCCGTATCTTCCCTTTTTGTTTTAATCTAAGAGGTCTACAGATGGAATGGATGCCTCAGAAAACTGCATTGTTGTGCAGAGCAGCAGGCAGATGTATGTTTGTCTATTTCTATTTTATACTTACACCAATAGAAATACATGCTTTGCTAGTAAAAATACCTCGATTTGACCTGGCCAAGAGTAAGTTAATTTATAAGGAACATTATCAATGTCAGTATTGGAATAAATCACAGAAAACTATTAATAAAGACCAAAATGCTGTACGTAGGTAGGTAGGTACCTACTACGCTACTACGAAAAAGAAAATTACTTTTGTTTTGACAGCTACTTGACATCTCACATGACGTTGACAGATTACCGCCTGCGATCACGAAAGTTGCTATAATTAGTTATTTAAAATAAATTCTACATGAAAACTATTCATTTATTTGAAGAAAATCATTTCGAATAAGCTTATTCCATTAATTAGCTACATTTTGGTATTGTGTACATGGTGTTGGCATTTTCTCCATACAAAATTAAACATCTTCTTTCGCGCGAAAACGGTTGGTCACGCGACATTTTGCCCTGTGACGTCACACTTCAATAAACATACAAATTTTGTCCTGAAACAAACAAATTTTTGTAAAATGTGACGTCACACGAAGCTCAATCATGGCCGCCCGTGTTTCGAGTCTTGTAATCCACAGATAAAAAATCGCAAATTTATTGTAAAATAAAATATTTACAAATTAATAAAATCTTAATAAAAAGACTATTGGATAATTATTGTTAAATTATAAACGACCATATCTGACATATTTCATATTTTATTGTTACAACTGTCAAATAGCCAATTCGTTATTTTCGGTGTCGAACATCGCGAGATAGACGTCTGTACTCATTGAAGTTTCACTAATGAATTGTTCCCGCGGCGCGGCGCTGCAATTTAATACGCTGTTACGTTCGGCTTCGCGGGGTTTGTAGCTAATCCGCGTCCGCCGTGCATGAACGCGTAGATCAAAAATCGGCCACCGAGAGTCAGCGACAACGCACTACGTACCTATAGTCTAGGATAAAATGTTTACTAGAAAAACATTTTTACTATTTTTTCTTCTAGTAAACATTTTATCCCATCTATACAGCATTGTGAATGCAAACATTTCAATAATAAAGCGTATAGTCTGTTCGGTTTGAACGAGAAGTTAAATATATACATGAAAGAACGATAAACTGCGTAACGCGCGCTCACAGTCAGCGGCAGACAATACGTTTGGTCTAAACAATGCCTAATTTATTGTAAGTGCGTTCCGGTCATAAAGAAGGTAGCAAGCGTGTTGCGCTTAGTAAACGTCTCATCAGATTTTTGGTGGACTAACTTATTGTAGTGTCCTAAAGATATTTATTTATTTTTATGTATTTATTAGGAGAGTCTCACTTCAGCGTAGCAGGCGTCACACACTCGGACTGGTTTCGTGTTGCCCGCTAATGCCACGGTTTTTTCACTGCACGCACCGCAAAAAATGTGCCCGCAACGCCTGCAATGGTGCTGAAACAAACAAACATGAATTCACAAAAGTCACATTGTTTGTACTTTGCTACAGAAATAGTTAGGAAGTAAGTAAGTACGCTGTCGCATTAGGAATATCCTGTAATAATAGTTGTAAGTTTGTAAATAAATAAGTTGAGCAGTTCATTGCACAGTTCATGCCGATAAAAGCGGGGCGTGAACTCCTAACCTATATAATTTAACGCAAATTTTGTTGCAAACAAATTACAAAATGGAAAATGTTGAACAATTTTCCACGAGCAGGATTCGAACCGGCACCTTTCTAACAATCTGGGTCAGGTGCACTTTCAATTATCCTACCGTGGCTCTTATCCAGCCCGCTTAAAATTTATAAACACTATTTACTTTTCACTTTAAAACCCAAAGGCCCATTCAATTCAAACATTTTCATTAACATCTAATTTCAAAGACTACCTCAGGTAGGAAAGCCATACTTTTGGGTGTTGAAGTATTAAAATATTGCTTACCTACTAGCACTAAAATTATGGCTTTTCCCACTGAGGTAGTTATTTTTTTAACGTTTCGTTATCTTCGAGTATACACTGGCCTGCAAAAATAAGTATCACACTTTTAAAATTGCAATAACTTTTTAAGTACACAAGATAAAAAAGACACACAAGACTTAAAAATATTACTAATGAATAATTTACTATAGTTTCAAAGCAAGGTGATAACAAATTCCTATAGAACGTTTTTTATTTTAAATCTCTAACTTCTATAGTTTAGAAAAAAATGAAATTTTAAAAGTGTGATACTTATTTTTGCAGGCCAGTGTATTTGAGCGTTATTAACGCAAACATCAATTATTAAGAATTTTCCAATTTGCACGATCTACTTACTTTCCGCCTAGCTATAGTGAACTCCTTAGCACACGTCGTGCAAGCGGACGCGTCTTTGTCGTGCGTCCAGTTAGGTGTTTCCTCCGTGGCTGCTGCCTTCGCCTCCCTTTCTAGGAGTTCGGCTAACTGCAATTTGTTCTCGCTCAGAGTGGCGCCTACTTCTTCTAAGGTCTTCTGTGCTTCACCGTAAGCTGTCCTTAGAACATGCTGCTCATCTTGTAAGGTTAGGTATTTCTGGGAAGACATAACGGTATTTGTACATACATACTTATGGTGACTGCTAGAAACCGCAAGAAACTTCAAGGGCTGGTGAGATCATGTTTTAAACATGACAAAAATGATAAAAAAGGAATTCGTGTTAGGTACTTATCGCCCAGCTGACGCGGAGGGGTCAGCAGACGGCCGGCCGGGCGGCCGTTGACCACGCATTGTAAATAATCGTAATTTTTAATTGTTTTCATTTTATTTTCCTTATGTTATTGCTTTAAAACAAATTAAATACCTACTCAAAGACTATCCAATTAAAATTCACAAAATGAATTATTTAATAAAATTCATTCCTTTTTTGTCATTTTTGTCATGTTTAAAACACTTGACCTGACCAGCCCTTGAAGTTTCTTGCGGTTTCTAGCAGTCACCTTATATAATCACGACTTTTATACCCGATAAGTTAGTCTGACAAGACTTGAGGACCGCAACAGCAGTTCGTTGCCACAGTCTACGTTTTACTAAACAACAACTGCACATGTGCTCAGCGTGACAGGTGGTGAGCCCATCGCCGCTCTATCGTCTTTAGTTCGTTGTCGCCTTTCACGATTCCAAGGGAAGTCATGGGATGGCAGTATTCTTTTAATAGGCTGCCAAACTCACAGCTCTGGTATTTGTTAAGGTTGTCTATACTAATATTATAAAGAGTAAAGATTTGTTTGTTTGTTTGAATTGAATAGGCTACGAAACTACTGGACCGATGTAGAAAATTATTTGACCATTAGAAAGCTACATTCTTCTTAAGTGATATAGGCTATTTAAATATATTTTATCCCGATATTCCCACGGGAACGAGTACGGTAAAACCGCGAGGATCCGCTAGTTTATTATATTCTGGCGATTGCTCTAATAGCGGGCACAAATCATCTCGGCAGCAAGTGAGGGGTTGTACCGAGTACCACGCGGGTAAAACCGCGAGGATCCGCTAGTTTATTATATTCTGGCGATTGCTCTAATAGCGGGCACAAATCATCTCGGCAGCAAGTGAGGGGTTGCACTGGGGTTTTTAGTGGGTATGCCTCCTTCTCCTGAATCACTGCCGAGGTCACCCAACCACAACCATCCGTGTCTTAAAAATGTATCTGTCTACACCGAGTTATATTTCACAGAATTCTCTGAAAGAATTCACTACGAGAGAACGCTTCGGATGACCGCCAGCCTCTCAGCCAATCGGAGACGTCGCCGGTACCGCTGCCCTGCACGCCCGCGTCTCACTTTATAATGTCGTGTCTTCGGCCAAACGGGCCTCTTTTTCCCACCTTTCTATTGTAAACTCAAATTGGAATGAAAGGTAAGATCACTCGCCCACCCACCCCACTTTTGTCATTAATTTCTTCGTCTGTAAGCGTTTGCTGTTAAAAACATTATAGGTAACAGCGGGTCTGGACAAGTGGCATATTGACGATGATGAGTCATTCAGCGAACAATAAATTGGTAGTAGAGATAACATTTTCATTATTAAAATTAGTTAGTAATCATAAAACTCACCTGTCCAATTGTTTTCAGTGATTCAACCTCTTGATTCAGCATTGATATTTTATCGCGATCTCGCATCATCGATTCCTGGTAGGTAGGTAAGTATTACATGTCTAATTAACTTTATTGCGATAAAATATCATTTGACTGTCCTTAATGCATATTACTAAAATGGTAATAAGAACTTTAAAAGCTAATGCCTAACTTTTAGTTCACACTAAACACAAGGCGATCAGGTAGGTACCATTTGCCATACAATTTTCAACTTTATTTGTTGGGATGTTCAGTTCAAATTGCCTAGCAGAATTTAGAAATTTTAGGGTAGTCTGACGTGCTATTGTCTGTACTAAATAAATTATGTGCTGTAGGTATTTTCCATTTTATATTTTTAAATGCAATTTAACGCAAATTTTGTTGCAATCAAAATATAAATTGGATTACGTTAACATTTTTTTTTCACGAACGGGATTCAAACCCGAACCTTTCTGACATTGCGGGCCATGAAAGTCTTTTTTTAAATTTTCTAATTTGTAAGTAAATTATATTTTAAGTAAGTAGGCAGGTACATACATACATACATTAATCACGACTATTATCCCCAAAGGGTAAGTCAGAGACTAGGCAATGAGGACCGCAGAAGCAGTCCTCTGCCATAGTCCACTTTTCACCGAAAAGCGACTGCACATGTGCTCAGTGTGAGAAGTGGTGGGCCCATCGCCGCTCTATGCTGTTGGAGGTATGTGCAGTCTTTAGTCCTTTAGATGCCTTTTACGACCGAAAAGAGAGGGGGTGGTAGCATTCTCTCAACGCTACGCGACACGGTACTATAGTACCTAGGTACTTTATTTAATTATTAGTTTTATTGTTTGTAGTAAGTACCTGCTACTAGATATCATTCATTCATCATTTGCCTATGTTGAGTCAGTACTGCGGTACAGACTCATATATGGGGAAACAGCACCGACATAAATAAAGCATTTATTGCGCAAAAAAATACATTAGGGCAATATTTGGTGCTGCACCTGATGAACCGTGTGCACCTCTTTTTAAGTTATTAAATATATTACCTCTGCCTTGTCTGTACATTTTAGAAATCTCTAAATTTGTTAAACAAAACCCTCAATGCTTCAAACATCCAAAAGACATATATCCTCGAAATACGAGAGATGGAAGCAGGCTGGTGTCGTATATAACAGGACCTAGGAGTACTCGATTCAAAAAAAATTGCTTCTGGATGTGTTTATTGATATATAACCAGCTGCCTGAAGGAATTAAAGAATTTGCTGTAGGGAAATTCCAGTGTGAATTGTATAAATGGCTAATTTCACACCGCTTTTACTCAGTACAAGGGTACTTAAACCACAAATGCAGTTATCAGTGTATGTAGGTACCTACCTCATATTGTAATTGGATTTTCATAGAGTAGCATTCCTTCTGCTTGCAACACAAATTGTATTGGCGTCTTGGCGTCATTGTCAGTATGGCACAGATAGAAAGCTTGCTGAACTGTCTAGTCTAACCTAAATTATTCCTTTAATCTGACTCAAGTGCATGTTAGCTACTTAAATTGTGTGTTAATAGTTATTGTTGTTTTAATGTTTTAATTATTTTATTTGGTATTGTGTACTGTATTTTAAATTCAATTCAATATTGTTATGCCCAAATTGGATCATGTATGATACTCTATTTTAATATTTGTAACACCCTGTTAAACTACATGAGAAACAATAAATTTATGATTTATGATTTTAGAATACAAGAAATCCCAAGCTGAAACTGGATCCGAACCAAAAACATATATTGTACTGTATTTTATATCTATTGCATTATTTTTTTATATACCTAGTCAGCTGTTATTTGATCTGATCTGACCACTTGATAATTATTTTCTCAATTTTAGTTGTGCACTTAGCAGTTGTACAAAATTGTTACAGATAATTTTTAAACATTGTTTCCTAATTATTACCACACTAGACTAACGTCCGAAAGTAATAAATCAGAGTTCGAATTTATTTGACATAAGCTCCATACAGAGATAAGACTGTATCTGTACAATGAAAATATAATGATTGTCTGTATAAGGTATGTACTATCTGTACGATAAATTAATAATTTTTAATTTCGTGGAATGTGGAAATCTTGATTTCTTTAAGTTATTTTACTACGGGGGAAGGGGTTGTCTTTCTTGACGCGCTTTGCTTTCTCTCCTGCTGTTAAGTGCCGAATTGGCTGATATTAGAAGCGCACTTAACCTGCAATTCTGAACTATACTAGAACTAGCAATTTTATCTCTATCGGAATACAACATACATATACATATAATCACAACTATTATCCCCTAAGGGTTACTCAGAGGCTAGGCAATGTGTGGAAAAATCTGTTTGGAACAAATGGCCACTTACGGCTGGCAACTTTTGTCGTCATAATTTGTAGTGACAGACGACTGTCAGTGTCAGTGTGACACACACTCACGTTGGAAAATTCGTTAGGTTAGGACTTGAACGCGGGGTCGTGTAAAGTTTTGGTGTAATTTGGTATGTGGGGCACATTGTGGGGGGGGGGGGGGGGCGTAGGAATTATGAAACAGTGAAAAACATTAGTTTAGTTTGAAACCAGGGCGGCCTAATTGGATTCGGTGATTTGGGTAGAGTACCCACCATAGCACCAGCCCCGAAGACGCGCCAGAGCGCGGTCAACCACTACCACGCTGACATAAGGGTGTGGCACACCGTCTTCTAGTATGTAAGTCGATTTAGTTTAATTATAATTTAAGTTTAGTTAGTATATCTTTAAGTCGAGAGGGTGCGGTCTACAGGTCCCGGAACAGGACCTCGGAACCAGGCCTTCTCTGGTAGCAGAGTTGATGTAGACTATCTATATCAAACATTTTTTGTTCCCATAAGTTGTTTCTTTCTTTGAAAATAATTTAGTTTCATTAATTTGAGTTACATTCATAATCGTTATGTAATAATCCAACAAATGTAATACTAAAATTGCCTAAGTCGTTATGCCACAATTGAAGCAAACTGCAACTAATGTATCAAAAAATAACAGGTAACGGGTTGTCAAAGAAACCACAATGAACCAATGGATGTTCAACCAATACACATAGATAAGCAAACGAATCAAACTTGAATTAATTTCCAAGAAAAAATCAAAATTACAAATAAAATTGTTCCTTAATATCTTAGAGGTACACAACTATGTTTAATGCAATAACAAACATTGAATGTTCAATTAAAATTTACTATGTAAACAAACAATTTATAATGTAACATAACTGCAATAATAATATGTCTACAACTTTGCAATCGCTATGCAACCAAACTACAAATATTGTGAATCAAATGCCTACAATATTTAAATATGTTTTCAAAATGAAACAACAAACCAAATCAAAATTCCACAATTTTCAATGCTTTAAATTCTAAATTAAGTTTTTAAGCAATCAAGGAACAAACAAATGTTTAATTATTTGCAAACCGCTAGAATCTTAAAATTCAGTTTGCACAACAAATACAACAACCAAAATCAAAACATTTATTTGTTGTCACAAATTTACACTACCCTAGCGAGACTAATTCTAAATTAAAATTAGACAACAAAGCAACAATAAACTGCCACAAACAGTTTTAATCAGTAAGTACATTAAAGTTGTCTGACAATTACACCGCCCCGGTGAGTTGATATTACTCAAATAAATTCAAAGCAAGTAATTATAGTAAGTTAGGTTTCAGTTGCACTTTCAGCAGTGAACTAATCTTACATACTCAACGCATTCTAAATGCGAGACAACCAAACCAAGTTAATTATGATAACATTGACCGCAGTGAGACAATCTTACGCTAGGTACCTACTTGCTACAATCAACACAACAAAACCTACATATTAACATTGCATTCTGAATGAAATTTAATATGCGGTTGCAACTTATCTTAACGCTAAACTAATAACTAATTACTACCTAATTCACGTCCGTAGGTAAAACTACGCTCTGCTACCAAAAAATGTTTGATATAGATAGTCAACATCAACTCTGCTACCAGAGAAGGCCTGGTTCCGAGGTCCTGTTCCGGGACCTGTAGACCGCACCCTCTCGACTTAAAGATATACTAACTAAACTTAAATTATAATTAAACTAAATCGACTTACATACTAGAAGACGGTGTGCCACACCCTTACGGTCTCGTTCGTCTTCAGCTCGGCTGCAGTCCGCCGCGCCGGCTGTCTTCGGCACGCTGCTGTCAGCGTGGTAGTGGTTGACCGCGCTCCGGCGCGTCTTCGGGGCTGGTGCTATGGTGGTGGAAAGGCCCTAAGCTTCCCGGCTACCCCTCAGTACTGATAATCCCAGAAAACATACGTGATGATATGCACCACCCACTCCACGTGTCGCACTCTACCCAAATCACCGAATCCAATTACGCCGCCCTGGTTTCAAACTAGTGTTTTTCACTGTTTCATAATTCCTACGCCCCCCCCCCCCCCCCCCGAATCAAAACAATGTGCCCCACATACCAAATTATACCAAAACTTTACACGACCCCGCGTTCAAGTCCTAACCTAACCAATTTTCCAACGTGAGTGTGTGTCACACTGACACTGACAGTCGTCTGTCACTACAAATTATGACGAAAAAAGTTGCCAGCCGTAAGTGGCCATTTTGTTCCAAACACAATGAGGACGGCAAAAGCAGTGCTCTGCCATAGTCCACTTTTAACCAAACAGAGACTGCACATGTGCTCAGCGTGACAGGTGGTGAGCCCATCGCCGCTCTAAGCTGTTGGATATATGTGCAGTCTATAGTCCGTTAGTCGCCTTTTACGACACTCAAGAGAAGAGAGGGGGTGGTAGTATTCTTTCACCGCTACGCGACACTGTTTGCGGAATACAAACTATGCGACTATCTTTGTTATTGCAACAGACTTAGATAGTATAGACACATATATAGTACTAGTAGCCAGAACCTACTAACCAGCATTGGGCCATTGTGGTGGGTTATGACCCAACGTCCCCATATACTGTTGTTCATGTGGGTAGGCCTGTGCCCAGCAGTGGGACGTTTATAGGCTAACGAAGAAAACGCTAGCCCGATGAAATTAGAACAATTCCTATCACCAACCAAACCGATTAGCTACAATATGTGTGTGTACTGGGATTGGAACCAGAGACCTCTGGGTCTAATTTCTTTTAATCATACATCACGCTCATTTACCGGAAGCGTAGGCAGTGACCACAGTTTTATTAACAGGATCCTAACACCGTTCTTTACTTAATTTACTCTTTTATAAGGGTTAATTTTTCCAGCCTCGGATAAAAATTGTCCGTCTGATAAAGTGTTACACGACCTACCTAAAATGTCACCTGTAGATAAAGAAAAGACATGATAACCCCTTGAGTATCGTAAAACCAGACAAAATTAAAAATCTATTGTTTCGCGACCGCCGGCGGTTGGTTGCAAAATGGTTGCGTGATACTCGAACAGACAAATATATTTTATCTGACAATTAAAAAATCAACCTTAAGTAATATTTATTTCAGATAACATAAAATCCATTTTTTATAAAGATTTTAACGGGGTTTAACGCAAAACTACTAAGGAAAGACCGACTGTCAGTCAACCCGTGACGACGACCGGTGCTACTCGGTTGAAACGACGGATATAAAAAGGTATGCGTAGGATTCTTCAACAAGTAGTTTTACGTTAAACTCCGTTCAATTGTATAAGTACAATGGATCGCGAAAGTTTAAAGGTGTATGATATAATATCCATTTAACTTAGACCAGAAGTCTCACTATTAACGGCTGGTTTCAATAACCTATCTATCTGTTGTTGTGCCTACCAGAGTTAGAAATTTGACTTAAGCTCGTTACAAATTGTGTCAAATTTCTAACTCTAGTAGTCAAAACAACAGATAGATAGGTTATTGAAACTGGCCGTAAGTCACGAAGGTGTGTAAGTAAGTTGAGTATTCCATAATTACCTGTAACGATATTCTCCATTCGCGTTCGATCCTGAGATCTCCTTCCGCCGCCACGGCCCTGGTCTCCGCAGTAGCTGCTTTTTGGCCTAACGAGCGGGCGCTCTCCTCCAGACTCTTCCTAGCTTTCGAGTCGTTCTGTAACCTATCGTGATAACCTATCGTTTACTCATAAAGCATAGAAAAACAAATCCCAACCTTAGAAGAAGCTTAACACTATAGTCCTGTGGAGTCTATGCTATAGTAGGGCATTGGCAGGATCTACGTTTAAGTAATATAGGAATAAAACACATAATTTGTAATGACAATGAGATCGACCTGAAGTGCGAACAAGCATGGACTTACGATGAGTTTTTTACAATATTTTTTACAATATAAACATCCTTTTCTTTGGATTATTATACATTATTTATTTATGAAGCTAAACCTATATATTTTAATAATATAAACATTATAATATTTTAAGTAATTTATACTATATAATTACATTATATTATAAAAAAACTCATGGTAAGTCCATGCTTGTTCGCATTTCAGATTGATCTCCTTAACTATCGACGTTTGACATTGTCATTTCAAATTATGTGTTTTATTCCTTTATTACTTTAGCATACACTTTACAGTACCATGTCACATCAACACATCAACTATCGCTCTTCTTTGCAGCCCGCGCTCTTCTTTTCGTGGAAAAGAAAAGCACGGAGGCGGGCCGCGTAGTAGGAACATCAGTTGTGTGCAGATGTCACCCTTCCCCCGGCGCCCGCAGACCATTGGACGGTCACCTACGAATTTGCCAGTTTATAGCTGGGAACAATCACGCTCGTGACACCATTATTATGAACGCGGCAGTTGGTTGGATATAAGTATATAGTGTTAAGCTACTTCCCTAGCCGACAGTACTGAATTCTATAATAAAAGATTGCAAATTTTATGGAAATATTAAGGTCTGAATATTCTACTTACTTCGTATTGAAAAAACATTGTGAGTTTTAGCAAAAGACTACTTAAAACTTTTTGTGTTAATTTCTTTGAGGGCCCTCAAACTTGCACCAAAACCTTAAATGTAGAATTAGCTAAACCTTGCTTCAATCTGTTCTCACGAACTTGAATAATTAATTAACAGTTAAGTATTTTTTGACTTAGATCTCAAAATAGAAAGATTTTCTTTCAAGCCGCTTTTAGTTGTACAAAAGGTATAATGACTTACTTAATAAAAAAATTAAGAAGTTGATATGATAACAAAAAAAAATTACAAATAATTGGGAAAAATTGTGAATAACCTAGCCTTTGGTTAAAACAAAAACAGGAGGATATGATACCTGCGTATCGAGTGCGGTCCTATAAGCCTGCTACGTCTCAGTCTCCAATAGAACAGTAATTCGTTTGATTAAAACATTGTTGGTTAAAATATTTTGGTTTAGCGTTGTAATGCATCGCTCTTTCCCGCTCGCTCAATAGTCATCGACACATTACTTTTTATACAAAAGTGTTTGTCCCCACAAACACATTTGTACTTCGATCAGGGCCCTTATTCTGTAACGATTCCTTGTTTCAAAACCACGTTAATTCCTTAAAAAGTTACGATATCTTCCCAAAAACGTATACGTTTGACGTTTGTGCGCGGTAAGGTTTAGGTGTTGAATCTATAGATTGCGATACAGAATCAGGGCCCAGATATTAAAACAAGATGCACAATAAACGCTCTCAAAACGTACCTAGCGAGATGTTTGAATAATAAATAAAGAAATAAAAAAAAAATGTTTAAGTACAGTCAGCATCAAAAGTAACTGAACAAAAACAAGGTGGCAAAAGTAATAGTCACGTTGTAAGTGTCTTTACATACTTTTCGGAATTATATGCCATTTTTTGTGTTCATAATTATTACTTCTCTATAATTACCTATGGTGACGGTCATGTACTTTTGACTCAACAGCTATATCAGACAATTCTGGTCATTACAACCGTAACAATCTTTTGTTACGGTAAAATTTCATATGCTAAGCTACTTTTGATGCTGACTGTACGCATTTTGTTCCTTCAAAAATTGTTATTCTGACAAAACAAATACCGTCAAATGTATATGTCAAAGCTGCCACTATTCTGCTACGATTTAGTAAGTATGGGATTGTGTATGTAGTTTTTACACAGGGTTAATTATGGACCAAAAGTAAATATAATTATGGTAAAAAAAGTAATAAATGAAATATTTGACGTAAAATTAATGAATGTTTCCTTTTTTTAAACACAATTTCTTTGCCTGCTTTTTAAATCCTATATTTCAAGACGCGTGAGCTCGGGTCGGGCGCGGATTCACTAAATCGCAATTCGTCTGATTATCGAAATTACCAGTTTCTCACTTCGTACACATCGCAAATCACCTTAGTCGCAAAATGTCTAAATTTTAAAATAAGTATGGATTGGGTCGGGTCGGGCGTGGATTAAAAATACCTAATTAATAATAATTCTTATACCAATAATTCTATTCCTACCCATAAATACTTAGATTTTTAAAAGAGGTTTCATAATTTTTCTAGAAACGGTCGAAATAAGTATGAATCAAAAATAAATCAGAAAATTGGTAATTTAGATAATTAGACGAATTGCGATTTATGGAATCCGCGCCCGACCCGTGCGCTCACCCTCGCGGGCAAAGCGACGGCGCGCCGTCATTGGTGCAAGGAGTGAATAATAGCGGACACGCGCATGCGCTTTGATAACGAGGCGGCCGCGCGCTAGGTGACAATAATTTTAATTTTCATAAGGAAGAGTTGAGACAAAAATGTAAAAAAACAATGTTGTATTTAATTACAAGCGGCCGCTCGCGGTTTCACCCGCGTGGTTCCCGTTCCCGTGGGAATATCGAGATAAAAAGTATCCTATGTGTTAATCCAGGTTATAAACTATCTGTATGCCGAAGTTCATCCAAATCCATTCAGTAGTTTTTACGTGAAAGAGTAACAAACATCCATCCATACGTTCCCGTGGAAATATCGGGGTAAAAAGTATCCTATGTGTTAATCCAGGTTATAAACTATCTGTATGCCAAATTCCATCCAAATCCATTCAGTAGTTTTTACGTGAAAGAGTAACAAATATCCATACATACAAACATTCGCGTTTATTATATTATTATAGTAGGATTTGGTTGAACTGCTAATATAGAACGACATGAAAAAATTTAACTGTCAAAAATTAACATTGTATGTGATCGAAGCTGGACCTATGCAGTTCAGTCAGTCAGATTCATGCTACTAACAACATGCCGTATCATCCTCTTTTTGTTTTAATCAAAGAACCTAGCAATTTATTTTAGATGTTCACGTTCATTCTCATAACACATCAAAAGCAGGTTAGGCTATTTGATGTGTCGTGGACAGTCGTGGTTGTTATCGCTCTTAGTAGTACTGCTTTTGGTGTGTCGGAGTCTTTAGGCGGTTAACTAATGTGAAATAGACAAATGTAATATTTATGTCTGAGTTAGTGAATGCGAGTCGAAAGTAAAGCAATACTTAATGCTTGTAAAATCAATATAATATGATTATTTACTATACTTGGTTAAATGGAAATATTATGTCTTCACAGTTAAATCACACTATAATGCTATTTTGTTAGCCGTACTTTAGACGAGATTTATACGCTACCTGGCGCTAAAAGGATAGTTTAAACCAACATGGTTTTTAAAATAATTTGTTTTTTTTCTGTAAGTCACTATACCATCAGTTCATAGTTCCTCAGAGGAAGACTTTGCACTGAGAGAAAACGAAATATAAGATTTACGAGTACAATTATGAAAAAATTACATGTTTTAAACTGTACACTCACAATATATTAGTGCTTTTAATTGTAACCTATGTGAGTATGTGTCCCAATTAATACCTAATAAATAATAAAAGGCATGTTGGCAAGGCAAAACTATTTTTTTTATAATAGAACTTATAGGTACTGTTGTACCTACTGATTGACACAGTAATTTCACTTTAAAGATAATTTAATTAACATTTATGACACACTATTGAGACAAATTAATTCAAATTTAAGTGTATTAAAGTATTACTTCAGTCAAACTTCAAACAGTTGCCTCTTTAGTTTAGTTTAGTAAATAAGTTTTAATGAACTTACAGAAAATCAAATACATTATAAATTGTGAGCTAGATCAAGTTTCAGTCAGGTAGCGCATCGTGTCAAACGAAGCATGCAAACACAACAAATGTAGATAATGGCAAACCTACACAACAAACACAAAATCAAAACAACATAACCTTTGGTCCCGTAGTCAATGAAATACCGTGTGGGACTGAATATGCTTTATTATAAATAAGGCTTTACACTTCTACTCCGAACAAATTACAAAACTATGAAAGGTAATTAATTATATTTTGTTTTGTTGCTTCCTAAAACATTTGTAGCTTGTTAAAAGGTAAACAAGCTTAATACAACACGTTCAACCATAGTTTAAATCAAAATTTATTACAAATTGTAAAGATGAATTTCTAATCACATAATGAGATCAAAATATATAATATGTACCTAATTTATTTATATAAACTAGTAATACAGATCATTTACTGCCTCCGTCTCAGTAGAATACTTTAAATATCACTAGAAAAGTATACAAAATAACTTCATATTAATCTAAGCACATAATCTCATTTAATTGCACCAAATTGTTATATAGCCTTTTATTACATTATATCACTTTAGATTGGAATAAAATAAGGACTATTTAATGGATAATTAATTAACAAAACAATCTTATACAAAGGAGCTGCTAACATTATAATTTATCTTAAAAGTTTGCACTTGTACCAGAAACTTAAATCTACATTTACCTAAAACCAACGTAAACAATCATTATGTCTCTATCAACTATAATCAACCAACAGAGTACAATGACATCTTACTGGATTAAAGCTAAATCTTAATTTAAGATTATGGTGCAAGTCGATCTAAATCAAAAATGATGAATTAAACCTAATACAAACTTAATATGGTCTAATAATACAACCATATGGCGTCACTTCATTCCAGCAACGAGAAAGCCAAAGCAACAGGTAGCATTGTCGTATATCATTACTCTAAAGACTCACGCACATTAGAGCGGGCCGCACCGCACCGAATTCTTCTAACTCACTTTCGTACACTTCATAAATGTACATACGCCTGTAGATCAAATTATCCAAAACTGTCATATTTATCCAATAGATATTGATCCTTACACCCTAGAGACAAAGTTCAAATTTTTTTGCAGAAATTTGTCATTTTGTGGTGGGTTGAAGTGCTGGCGTCTATAATTTCGAACAGTGACCAGCAGGTAAATCTACCACAAAATGTCAAATGTCTTTAATACATTGTGATCTTTATCATAAGAGTACAAAAATCAACATCGATTGGAGAAAATTGACGGTTTTGGATAGGTTGATCTGCAGGCGTGTTTGTTTACATACGCTAGCAGGTGAACCTATCATTTAAAGTCAAAGGAGAACCGGCACTTATCATAGAAAAAATGCTTAACTTGTATACAATAGAATTTGGTCATAAAGTAAAGCTACTATTATTTGCTACCTACACCAAGTTTTGTCTTATTTTTAACGAATCGCGGATAAAAGTTATTTTATTATTAACATTTTTTAATATGGAAACACTGAGTCTTCATAAGGCAGACCAGACATGTTACTTTAAAAATGTCTAACGTGGCCGCATAAACCATAATTCTTTTGCTTTAAAAAAAGAGTGTGTCTGCTTAAACCATAATTCTTTTATATACAATAGAATTTGGTTATAAAGTAAAGTCAATATTATTTGCTACCTAAACCAAGTATTGTCGTATTTTTAACGAATCGCGGATACGAGTTATTTAATTATTAATATTTTTTAATATGGAAACACTGAGTCTTCATAAGGCAGACATTACTTTAAAAATGTCTAACGTGGCTGCATAAACCATAATTCTTTTGCATTTAAAAAAGTGTTTGGCTGCATAAACCAAAATTCTTTTGCTTTTAAAAACGTGAAATGTCAACAATGCCATCACGTCATATTTGATTTGACAGCTAGCGGCTGTACAACTGCCATCAGATATTGCCAGTTATTGAATTACAGATTTAAAAAAATTAAAAAGTATACAACTTAAGCATAAAATGCCAGGTCTCCTTTCTTCAATCAATTTTAAACTTTGTCATTTGGGTATAAGGATCGATATTGATCAGTGAAATATGACGGTTTTGGTTAGGTTGACCTATTGGCGAGTGTAATATCGCACACCACAGGCGGGCCAATACGACCTGTCCCGACTGTAGTATGCGCGAGCCTTAACCGCACACTTCAAATATAATTCAACAATTGGATGACGTTCATTGTGAGGGTTTGCCAATATCGAGCGAACGGAAAGAGTTACCCTTCGATTATATTTTTTTATTCTAACGCAAGCTGTGCTCTGCTCACACCTAGGTGCGGATTCGATTACTAAGTACGCAGTGCTAGTTTTATGAACCATTCGTTCGACCGTATGAGTACACTTAAATTTGTATGGCATCAAAGCAGTTCATCATCATCATCAGCCTATAAACGTCTCACTGCTGGACACAGGTTTTCCCACATGGGTTGATTGGGCAATAACACACCACTCTGGCTCAACGCGGGCTGGTGGTGGTTACAAGTTAGTTACACATGTTTGTTACAAGGTATCGCTACTACCATCCCATACAAATTAAAGTTAGCTTTCTTCGTTCGAATCGTGAACAAAAACTAGCACTAAGCACACTGATATGTGAAGCGTTACATTTAACGGCGTCTCCATAGCGTCGAGGCACTCTTTCTATCCTTACGGAGGAAAGCCCGACAGATGCGATGACATAGAAAAAAATATATGTATAAAACCTACTTCTCATCGAGCTGGTGTATCGTGCTGCCCATTGATTCAGTCTTTGCTTCCAATTTGGCTATTAGCTCAGTTTTATGTTTCAAGGAACTTTCACATTCCTAAAACAAGGCCAACAAAAATTTTGCTCAATTACAGGTATGAACCAAGGCGATGGATGTTATCCAGATTTGTGTTAGTAAGCATTCATAATCACCAGTATAGTAAGCATTTTATGTATTTGGGCTCTGTATAATAAATACGAAGTTAATATTAGTGGCAATTGAAATATTGTCAAGCGAATTATAAGTTGGCTTCTGTTACTACGGTTACATTATAAATATTATAATATAGAACAGAGGTTAGTAGTATACAGAGTCTATTTGGTAATGGAGGAAATACCACCTTCAATAAATTTATTTACAATAATGACTAGAGTTTCAAATGGCGACGCTTTTTCATTCCCCAATACGGGCGGTAGGTTTGTCGTTACTGACAGTTTTTCTAAAGGGTGGTATTTCCTGCAAGTTCAGCTTTTTGTTCGGCGGCCCCTCGTCCTTCGACTTTGCGCCCTTTTGAGCGTAATTTTGTGCTTTGAGTTTTTCTAACTTTTCTCCTAAGTTATTCTCGTTAGTGGTCGGTGATCTGAGAGCTCTGACTAGGTCATGGTCGGGTCCTAGGAAGTGGTTATATTTCTCAAGGTTCTGGAGTATTTTGCCAATTTGCTCGGCTTTCGTCTGAAGCCTGGACACCATTTCGCCCTTCTGCGTCAGTTCCATCTCGCATTCCTTCCGTACGACAAGACGCGGCATTGTGAATACACCATTGCATTAGTATTATAAATATAAATATGATTGTTCCATGCATTCATTATTTTTTCAGCGATATATAAATAAAGGAGGCGCATACATAGCTCGACAAAACTAAAAAGCATAATTAAACAATTGAAGACTGTTTTCAACGATTCTACAAAATGTAAAACAAATGACACACAATAGTGTTGACTAGCGAATTGAAGATCTCTTGGGAAGTTCATACGTTAAGTACGATATCGCCGGCTAATTAATTAGTTAGACAATGAGGTAAAGTGAATGCATGGGCGGGAAGCGTTAGATGGAGCACCCACGCTCGATGAATGGCCTTCGGCGGGGCAACGGCTTCGTAACATCACATTGACAATCACGGGCAACAAAAACAAACCGTTTTTGTGTGAACTCGGTTTCGCGAGTTTTGTTAGTAGCCATTTTTGTTGCATTCATTAGTAAGGTCAGACAATGTGCGTCATAAATTCCATTAGTTCGGTAAAGTTACTATGATAATAAATTAGGGACTGCTTTTAAGTAATAAGTCATTAAAGTTTAGGGAAAACCTAATAGGCCAATCAGCGATATGAGGTAATTAAAATTTCCCAGAGTTCTTTCGATAAATCAATAGAAAATAAAACGTGAAAATTTTAAAGAAGACTTCGTGATTCTTAAACCACCACACAATTTTAACATGGAATGGCAATGAATCTACAAACTAATAATGACCTCGACAATAGTTCAAATCACTCTCATGCTGCACAGGTAGAATTCAATTTAAATATTATGGGATATTCGTGATCTTGACCCAGATTGCAACTTGTTGATCACAATAGTGTGACTCAATAACTGTAAACAGGGTTGCCACGCGTCTGTAAGTATCCTATAGGGTCGTAATTTTATTAAATTGCTTTTCTGTTTTTGTAGCTTCTCAAGACAGACAGACCATGAAAATGTTATGAAACCAAATGCTGGCAATAGAAGGTGCATCGAGGTCAGCCAGCCCGTTTGTGTTAGTGGAAATACAAAATAGAAAACAAGTAACTGAAGTAATTTGGTAGCTTACCTGTAATTTCTTGTACATTTCTAGATTGATAAGTTTTATGTCGTCAAGTTGCCTTCTCAGCGATATAATGGTGTCCTGTTTGTCATGAATATCTTTCTCTAACAGTTTCATCGCCACTTCCATTTCTGCCTTCAATGATATCTAGTGGGAAAACAATGTTTGTTTACTACATAACATCATTATAACATAGTTTTTATTAGGAGGTACTTAAATAAATAAATGTTTAACAAAATTACCTGTAAATCTATCTCTTTCTGCAGTTCCAAATTTTTCTTTCTCTCCTCTTCCAACGCCTTGCCCTGATCGGAGTCCTTATCACTTCTAGATTTTTCGGAAGTCGCGCTTCGGACGCTGCGTTTTTCCTGGAACGTAGACAGTGACACATTTTTATATTCTGCAATCTATTACTTTGTTTATGTTGTGTCATGTTATGCTAATAGCGGACGCCCCATAGTTTTAATGACCACGGTTTAGTCCGTTTCTTTACGCATGTGGTTTAGTGCCGTGTTGTTTTTTCTACAGGCAATTTGTTAATGTCTGGACATGCTAATATCATTATACCTACGTGACGTGATGGAAAGAATACACATCAATTATAACTTGCATAGAAAATTACATTAAATTATAGTTTGCTATGTTTCGTTAATATTATTTACAATGCTGTGATACTGTAAACTCATTGATTGTCGAAACATTAATATAAGTTTTATAATGATGATTGTAACAAAAAGGAAAATTATGGACCATTTTAAGTAAGTATCTAGTAAACACCTACCTAAATATTGAATCTTATGGTAAGTAATGAAAAACAAATATATTCGGAAAAATAATCTCTACACATTTTTTACCTCTTCGTCGGACTGCAGCTCCGTCACTTTCATCCTTGTATCTTTGGTTATGTCCTGACCTGTAGAAAAATCACACGTGAGACGCTACGTAAATAAACACAAGACAGATACGCACACCGGCGCGGTTATTATTACGCGCGCATCGAAATAACTCACATGATCTTAACCAAAATGATGGTTTGGATCGAGATTTTGTCGTTGTATTGCCCATTAAGCCGAGCCGATGGGGCATAACTGTAAGCTATCACAGATGGTGAAGTGTGAAATACGCACGACACTCGCGGCATACGAATGGCAACTAAGCGGTAAGCGCTTAGCGTTATTTGTGTGACTCACGAAATCGCAAGGTGTCTTATCTAATGCACTCTCTATTATTTAGCATTGTCACTGATAGAGCTCTTGTGTCTAACGATTTTGGTAATTACATCTATTGTAATTGTTTCTTTGTAGGGTATTGTTATTACAGTATTTCAGTAGGTAGGTACTTGTTTTGAGAATCGTCCCGGCTTTATTTACATTTACACCTATGGTTATTGGAAAAGATTTGAAATATTTTTTTAATTCGTCAGAGTTTTTGAAAACTTGGGCGGAGGCATCAGTCAAATAACTGTGTTTTTTTCTTTATCCTTCCTTTAAATTAAAACAAAGCAACGGACCGAGACGTAATACGTATCCTAAAATTGAACTGAACCGGGGATTGAATAATTAGATATCCTATTAGCATGATAACATTTCGCTAGCAGACAGTCAACTATTTTGAATTAAGATACGACGATTTCTGCTTCTTATAATAAGTTTTATACTTTAGATTAGAAAGAAAATATTGGCTATCAAGTATGCATTCGAAAGCAATTCGTTCACTTTCGCCAATAAAATAGTTGTAAAACTGCCACACATAACAGTATTCATAACCGCAGTATTCATAATGTTGAAGATTGAATTTCTAATGAACAAGATTCACTAATGCTTGAATATTTCGTAGACAATTTCTGATAGGTACAATGGCGGACTCCGTCGCTTTACCAATCAGTTCTAACTTCTAAAGGTCAAAATCCCTTGCACACCGCATCGTCTATTTAGTATGGGCACGTACCCGGGCAGTCGGTACGCTTCATACGAAAATCGCTGCAAAGTGGTAAAGCGACGGTGATCCCGACCGTACCTCCCTAATACTAATAGCTGTTTCATTCGGCAATACTCGTTCTACCTAATTCATAACAGTGTTATTATATGTTTTATTTACTCTCAAAAATTGTATGCCTGCTCTACCAATTGTTAAAGAACTTCCTGTTAATTACATATAGTACCTATAATTACATAATGCTAATATAGCTAAATTCACAATCAGAAGAATAATAATGCTAGCAGAGATAAAGACTGACGATCAATGTCGTGAAACGGTAAGCTACTTACTTAGCTAACTGTACATCAATTAACTTTCTAGAATCGCTCTTTATTTATCGTAAGTCAATTTTGTTATGATTTCATAATAGCATTTCATTTCTTTTTAGGGTTCCGTAGCCAAATGGCAAAAACGGAAATCTTATGGATTCGTCATATCTGTCCGTCCGTATGTCACAGTCACTTTTTTCCGAAACTATAAGAACTATACTGTTGAAACTTGGTAAGTAGATGTATTCTGTGAACCGCATTAAGATTAAACTTTAAACTATCGCGTTGCATTGCATTAAAACTATTTTACTACTTACGTACTTACTTACAAAAATTAATGGTGTTAGGTCCCGTTAAAATAGTTTTAACGCATTAAGATTTTCACACAAAAATAGAAAAAAAAACAATAAATTTTGGGGGTTCCCCATACTTAGAACTGAAACTCAAAATTTTTATTTTTATTTTACCCATACGTGTGTGGGATAGGTATAGGTCTACCTATCTATGGATAGGTCTTCCAAAATGATATTAAGGTTTCTAATATCATTTTTTTCTAAACTGAATAGATTGCGCGAGAGACACTTCCAAAGTGATAAAATGTGTCCCCCCCCCCCATGTAACTTCCAAAATAAAAGAATGATAAAACAAAAAAAAATATATGATGTACATTACCATGCAAACTTCCACCGAAAATTGGTTTAAACGAGATCTAGTAAGTAGTTTTTTTTAATACGACATGAATTAATTAATTAAAATAAATACACTATTATTAAAACATCGATCAAAGTTACAACGAACTACAAGAACTTTTATATGATGTTACTTGCTGCTACGGAACCCTTCATGGGCGAGTCCGACTCGCACTTGGCCGCTTTTTTTTCCTTTTGTAAGGCAATTATCCGTGTCGCGTAGCGGTGAAAAAATACTACCACCCCGTCTCTTCCCTTGGGTGACGTAAAAGATGACTAACGGACTAAACTGCACATAAATCCTAGAGCATAGACCGGCGATAGGCTAACCACCTGTCACGCTATATAAGCATAAGTGCAGTCGCTATTTGGTGAATAGTGGACTATGGTAGAGGACTGCATTGCCTAGTCTCTGACTAACCCTTTGGGGATAATAGTTATGAATCTTTGTAGGTATGCCATGATTTGTACTTGTTTGTAGTATTAATTACGCAGAAATTTTGAAGTAGTCGCTAGTAATGTGTTGAATATACGTTATAACATTATAAACAATTGAAATCTCTAAACAGGTACCTAATCCTATTATGAGTAACTTACGTGTAGGAGCGTCAAACCGTGTCAAGTCATAACCGCCTTCCCTTCTTTAAGTTTGTACTTATATATCAACTAGCGGCCGCTCGTGGTTTCACCCGCGTGGTTCCCGTTCCCGTGGGAATATCGGGATAAAAGTATTCTATGTGTTAATCCAGGTTGTAAACTATCTGTATGCTGAATTTCATCCAAATCCATTCAGTAGTTTTTACGTGAAAGAGTAACAAACATCCATCCGTACTTACAAACTTTCGCGTTTATAATATTAGTAGGAAGTAGGATAGTAGGATGTGTAAAAAATAACTAATAAGAACAACAAAAACAAATGAAATACTTTGAAACATAATTTACTGTATTTAGTAAAAAGTTTGTCTTAGTGGTATTTCAGCTACCGGCATTTCAAGTAAATTCCAAAAGTACAAAAAAAACGCATTCTATAATAGCATTGTTAATGCAAAATTTCAATAATTAAGAACAATATCTTGTTTTTGAGGATAACTTAATTTTATTTTCTTATAACACTTTTTAAGCTATCATGATATCTAACTATTATTCACGAGATTACACATGTTTTTGTCGTTTTTGAATATCCGTATCAGTTTTTCGACACAGTTGCAGGCACCATTATCACGGATGTAGGTAAATAGATACTCAGCACAGTTTTTAAAAACTCTACTTATTAAGGGATATTTAGTCTTATATGTCAATTGTATCTATTCTAAGCATTGAGATATTAGAGACAATAGTATGAGCGAAATGAATCTGGATAAAAGTGCATTGACGCCTGTCTACCATGGCACACCATTTTTGCAAACGATACGATACAATATCTATGAAAATTATCGCAAATACGTCTTACCTTGCGTATCGCAGTAGAAGGCAGGGTGAGTGTGACAGTGTGAGTGAGATGCACCTCTGGTAGCCGGAGTCGTCACAAGTAACAAATACTGAACAGCAGTACCTCATGTTACGTAATTTTCGAGTAAAAATGGGTTATTAATAAGAATTGTGTTGTGGTTCTAATTGATATGTCTTGAATGAAACCATTTACCATTATACTATAATAAAAATGAAAATTTTATGACTTAAAGCAAAAGATTAGAAATTTGAACAATGGGTACTGATCGCTTTATTTTCAACTTCATCAGACTTTTATGTCGAGATACGGTTTTGTGTTTAGCGACAATTAGTATGAAAAGCGATACGGTGTCGAAAGTTTTTAGATATTTAGGTACAAGTGCGGTGAACGACTTTTTATCCAGGTTTAAATGGCACGGACTAAAGAGACGACACCACGAAGCAATTTGTTGCGCACTGATTTGCAGGTCCACAATCGCTTGGATCACGCGCAATCACTGAGGCGTTTCCAGCCCAAGGGCTGCATGCAGCTCAGTGCTCAAAAACTTGCTTCACGATGCCGCCTCTAGTCTATAATACCTCAATGATTCTAAAGACGTATCACCTTAATTTATTTTATTAAAGAACCGAAAAGGCAAACATCGCTGGACACAATCGGGTAGGCAAGGCACCATTGAAGGAAGACAATGAATCACCAAACAGTTCAGAATTATGGGAAATATATTTACCAAAATATAATGACTAATAATGACTGAGCAGCAATCAGTCATTAACTAATTAGCTTTGTATTCATACCGCAACTTTTGATACTACTACTATGTGTACTTACCGAGTGCGTGTTTCAGTTGGTTGTTTTCCTCAACCAGCTGGATCATGGTGTTTTTGGCGATGGCCAAGTCTTCTTTCATCAGAGCGTTGGTTGTGGTTAGACCCTCGACCTTCGCCTGCAGATTTGCTACCGTTGCACTGAAATAAAGATATATTTTAGGAAGTGTCGAGCCTGCCACTGGTTATTTAATGAAAAATTATGTACGCTGCCACTAGTGGTAAGTTAAGAAATAATGTTATTCGGCCGTTAGTTATTACGTATTCCAATTTGTTCCTTAACGCAAGATTATAAAGTTTAATTTTAAATATATGTACATTATAGTAGGTATCGTAGTGAAATAGTAGTCGTAGTTCATTAGCGGCAGACTAACATAAAAAGTATTTCTAACCTATCACGTGACCTACGGCAGTACATAAAATTTTATTAAATAACCATAAGGCAGGCTAGACACTTTGTATAAATTATAGCTACTTTCTTCGCCGCATTTGTTGTCTAATGGTAAGGACCACCACCGGTCAAAGAGACGCTTGAAGAAACACAACAATAAGTTTTAATAATTTCGTAAAAAGAAAGACACTATGCCTTACTCAAAGGGTCCCCGAGGATCACATTCCCCGAGGATCCTGTCCCGGAGGATCACGAATGCGATAAATGTGATTTACTCAAATGTTTACAGGAAGGCTATAAGTAATAGTCAGAAGATTCTTTTTATTTTTTTAGCAAATTAGCTCTCGTATTTTTAAATAATCATTTAATTGCTTATTGTTTTCTGAGGTTTAAGCGAGCACTACACATTGAAATGAAACACTTTTTTACGGATTAACTCGCGTTTAATTTACTATTTACATAGTTTTTATATTATCCTGACGTTTCGAACCCTTTACAGGGCCGTGGTCACAGGGAGACTCCCTGTCCTTTCAGGGAGAATCCGTAAAAAAGTGTTTCATTTAATTGCTTCTAAAATCTTGGAATAAAATATAAGTATTTATAATATGCCAAGAATTAATCAGATTAGTCGTACCCGATAAGATACAATAATCCACTTCAAAATGAAGTAGATACGGCAATAAGGTAAATATTAATCATACAAAGTTTGTTTACATAGTATGATTTTCGATAACAATAACAATTTCAAGTACTATATGGAAAATATGTATTTTCGACTAGAGTAAAATTTTACATTTTTATTTGTAAAGTCTCTCTCAGTTTCTTAATTACTTAAGTATCATACAAAAGGACTATTACGCAGTAATGTTAACGACCATTGAGTTGCTCAACTGTTTTTCAAATTTCAGGCACACATCAATAATTAGTTAGCTTGCCTCAAACATAAAAAGTATTCATGCGTAATACGGCGAGTAAAACATTTTATTTTCGAAATTAAAGTGACTTCAACGGGTAAATAATGTCACACTTTTTAATTGTTACATTGTAAGAAAATTTTTAGGGAGGTCACCCTTCTATTTACTGTAAAGTTATACAAAAAAGCACCTTTTTGGAGAATATTCTAGCGCTAGTCCTGGGTTTGGGTTATCTGCAAGTTCAAATCTAGGTTCTGATGGTTGCCAACTTACACAGGGTGCATCTCTACGTCACTTTTAACGCCAGATCACAACTTTTCACACGTTTTTCATTTCGGTATCTAATCCCAAAGAATTAAGAGCTCGAGGCGAGTTGCCACATAAGTGTAGTTCACTGCCTATTTATAGGTTTTACTGCTCTTTTCGTAGTACGCAAGCTAAAAGAAACCTCACACTTTCATTCGCTTTTTAAGTGAAGTGAACAAAAGGCCTGAAGCCGGAAAACCCTAAATACAAATAAAGCCTACCTACATTTAAAAAAGCAAACAAATACTTGGCTAAAGCCCAGAACCTGGAATCACTGACAACCTTAAAATTATAAACGCTTTTCGAACAAATTATTGCGTTTGGCACGTTCTACAGCGATTAAAATGATAAAAATGATAAAAATATTTTGTAAAAATAAAATATTTACAAATTAAGTACTTATCTTTATAAAAAGAACTATTGGATAATTATTGTTAAATTATTATCTACCATATCCGACATATTTTATTGTTACAGCTGTCAAATAGCCAATTATTACAACAAAATGGTTGCTTACTTAGGATAGTAGTCGTGAATCAATGTAAACTAAATCTTAAGAGCCTATATTACATCTCGACTGTGATTTTTGCGTAAAATGGCCAATTTTGGCGTTATGGACCTCAGAAACAAACATACATTAACAATTATGACTTATTGAATAGTGTAGAATAGCTATTAGAATAGTGCGTAGCGGCCTCGCTTTTTGTAAATTTTGCTTAACTTTTTAATTAAACCCAAAATGGCAGAGAAAGATTTGTATAAATTGCGCGAAGACACTTTTTTCAGCTCATCGATTGAACTACTGTTCTAAACAAGTGAAATAATTTTTTTATAATGTTATCTCTTATATAGTCGAATAGTGCGTATCGGCCTCGGAATTTTTAGATATCATTGATTTTATATAGGAAAAAAATCTAATTCTAAACTAAAAAACTTCGAAAATCGCTATAAGTTAACTGTGAATTTCTCCTATCTACGATAATATTATTGAGCAAAATTTATACCAGAGTAATTGTTAGGTACTTCATGAGGAAGAAAGATTTTATAATGAATTTATTATCCTATTTCGATAAAAACGATAAATACAACTGCAAAATTACTACAAAATGCAAAAATAGGCATTATACGCAAAAATCACATTCGAGATGTAATAGGCCTCCTAAAATCAATTGTATGGTTGCTTACTTAAGATGCCGGTTAAGCTCCTCTATATAGTTCTTCTGGTCGAGCATAGTGTTGATGTGGCGTTGTTTCGGCTCATTGTTGGAATTATTACCGTTGCCGGGCAAATCGTTCGAGGAGTTACTGCCGCGAAGGTATAGGGAGAAGTCTATCACACCCTGTTGACTGTCTAAATCCTCCTCCTGTAAAAGGGCCATATAAATATTGGCGAATAAAAGTGATTACCATTCCTACGTCATAGTTTTATTATCAACTGCATTCAATAGAAAACTGTTCAAGTTATAATTAATGCTCTAAGCATTTAAAGGGAAATAGAATTTAAAAGAGTAAGCATCGTAAGTAATTGTTATCTACTAGTATTTTTTCTAATGGTTTCCTCTAGTACCTATACCTTTTGTTATTATATTTACCACTGCAACCTTTCAGGTTAATGGTTAGGTTAATAACCATTCAAGGTTAATGGTTATTAACCTAACCTGCACCCTTTTAGGTTGCAGTTGTATTAACTGTTTTAACTTTAAATTACTTAGCTAGTTTCATACGAACAACATCGAAAGTCAGTTAAACATGGTACAACCGGATAAATGTTACGATAAAAAGCATTTAATACATACGTGAAACGTTAATTGTGCCATAGTAAAAACACGAACAGTACCATATCACTTACCTTGACACACAAATTGCAGTCGACGACATTCAAACCAACGAGCAATCCGGTTATAATAACCGCCTCCTCGTTCAGCATAAGCGCGTGAGGTTCAAAGTACTCCTCAAGAGTCTCCTCTCGGTGTTCTAGTAGAATCCTCAAGTAGTCCGCCAGTCGTTTCTGCATCAAAGCCAGTCTTAGCCAGGCTCGGGCGCGTCCCATAGCGGTTCTAAATAAGATTTTACGTATTAGTAAACAAGTACCGCATTAAAATTCGACATAAAAACCAACTAGAAAAGCAGTCGCCTGGATTGTAAATGGTCATGGGTTTCGAGTCAATAAGATATTGTTTATAAGATTTACGCTAATACTACGTATAATTTAATTGAAACACTGAATTGATTGATATAAGATAGAATTCGTTTAATTTTAAACGGAACCTAGTAAAAAGGATCAGGAAAAGGACGCAATATTTAGCTTCCTAAGTATTTAAAGTTTTATAAACTTACTTGACAGTTGGCAAATCTCTGATGCTTGCTGTAATGTCAGCAGCTTCTGGGGAATATTTCTCAACCATTTGAAGGATATCCCACAGTTCTTTCTTGGGCCCAAGAAGTCCCTACAAAAAAGAAGATAATATAATGACAACATTAAGTGTAGTTTACCATTTCGATACATAATAACTCCATGCACTTTTAAAAGTCCGTGTAAATTACAACGCAATTGTTATTATACCTTTTTCGGTTTGAGTCCGTGACGCATAACATGCTCGAGGACGATAAAGAAATGGTGCAACGGCAAATGGTCGCTATCCAACATCCGTCCATAGCGCAGCGATTGTTCAATTAGCTCCTTCACGATGAGCTTCGAGATATTTACAAGATTGCTGCGCTCTATCACCACAGGATCGCGAGCTACAACCAAAAAAATGGGATTAGTAGGGTCGTACCAAAATTATTGATCTTTTGTTTTGATACACATCTGCAATTACCCATCAAAGAATGCATAGGATCGTCGGGAGAAGTGACAGCGCCGTTATCCGAGGGGCGTATGTAAGAATCCTGCATCTCCATGTCATGGAGCTCCTTCAAACAGAGCCACTCCCCATCCACGGATACGCGGAAGTTGCACAGATAAATAGTATCCTGTGCACCGGCCATGTCGCCGTCCGGATTACTTTCGTGGTGGATCCCCGAAGGAACGCCTAACTCAGGCAAGGGGTCCACCCCATGTACCGCGGCAAGAGAACGCATAATAAAGCGGCAAACAAACTAGCAAGCGAAAAAGCAGATGCACTTCCGTTAATCTTGATCACTTCACTATACTCATTGCAAACACGCGGCACGACGAGACAAACGTATTGTGGGATCGTTTAATACGACAATCTAAGGAGTTTACTGCATTTTCGGGAATGGTGACAGAGAAACGGCGGCAACTAGTAGTTTTCCGGACAATGTGTGTAAATGGCTTTTCCAGTAAGGTCAAGACAAATATTGATTTCCTGCTCCCAAGGAGTACTTGCAGAGGGAGGAAAAAAAATCAATACTCGGCGCCGGTGCTGCCATCTGTGTGGAGAGATGGGAAACGTTTGGTAGGGAAAAGTTGAAAGCATGCAAAACTTTTATGCTTTCCAGCTTTCTGTTACAGTAGGAAATATTATTTCTCTTACTAACTAGATGTAGGTGATTAAAAAATCTTTTATTAATACAGAATAAATCAAAAACAATATAAGATAATGAATTTACTACAAAAAATTCATACATAAGTACTAAAAGCCCAAGTAATTGAATAAATACTATTGCTGCTTTGCAAATTAAATTGTTGGTGAACATATTGAAGCCACATTCACGTCATATTGTTTACAAAGTTATACTTTAAAACCGTGTCGCGCCGTGGTGAAAGTATACTACCACCCCCTCTCTTCTAGGAACTAGTGGACTATGGCAGAGGACTGCTTTTGCGGTCTTCATTGCCTAGTCTCTGACTAATAGTGAGCCCATCGCCGCTCTATGCTGTTGGATTTACGTGCAGTTTTTAGTCCGTTGGTCGTCTTTTACGACACCCAAGGGAAGAGGAGGGTGGTAGTATTTTTTCACCCCTACACGACATGGTTTCTTTATAGTTATCCAATATTATATGCCTAATATTAAAGTTTTTGCAAAGGCAATGATGGCTTTCAAAAGGACAATGCCCACGGCCCATACATTTAAAAAACCTAATGTGATTTAGCTTGTATAAAATGATCTTGGAAGCAAAATGTAATTTGTTATATGGGTTGGCTTTTGAATCGAGTCGCCTGAATTTGAAGAAACTAACACTGTGGGGGGTCTAAGGGTTCTTAAATAAAGGTTTATTAACATTTTAGCTGCCGCAGTTGCGTTAAAATATTAAAAAAACCACTTGAAAGTTTAGTCAAAATCGGCCATAAACACGAAAAATGACACGTTTTTAGGTTTTAAAGTACCATAGTAACAGAACACTGACAGCTGTGTTCTAGGCAGTGCAGGGCAGTGGTCCAACTGCTCTGTTTAACTAGTTGCACCATGGGTCTTTACTAGAGGCAGTTGTCCAACTTTAAAAATAGTTGGGCCACAGCATCATTTGAGAGTTCCGTGGTCCAATTTATTTAAAAGATATCTTGCTAACCCTAAAAACCTCAAACTGCAACTTTATGTGTGTATGGTACAACAGGTTTACTGTTATATTGTACCTCTTAGCAGTAAATAGGCAGGTACTGGCTGGCTGTTATCAATTATAATACATACTAACTGCATTTGTCATAATTGTGTCAGTAAAGATTGTAAAACTTTGATTGAAATAAAATCGTACAGAAATTACAAATATATTTAAAACTTCAGGACTCGCTAATGGGTCTACTGGACCCAGGCCTCGGTATATTGGCAGATAACCTTTGAATTCAGTGCTTTGCGACTTTGCCGCTCTTAGTACCTTTCAACGATACATTGTCGCAGCGGGTAACACTCACAGACGCCAGCTAGCGCGCCGCAATTGAGTTTTGTGGACGTAAAAGGTGCGTATGGGTCCGTTGGACCCAGTAGTGACTAAATACGTAAGTGTTTTAATAATTAAAAAACTGTACTATATTATTATTTTTCTTGTTTTAAAATAGAGTCAAGTAAGGCATTAAACGACAGAAATATTCAAATTTACCTGAAAAGAAGGAGAAGACTGCTCAGGAACAGAAGGCTTTAAAAGTAAATGAACATGAATCAGATTCGGAACAAGATTGTGATGAAGGGGACGAAATGTTTATACCACCGAGTCCAGTTGTCCAGCCGTTATCAATGCAAGTCTCTGAAAGTGAACATACATTGCAACCAATTTCACAACCAAGTAAAGGATTTTATCGACCTGCACTTGACTACTTTCGTCCAGACTTAGAAGTGCTGCTTAGCTGGAGTGATCACATTTGTTATTCATAAAGCTATATCAGGTTCCTACTACTTAGTTTCTAAAATTATTGGCTGTTACGACGATTCAACCATACGTACATGAGAGAGTGGTTATTATAAGCATTCCACAGTACATAAAAATCAAGTCATGGCCATAATACCTCAAGTCGAACCACCGCCAGAGCCAAGTCAACCAGTAAGTAGACGAAAAGTTTATTGCGCTCTTTGTACTTGGAAAAAGGACAAAAAAACCAAAATTTCTTGTGCCAAACGCAATGTCGCTCTTCGTGGAGAACACACAAAACAAATTTGTGTAAATTGTTACAATAATAAATAGAAAAAATATTAAATATTGTTAATCAGTTATGCATGTTACAAAAAGCTTAATAAAATAAAAGATGTTGATTTTCAGAATTAGTTCATAAAAACGCATAAGTTGTAATTAATCTCTTTTTGTTTTATTTAATACATAATTTATAGTAAGTATGGGGAAAATATGTGCCATTAGAATTTATAAGAAAATAAAAATAATATAAAGTCCTGAAAGTAACATGAGTCCAAAACTATGTATAATTTTGACATTTTTTATTAAAATTTTTTTAAAATGGTTAAATAATTAATAATTGTCTTTGCATACCATTACTTTAATATTAAATAAATAAGATATGTTCAATAGCATTTAGCAGTTTTGGATATATTACACAATATAATCTGGGTCCAGCAGACTGGTAGCGAGTTTTGGCATCACAAATAGGGGTGCGGGTCCTGAAGTGTTAAGAACATAATGGATGAAGAGGTTGCGTTTGTTTATGTGGAAAGAAAAGGAACAGTGATGCTACAGGACTGTCGTTAATACTATAAAGTCGCACAATAATTATAAAGTTGAAGTAATAGAATCAATTTAGTCCAAAAAGTTCAACTTTTAAAATAAATTTCAAAGTTGAAATAAATGGGATGTTTCGTCCAATTAGTTCAACTAGTTGAACTACCAGTTTAACTTTGTGGAATACGTGATAAAGTTGCTGTTCGAGGTTTTTAGGGTTGGAGAGATATTTTTAATTTAATTGGACCACAGAACTCTCAAAGGGTGCTGTGGTTAGGGTTGCCAGGTCGTAAAATAAAAAAGCCGGACTCAGCGTTGTTTAAGCCGGACATTTTGCCCTAAAAGCCGGACATAGTTTTTGTGGCTCTCCACAGAGAGGTTGCTAAGACACTATTTTAAAGCTGGACTTACGCTTTTCAAGCCGGACAACAGTTTTACAATAAAAAAAACTCAGATGAGGATTTAAGATAATTATTATTTATGAATTACTCATTCTCAATCACTCTTGGCATTTGTACCTACTTAGAAAATAAAAACAACAACAATCTTGTAATTTTCAAACAACAAATGGAAATTCTTAAAATTCAAAATCCACCTTCTATTTGGTGTCCTAGCAATCACCTTCATTAAAATTAAAATTATTGATTAACAAAAACAAAATCAAATTCTTGAGTCTCAAAATCAACACGTCTATAATTTAAAGTAATCAAAAGTCACAGATATTTAGCATTTACATCTACTTTATCGAGAACATCATTCTCCTTAGAGATCATTTCATAAAATTCTTTACAAGTTATGAGCCCCTATTACATCTCGATTGTGATTTTTGCGTAAAATGGCCAATTTTGGCGTTCTAACAACAAAAATACATTAACAATTTTGACTTATTGAATAGTGTAGAACAGCTATTGGCATAGTTCGTAGCGGCCTCGCTTTTTGTAAACTTTGTTCAACTTTTTAATTATAAACCTAAAATTGCAGAGAAAGATTTTCATAAAATGCGCGAAGGAACTTTTTGAGCTTAGATTGAACTACTGTTCTAAACAAATGAAATGAAAAAATTGAATGTTTCTTATGTAGTCGTATAGTTCGTAGCGGCCTCAGAATTTTTAGATATCATTGATTTTATATATAAAAAAATCTTATTCTAAACCACAAAACTTCGAAAATCGCTTTAAGTTAACTGTGAATTTATTATTGAGCAAAATTTATACCAGAATAATTGTTACTTCATGAGGAATAAAGATTTTATAACAAATTTATTATCCTATTTCCTTAGATCAACAATACCAACTAGATAACGCGTCACATACAAAATTGAAGCTTAATTCTGTCCACGTCAATAAATACTTTTTCAATGCAATAAATTACTCCTGTCACTTAAAAATTAAAAGACGTCAATAACATTTAGTGGTGAAATCAACCTTAACAGGCAACAAATAAAGTACTTTTTCCTGTTAACCCACTTGTTACGAGAAAAAAAAAGTCGTCCGATTTTAATAGGTATATTTTTAAACAAAACCTATTTAGGTCTCAATATCAATAGAAAAAATAAGAAAAAATATCTTCTTTTACTGGAAAATCCGGAATATGGTGTCGTTTTAAAACAACGCTAGTAAAATGTACTGCTATGTTGATATGGTATGGAAAATAACACTAATTCGATAACGAAACCATTTATTTCAAAGTTATGATCCAAAATCGCAGCATATTGTTTTTTTATATAGTGAGAATTATTTTTAACATAATCACTTATTTATTTTGGGTGTGATTTAATTGAAAACAATATTTTGGATGCAAAGTAACTTTACATTTTCTACAATAAAAATTTGCGTGTTTGTGGCAGAATCCACAACGCAGTTATGTTTTGCGATACATACCTATATGAATTTCATAATATCGTGATGACTCATGTAGAGATATAGAAGAACGTCCTGGCTTTCACATATCTGATTTTTTAAATGATTCTAACACTCTGTCTAAATTTCAAATAATCGTAACAATGATGGTAACCGTTGATCCTATTAGAGCAGCCAAGAGTTGTGCAATGCTATATCAAGGGAGTGTGTAATCAGAGGCAAATACCATTTTTGCAAATTTATCATTTGCTTCTAGGTTATTATTGTCACAACAATGCAAATTTCTCAATATAAATGAGAAGCGAATTCTAGTGATTGCATTGTAGATTATGGGCATGCTACAGTCTGCAGAATTCATCCGATACATGTATCTTCTCTGAATAATAATGTAGCCACTAAAAAGGAGAACTCCCAAAAAGCGTTGCATCTCATCGACAGCTACATTACCTACTTTATTACTTTGCATTGTATACATATTAGGGTACCTTACTAACAACTGTATGATGCTATTATCAAACATGCACTGAAAATAGTACAAAGGACTTGTCTGATGTCTCTAGACACCCATGATCATATAGGTACTTAATTTCTGGGCACTACATTTTTCTCAGCAACTTCGCTTGATTCAATAATAGTTATAGACGTACAAGTAGCAGTAGACGTTGAAGCCGTGAAATCTCATCAATTCGTGGACGTTTAGAAAGTTGAACTAACGGTACCTCATCTTCACTGTCATCAGAAGTATCATACATCACCTCAACTGGGGCTCGAACTTGTGAACCGGGTAGGTTACGATTAGTAAAACCTCATTTTTGTCTCCAGAGTCTTCATCCGTTACATTCCCGCTGGAGTTATCAGGTGGAAATATTGTTATAAAAGTTGGTACAGACTCATTATCATCCGCTTTTAACTCTTCAATGATTTCGCAAAGTTATAAACGCTTAAATATACGCTTTAAGATTCGATCTAAAAAAAGACATTTGAATTGACAAAAATGGTTCATAGTAGTTCATTTTACTATTGGCGTTTATAAACAACGCCTACTTTTTTTACAAATAACGTTGATGAAATTTATATTATTACTAAGGTGTTTCGTATATAATAGAAGAGTGTTGCATTAGCTATCGAATTTTAGTAGAAATGAGACAATAACATAAATAACAATATATTTTACTCGCCTTTGAAAACTCATTATAAAACTTAAAAACAAAAACAGGGATTACGCTGATATAAACACTTTTAGCTCACAACAAAATCTAAGCAAAAGGTCCAAGCATTATTAATGTTACTAGTAACGTAAACCGTTTTTTTCAAAACTACTGGCAATTTTTGATATATTTTTTATTTTGACTTGTTGTTTTAAAACGACAGTAGCAACAACTGGGTTAATGCCTTGCGAGAAAATAAGAGCTCACTTCTCAAGTGCGCTCTTATTTACCGAGAAACATTTTTAGCCCCGCGCCGAACTGATATTTAATTGGATTTTTTTGACACTTTTTTGACAGTAACTGTTAACGTCAAATTTGACAGAATGGAGCATAGACTATGCGATATTGTGCGATAACAATACATAAGATGAACCACAGAACCGAAATAACCAAACTTGTTCATACTAAAGTAGTCTGTAAGTCTATGAAAACACGGTACAAAGTCAAGTGTGTTTTTGTAGGTGCGGTCTCATGCGACCGCTTGGGGTTTGAGGGGTTAAGTTGTATTGTTGATCAGAGCCTATTTCGATAAAAACGATAAATACAACCATCCGAACTCAGCTTATTCTCGCAGAGTGGAGATTTGTAATATTAAGCATGAACTTATTATCCTATTTTGATAAAAAAGATAAATACAACTGGAAAATTACTACAAAATGCGAAAATGGGCATTTTACGCAAAAATCACAGTGTCGAGATGTATAGGCCTCTTAATTTAACATTGCACAAAAAAACATCATCTTTGCAATTGTTTGTGTCTGTATTCTATTGTTTTCCTTTGCCCACTGGTCGTTTTTAAGAGAAAACTCTTTCATCGTTGGCGTTGTGGTATGGAATCGCAAAATAATATTCTGCCAATTTAAGTAATTCGGAATGAAATTCTTCATTATCAGATGATTTGAAATAAGCAGTCCACTTTTGATGTGCCAATAGCTTCTTAAACTTGCAATGGGAATAAAAAGCCTAACAAAAGCCGGACAGGCCGGACACGACCGTAAAAAGCTGGACACCTGTCAACCCTAGCTGTGGTCCAATTATTTATAAAGTTGGACAACTGCCCCTAGTAAAGACCAATGGTCCAACTAGTAGGACAGAGTAGTTGGACCACTGCCCTGCACTCGTTCTTGGAATGAAGGCTATTGAAATCTGTAGTATAATCTCTAGTCTGATATTTTAAATCATCCATATGCCAGCTAATACATAAAAAATCACAAGCTAACAGTAATATCAAGGTTACTTTATTTAGTTTCTAATATAATCATCAGCACTTTCCAATAAATATTATATTATTGTTTTGTATGATTTATTTGTTTAGAAGTTAAATTATTAAACGATGTATATTACAGTTGGTGTACTTACTCTTTGTACTGTAGAAATATGAATTATCAGGCCTGGATATCAACAGTTCCGGCCATTTGTCTTCTTTTGAAGATGTTACGGACGGAGATCTATCGAAAAAATGAGATTTCACCGACGAAGTAGAAGTCGCCGGCGACACATCTACATTTCTGTCTTTAGATGCCATTATTTAATAAACTATTACATTCTTTTAAAAATAAATGACGTAGGCATAATAAATAACATTTTTTTTATAATTGCAAAACGTAAACGCGTCGATGTAATGTCAATTGCCAAAGTCAAACTGACATTACTGACACTTTTTTTATATATATTTGTTCCGTGAAGGAACAGGCTAAGATCAGAGACCATACTGCCTAGTCATTAGTTTTTTTTTCCTAGATGATAATGAGTGGTGATGATGAATGATAAATTATATTCCCGCAAACCCCTTGAGTCCTCAGTAAAGATGTGGGGCTTTACTAAGTGGGGCTTTACTAAGATCTCACGCGGACTTCTTGAGAGAATTTGAAAAGTGATGTTGCACTGTTTTGTTTCATTTGCCAACACTCATGCACGTTCACAAACACTTAACGGTTAATAATCCACTATTACTTCACATTAATGTTCGAAAAAACACAAATTTTAGAAAATAAAACAAAACTTTCGTTCAGAATTTAAAACAAGCCGCTTGTGGCACTGTATACACTTCCAAACAATTATTGTTCTGAGGTTCAGAAAGCGTTATCCGTTGCAAGTGTTGCAACGCTTCTAAAAACATTTTTTTAGATTTGCAAAACGAAAACGTAAACGCGTCGATGTAATGTCAATTGTAAAAGTCAAACTGACATTACTGACATATTTTATAACCTCAGAACAAGTTAGTGTTCTGAGCTCAGAACAATTTCTGAGTTTGAGAGGAGCTAAATCCACTTTCCATTTTTTTTGTTTTTTTTGTATTATTGCTCTCTATGTTCAAATACACAACTTAGTGCTTAAAATTGGCTTCAAAAGGCGTTATTTCCAATAGAAAAACGACGTTCAAACTTAGTTTCAATCAAAAAGAAACATTTCCAAAGAATATTAACAGATAAATAACACAATAAAATGTTTTGAACAAATGGAGTTATATTTCATATGTACAAAAGGAGATATTTTATTTCTGTTTCAATTATTATTTTTTTAATCGATTTGTGATGTCAAACAAGGCATAATATTCTGTGGTAACTCAGTAAATAGTAAATCCACCCTTATAATACAAAAAATGCCTATTTTTAAAGATTTTCAATATCTAACTCTAATGTGTATATATACTATAAATTTGTGTATTTGTAAGGGAAAATAGAAATCATTTTTGTCGTGTTTTTGTCATAAAAATCAATCCAAAAAGAATATACGCTCTCAATAAGCTTAGGATGTGTGTATCATTCAACATTATGGTAAATATGTATGGCAAAGCAAAATAACTGCGATTATGGTGTTAGATATCTATAATCATTTACCGGATCATATCAAATCTACTGAAAACCCATATTTTTAAAGAATCATAAAGAAACGTTGTTTTTTTTCTTTAATCTGTCAAAGGTATCAATTTTAAAAGAGGGAAAAGATCTCATTCAAAAGGGGATATTTACAAAGCTTCAACATTTTTTTAAAAATACCGTGATCAATAAAAAATATTTTTTGACTTACTTCTGAACTATGGTGGTAATACCTACCTATCACTTTAAAAAAAAAACCTACAAGTTAAACTCAGCATGATATCAGTTTTGTGTGTTTTCTGAAAATTCCTTTATGGTGGAGTTATCTCCTTTTGAACAAGACGCTCCTCCTGTGAGTGACAGTTGGTAATTCGTTCAGGGTTCAGAAAGTGAGTTATACTTTGCCAGTGAGCAATAAACTGAAAATCTGGTCCAATTTTTAAATCCATAGATCTTGACATATTCTGAGTATAATATTTATATTTTTTATCTGTAATCCTTTATTTCAACCGTCAACTGAAATTGTGATTGGTTTAGCATTAATTGTCAGCAACATTATTCACAATTTAGATACGTAGGCACTTATTATTTCCTAGTATGAATTTCCAAACTAAATCAATTCCAACACCTTTGAAAGTTTTAGTAACAAACCCACTAACCTCAGCTGGACAAATGACCGTAGTGAAAATATTATCAGGAAAAGTTTTTGGACAGGATCAGCTAGTTGACTTGATCCTTTTAGTTTATTCCAATGAGAAACCTGCTGTCGAAATGTTGAAAAACGAGCTTTTTGGATGTGGTTATTCTTGCTACAACAGCATTATCGTATCTTCAGACTTACCCAGGTGAACAGAAGTTGAATTTTTTAATCGTCATCGCTTTTATTGATGGGTATTGGCTTAATCACCACGCTTGCCAATTTAATTAAATAATTCGGAATAAAATAATAATACCTACGGTAAAAGCTTAGATTAAAACAAAAAGGGAAGATACGGCATTAGCGTCTCGTGAGTGAGCCGCCAAAATTAGGCCTAAAGCTTAGATTAAAACAAAAAGGGAAGATACGGCATGCTCCTACTTGTAGTCATTCAAAATATAGTCCTACTCAACTACTTAAGCAAACACTCACACACGCACACCTATAAAGTGTAAATCGAGCGAGCGAGACAAAGCGGTAAGTTTCAACGTCAGCGCGAGGGAGTCAGTGTTGTTCGCAGTGTTGTTCGCAACAGACGAGTCGTACGAGTACGACCGATTCCGACGCCACTGCGGAGTAGCGTCTTTCTCTTTTTCACACAGTAGAATATCTGCAATAGGGCGATGTAGCCTGTTCGCTCGGCAAATTGTGACTGAAGTGAAATTGTGCCTTTAGGCCTAATTTTGGCGGCTCACTCACGAGACGCTAATGCCGTATCTTCCCTTTTTGTTTAATTCTAAGGCCAAAAGGCACAATTTCAAATCTTTAAACTATAGCTTCCTTAAATTATAGAATATAAAACTCGTTTACTGTAAAATTGAACAAATGGAAGCAGGACAAACAAGCAATAGGGCGACGTGTTGTTACGTGATGATAAAGCCGAGGGTGCCCTTCGGTTCGCCTAAAATTTTTAGTTCTAATTTCATATGGCCGAACTGTGTTGACCTAAACTTTTCCTTTGTTCTCACTAGTTCGATTCAGTAGTTCGATCGTCGAACTAGTGAGAATTTTTTTTCTCATTTGTTCGACCGTCGAACTAGTGAGAATGTTTGTTCTCACTAGTTCGATCCGTTAACTTATTATTTTTCTGTTGTCTAAAAAAAAAAATAACCCTCGAAATTCAAGACAATCGCTACGCTGCGCTTCGCGATTGTCTTAAATTTCTAACCTATCACGTGACCTACAGGAGTAGGGCAGACCAATATCTATTATATCGGTACTTAATGTTCTTGCTTCTCGATTAATAATAATAATAAGTTAACGGATCGAACTAGTGAGAACAAACATTCTCACTAGTTCGACGGTCGAACAAATGAGAAAAAAAATTCTCACTAGTTCGACGATCGAACTACTGAATCGAACTAGTGAGAACAAGCCAAACTTTTAACGAACAATTATTGTTTTCGCACTATTATAGTTTTTCCTAATAAGTGAAAACCCTACTTTTTTCGGCATTACGAAGATTACGCTGTAATGTTGAAAGCCCAAATTTATTATTATAATTAAGTAAGTTCAAACTTTAATATTTTTTTTATTAGACAACAGAAATTCTAGCTGCCCTACTCCTGTAGGTCACGTGATAGGTTAGAATTTTAAGACAATCGCGAAGGGCAGCGTAGCGATTGTCTTAAAGCTATGTACGGAACCCTCCGTGGGCGAGTCCGACTCGCACTTGTCCGGTTTTTTTAGTAGCTGCCCTACTATCTTTATGGATAAAAGCGTTATGAAAAACCACTGTAGGAGTTTATATATATTTAGGTACATCGTCAGTAGTACTACAAATTGTATGAATGAACACTTTAGGATGAAAAATTTTAGGAAGATCATTCGGATTACAAATCGGTAGGAAGAACAATTTCGGGTAAAGAACTTAAGGTGAGGCAATATGAACCCCAGCTAGTATCCTCAATCATTTGAATAATAGTGTAAATAACAGTTATGTTGAGAATTTTTACGAAAATAAATAAAATAGTTTTAAAGATGTTTATTGCTACTGACATTATAAAGAAGTTGAATGATTCGGAATTATAAACATTAGAAACAGACTAGTTAAGAATTGTCATTGTTAGGATGAAAATTGTTAGGAAGAACATTTTCAGAGTTCCGATTATCGCAGTTGAAAATTTATGTGAACTTTGGCGCACCCCTTTATAACAAACATTTGCCTCCTGCTGGGAATCGAACCCGAGACCTCTGGGTTTATAACCGGTGATCTAACCACTACACCACCAAGGCGGTTAAATAATTAGATACGCTTATATTACAACTTAACGTAGTCTCTTAACTACTTTTTCTAAAATAGTATTACAGATGCGGATGTCTTCTGCTTTATGTCGAACTTTTCCGATCCAAACAAGTTCGATTTTGAAAAACTAGATTCGGATGAGCAGTTTGATGCTGTGTATTTGATCATAAAACTGGCTAGCATTTTCTCCGGTCCTTTACCAAAAGAAGAGACTGACGATGAAGAACTATCGTTTAAAAGGAAACAAAAGAAGCCAAAAAGGAAACCACATAAACCAATTATTATGGCAGATGGTTTGGCGGCGTTAGATATTCTGATGATTATGTCAAAAGATTTGCCACCTGATATATTTTTCTGTCCAACTGCCACACCCGGTTTTGCTAAAGCTATACTAGCTGAGCATTTAAAAGTAAATAGTAATTAACCTTAGGTTTGAGATTTTTTATCTTTGATATTCAAAAATAAAACGCTCTTTTTTTTTAAAGGTTGAATGTGACGAGATAAACGATACGTTTGTTTGGGCTGCCAATGATCAGGTTCTTCACGTGGAAATAGAGAAACCGATTGTAATTCACGATCAAGTGAATGTTAAATCTAAATGCGATTGGAACATGTTCAGTAATGATTTACTACGTTCGACTGATTATGATCATACTCAATTTAGTCCGTTTTGGATGAAAAAGGAATTCATTGATAAGGTAGGTATGTTTGATGTAGGTTTAATTACATAATTTAATGTCATGAAAATTGTAATTCGTAGTCATTTTCTATCAAAAAGATTGCTGCACACGCTTCAAAGAATCCCTACGGTTGTATCTTCAGAGCATCTGTTTTCTGCAATGCCTTGAAGTCTGTTTGGAAATCTCGTAAATCTAAAACTGGAAAGAAGTTTTACTGTAACATAGGCGTCATAAGTGACGGCTCTTTGGGAACAACAAAAGGTACCTAACTACTTAGTAATATATTTATTTATAGAAAATATGTTGCATAAAGTGCTTGTTATTCATTTTTATTATCGAAAGTTTTATGACACTTTAACCTATCACAGGGCATCCGTACATTTTGCCTGTAATATTTTCTGGAGATTCATGGAGTGTTAATAAACGCTTTGAAGAAGACGTTCATGTCAAACAAGAGATAAAAAGAATAAAAAAAGCAGTGAAGGAACATCACCAATTGGTAGGTATAATATTTACCTATTTTTTAATAAACAGTACATGCATAGATGAATGATTGGCCTCGCTGCGGTCGAGCGCAGCGAGACCAATCATTAATCTAAGAGTACATGCAGTACATGATAGATTGATGTCGACCGTGTCGACATGACTTGCTTATGTATGGTCTAAATAGTGTTTTATTCGTTTAATGACTAGGGATACTGGGGAAGAATTGTACGGTTAGAAGGATGAAGTGTCACAGCGTTTTCTTTTAATTTCAGTTGGTACCTTACTGCAAAAAGTTTTTGCGTGAAAACGTAATCAACCAGGCCTTCATACCAGAATCTGAGAGGAGTTCTCAATACTCCATCGAGAACAGCAGCAAGACTAGTGATTATTATTTTCAGTAACCTCATTAATTACAGCTTTTATGTTAATACTTATATATTTGTTTCAAATTTTGTTATCGTTATTATTTGTTTTGTTATCTTTATTGCTTGTTTTGTAATACATACATAGGTACATATAATCACAACTTTTATTATCTCCGAAGGGTTAGTCAGAGACATGCAATGAGGACCGTAAAAGCAGTCCTCTGTCATAGCCCACTTTTCACCAAATAGCGACTGCACTTGTGCTCAGCGTGACAGGTGGTGAGCCCATCGCCGCTCTATGCTGTTGGATGTATGTGCAGTCTTTAGTCCGTTAGTCGCCTTTTACGACACCCAAGGGAAGAGAAGTAGAGGAGGTTCTAAAATATCGATAGGTACCTGGATTACCTGGACAATTTTGCAGCACATGAGGTTCATTTCTCAGGTCGGGCAAAGTGTGTTTCAGATTTTTCTATGCATGGTCCGGGTTTGTGATCATCACTGAGTGGTAGAGCCACACTGCGTTGCAGCACGCATTGGGCCGGCTCGCCCGGCGTAATACCACCCTCTCACGAATATTCGGCGTGAAATAATGGCACTTGGTGCTATTGTGTTTCGTCCGACCAGTGAGGGTTCCGGAGGCCCCTTCCCCTCCCGCCCCTCTTCCCAATTCCTATTCCTCCCTTAAAGGCCGGCAACGCGTCTGCGATTCCTCTGGTCTTGCGGATGTCTATGGGCGGCGGTGATTACTCTCCATCAGGTGACCCGCCTGCTCGTTTGCCTCCCTCTTTTATATAAAAAAAATCTACCCGCATTTGGCGAGCGATTGCTGATTGCTGATTAAGCCAATACTCATAAATTCAGCAGCCTTGATTTCAATGACAGTATGTAGGCTATACTTTACATATTGTTATTGGAATAGCTTTAGCGGTGTTACCAGCGGCTTCTTCTCGGACAAAAGGAATCCATTGTAGGCAGCGATTTATACCTTACACTAGATAGGCCGTTCCGAACACGCACTATGTTCTACTCATTTGCGGAGTCGACTCGGCACCTTGCTTTAGTGTGGCTTCGACATTCATACGGCTTGGTCGCGTATGCGGAGCGGTGAAAATAAGGTAAAAATAATTGTTATTCAAGTTATGTAGTTATATCGTATTATTAGAATAGAAAAGACATTTCTTCAATTATTGTTATAGACAATCTATTTGGGACGTCATCTTGATACACACTACGTTGTCTTTGACCGATCTGGCGCTGCGGAGCACTGCGATGTCTGTCTGTTTTAGACGACATAAATGTTTGAAGCTAAGATTAATGATTGGTCTCGCTGCGACGAGCGCAGCGAGACCAATCATTTATCTATGGTTTGAAGGTTTAAGCGCTGCAGCGGCTGTAGCGAACTTTAGGTCTCTCATTACAGAATTGGAACAAATGGTTTGTATGAACGTTCTTGTCTATATTTTCTATAGGTCAATGATTGTAGTCATGGTTTAGCTTATATCTTACATGGAACGTAATGGAATTAGGACTAGCGGTGTTACTAGCGGCTACTTCTCGGTACAAGGACTCTATTGCAGGGTAATGTCATGGCTTTGTTTGTCAGTGGTTTAGCGTTCCTATAAGCTTTGCAAATACCGGTTGAGATTGAGGTGTCATTATCATTCGACATTTCTAAGGTAGGGCAATATTATTACTGGTGCTTTTTAAGTTTGGACTATTTTATTATAGAACATTTTTATAGTTGGACTATATTAATTCTGGTAATTTTTATATTTGGGCAATATTATTATTGGACATTTGTATGGTTGGATAATTTTATCACATGGACATGCCTTTGGACATTTGTATTTTTGGACGTTTTTCTTATTAGACATAAGTCGCGCAAAGGGTCAAAACACGTTGTGCATGTAGACGATATGGTGTTGTTGGTCATACTAAACGGTTGCCGGGTAGGTAGATACAATTAGCATGTTATTCCCAGTTGTCCCGATATACTTAGATATCACTTGAAATGATTACTGGCATTTTATTCTCAGAGGTTCCATGTCCCTTATAGTTGATACATAGACGCATGTACTTATACTTAAGTGATATAATTACAATAATTAGAAATAATTAATATTAAAATACCTTTTTTGATCTCATGAATTATCTTATTAAAACTTCTAGATCATACCACGGTATAATCATATTCCACATAAGTCCACATAATGTAAGTGTTAAGTTAATATTAAGTGTTAATTCAAGCGTACAATAGGTACTGAAAAACAAGGCTAGTAGCGTATTTAGTCTATTTTTTTATTTTCATAGCAAACGCAATCTATGTTAGTCCAGCAGGATACGTTATAACCTACCTTCTCATGTGCTATTGTTAATGTGAGACCGCAAAAGGATACAACAATATCTTGAAAACAAGAGAAAAGCGCTACTTAGCTCATTGAAAAAAAGAAGTACCTACCTAACTCCCAATGAATCTTACAATACGCTGAATGAACTTATCAAGAATATCATACCACGAATTGGCAGAGTGTTAACTTGATCCATCGTTAAGAGTGCCCAGCTAAGCCACCGAGGGAAAGGAAAAACAAATAAAAGCGCATTTACCGAGCGATTAATATTCGACGGACCACGGTCTCGGCTCGTGACCGCATCGTTTGTTTAACCTCTTCTGTCAATTTGATTTCCGACCTCGGGGTATGTAATTTCCATTACGGAGGCCAAACGCTTTGTGTGTCTACGCGCAGACCAATAAGCCCGTAGAGAATCTCGGATGTTTGCAAGAAAATGTTGTGCGAGGACGTGTTTTCTAGTGTTGGGGGCGCCAAGTTTTAATCTTATTTTTCGGTTGTCTAGTTACGTCAAAAAAAAGGTATGATAAATGTTTTAGAAATTGACTGCTTTGCTAGGAAATTAACCCCTTGAGGATCGTAAAACCAGACACAATTAAAAACCAATTGTTTCGCGACCGCCGGCGGTCTTATGATCCTTGACCTATTAATAGCATATGATTAAGAGTTATGGATTACTACGTGACGTTACTTTCATTAATATTATAATATTCCTTGTTTGTCGTTGATGTAATAAATCCTCTGCGAAGTACTATCACGGCAAGAGATTGTAGTTATTTCATCAAAAGAAGATACAATATTAACTAACTACAAACGGGACTTCCAGCCCACAATTGCTGTTAATAACGCTTATTCTGATTCTGAAAGTAACTTTCGTATTATCGGGTGTTATGTTGTATATTAAATAGGTCCTATAATATTAATGGGTAGAGCTAAGAAAGACACATCTCGTTCGAAAGAGTCATAAGGTATTTATGAAAATTCATTAATTAAGGCTAGGATTCCCGAGCGCAGAAACTAGTAGGGGACTGATTGATTGCACTTCGCGATTCGCGACTGCCAACTTAGCAAAATAATTCTTTATTTTCAAAATTACCTACCTAACTTAAATTTTTTAACTTATAACCGCCGGAATGCCTCACCTAGTATATTGCAAGTAATACGATATTTGAATTACGATTAGACGGATGTTTGAAATGTTATTTGATGCAGTAAAGTATCACTAATAGAGTATTTAATGGCCGGAATGACTAGATAAAAGACTGTGGAATAACATATATTTTATTCCAAATTTTGAGTGCTTGTGATTTGCGAGTAATCTATAATTAAAATACCCTATTTTCGGGAATTTCGAAAATATCAGCCTTAACGCCCATGCACCAACCTTTAAGTAGCGTGCGTGGGATCCAATCGAAATGGCAGCATTGTGATACTACATGTGGGAAGGCTTAAGCCCCAGCACTGGGACTGTTATAGCCTGATAATGATACTGTTTAGTAATATTTTGACTTATAAACTTTTTTTAAAATCAATTATGTTAATCATGGCATTTGCATGTAAACATAATTATATACAATGAAAACGGTATTATCAACCTATTTTTAAACTTTGGCGTTCTATTGCAAATAAAATGTTTAGGTACCTACACGGGGCTTGACAAACAAGTAAAGCTCTTTGCTATAGGTATCCTAGGCATACTTTTAATTTAAATATCTGATCCGTTTTGAACGCGCTGTACCGCCGCGGCTCTGCGCGGGGCGGGTGGCGCGGCGGCGGCCGTCGCGTCTTCGTTGCGGTTCGACTGACTCGCAAAACATCGGGTACAGATATAATAAAGCCTATAATTCTTCTGTCCCACTGCCTGTCCCACTGGCGTCAAGACCTAACGCAGATGGTCTCCTGCGCGAGTGTTCTACTGGCGCAGGGACGTCTGACACTTCTTGCAATAACCTTACGGTTGGACTCAAGGTGCCAGTACAAAAAAAACTTAGTGATGTAAGGAGAGGGGATGTCCCACTGCTGAGCAAAGGGTTCTATCACTGAAATCAAGTCTTCGCTACAATTGAAGGGTATAGGTACGCGGTACGGGCACGCAGCCGAACAGCCGAAAGGTTTATTTAAAACACCTCTAAAGAGTTTGCGTGTGAACCCCGTGTAAACATTTTATTTAACCTATTAGGTACCTGTTACTCGAGCCCTATTAGCGTCCGTAATAAAAAGTGGTTTCATTTAATCTGATAAATAATGTAGGGCCCATTTGAGGCGGACGGCTGCCGCCGTAGCGGCGGACGCGGCGGGCATTCGAATCAAACTCGTCTCATTAGCCCCTAAAGGAAAACTTGGATTAGTTGACCAACTTCCAGTGTTGCGCTCGCCGCGGACAAACTGGGTTTGCGAGTACCATCGCTTATGTGTAATTAAAGAACTGTACGTAAGTACCTATATGTTTAATTATTTTTATTTTGTTCATTATTATCAGTATCAGGCTTTGGTAAACATAAGGCTACTAATATCTAAGTAATTATAGTTTTTAATCATAAACAGCCTCGGCATGCGTCATATAGACTTATTACATCATAAGTATTATATTAACTGAAAGTGTGTCAGGATTGTTAGCAAATGGCAAGCTGTGGCCTCTGCCTACCCCTCCGGGAAGTGGCCGTGATGTATGTATGTACATAATCTAACCTAACCTAACCTAACCTAATAAGGATCCAACAGAATATTATAGTAGAAGATCCGAGTATACAACGACCTTCACCGAGCCGGTTAATGGATGAAAAGTATTTTATATCAAATTTAATGTGTTAAAAAATATATTGCGAGTGGGTTGGCTGAAAAATTTTAGTCCAGTATATGATTAATTAAATATTTAAAAATATTTTTTTTAAACATTGCATTTGTTTCGTTAATAGATAAATTACATAGGTACCAATCGAAAGTATGAAGCATAAAGAACATGGAAACGTTAGGTTGACTATTTTATTCCTGTCATAACATTGGGTAGGCAGGTGTAAACAGGCATGTCAATTTTAGTAATTTCCAACCGTCTGGTTAAATAAATAAAATGCATGTTTGTAAGTATAAAGATAAGCTTATTACAAACACACACACACACACACACACCAAACCAGTGCAATGTAAAAAAATATTTTTTTTTAATATTAAATTAATCATTAAAGGTACTGGACGGAAATTTTTCATCCAACCCACTTGCGATATATTATTTAACTTATTAAATTTGACATAAAATACTTTTCATCCATTAACCTTCCCGGTGAAGGTCGTTCTATACTCGGATGTTAGACTATTATAATCTAAATAAGACTAAAGGGGTTCACGGGACGACCAATAAGTTTGACATTTTCCTTGTATTTTCTTTTTAAGTAAGTATATCAAAGATTCCGGAAAGAATATCAGAAATCCAATTTAGTCTCGTTAAAACCCATTTTATTAGTCCATTTCGCAACGAGATTTATATCAAACTTGACTTATTAGATTGTAAAGAAAAACTTGTAGTTAGCTGATTAACGTCTAACGCTGGCCAGTAGGCAGCGCAAACTTTTGCAGTAAGTTTATATTCAGCGCGGATTACGCCTCGATGGTTTTATTTTTTTAGGATTTACTATTTGGTCGCCTCGGTAGCGGTAGCAAATTCCAATTCGAATTTTGCATAGTAAGATTAAAATAATACTGCTTTTAAAAAGGTGACACTGAGACTCGTATTCTAAAACCAAACTCAAAATCATATCTATGCTTAAATACAGTTAGAAAGGGATGGCGATATATGCGATGAATAATACCATCCTTTTCTAACTGTACTCAAGCAGAGATTTAAGTGTGAGTTTGGTTTTAGAATACGAGCTTAAGGCCCAAATCCGAAGGTTAATTTCCAGGTTGGGTAAAGTCTGTTTCGGTTTTTTTGTATGCTTAAAGCCCGGGTTTGTGATCACCATAATCCGCATTTGACAAACGCGGTGGTTAACCCAATAAATTTTAGCAATGACGTTATTAAACTCGTAATTAAAATGTGTTAAATTATCTAAAATTTTAGGTACTTATATAAAAAAACTAGCAAAATGTAAATATAGTAGGTAAACTCGCATATAACGCTCTTCCATGATCCCAACGGAATTTCTAAAAATCCTTTCTTGTCTACACTTTACAAGAACCTGCCAGCCCAATTTCAAGTTTGTAGCATAGTTTTCATAGATTAGCCTGTCAGTCAGTCAACCAGTATGAGAGAGGTATTCGCTTTTATGAAATTGAGTTTTGTTTAAAAAGGGTAGAAGAATAAAAAACGCAAGATAAAATTTTTAAGTTTTTAAACTGATTTTGGGCCTGGGTGTTTTTTACGTATAAGTATGTTTACGTATCTAGTTAACCACTTAAAAAAGTTTCACAAAAGGCATAACTCGGGCTAGATAATTGGTGTGAGCGTAAAAAGTTATTTTTATAACTCAAGTTGAGTGTAAGCTCGCCATTTTTAAAATCACAAAAATATTGCAAACCTTATAACACAATTTCGTAGCAATAAAATAAAACACATTTTTTATACAATCCACTTACAAATAAGAAGAATCCACGTAGGAAATACCGAATGTTCGTATCTCACTTCTCGCTCTGCTAGGTGGTCGGATACATTTCAAGCCACGCCGAAGAAAGAGCACTTAAATTAGAATTCAACGCGCGGATTCTTTTTGAACCATTAAAGCTACACCGGTGCTGACTTGGCTTAAATTCCAATTTGTACGTTAACATTGTCGAGTGACTTGCCACACGATTTATTGGTGCATTAATATTACATTACGTCTTCAACTAACCAATTACTGGAACCAACATAATTTTCATCTCTTTTAAATGAAGAGTAATGCTATCCCGTTTTATCACCTTTCATGACCGCCACCTGTGAATGTCTGTAGCAATAAATAACTTAATTGTCTATTATAATTGAAATATGGCTGCCATAGCAATTATCAAGACAGATGCTTAACATTGGCCTTTTGTGCGAATCTACGTGTCTACGGTAGAGGTTAAGGGGTCATACGTCTTGTGTGACCTCAGAACAATAACAGTTATTGTTGTAGGTCTGCAAGCTTTTGCTTTGGTAAAACTCGGAGCTTGCCGTTCGTGGTCCCGAGCCAACCCCATGACATAGAAGGGATGGTACTCAAATATTTTTATATTCAAGCATCCCTAAGCTAAGCTATAAAAGCAACTTTAATGTGAACTGCGGAATACATTAGGTACAAGTCAACATAACAAGAGAGAAGTCGAAACGGTATACCCCGACCATGTACTTATTGTACACCTTGATAATGTCAATCAAATTGAATTTTTGCTTATTGTGTACATAATTTTGTCTGTTTTGTAGTTTAACTTGATTGACTCTTTGACCTCATCCCTCCTTCTCCCTTCCTCCATAGGAGTACGCGTGCTGCTCTCCGGAGTCACCAATTTACAGTCTCTAATATTCCATCACGCACAAAGAACTTTGGTGACTCGTTTCTTTGCCGCACTTCCAAAAGATGGAATAGTCTACCAGCACACGTAGGTATTCCCTCCTACCTATGACATAGGGTCCTTCAAACGAGGCGTGAAGAAGCACTTTGTGGGCCGGCAGAGTGAGGGTGACTGATGCTACGTCTCTTACGCTGCACCAATTGTCCTCGCGCCTGGACCACAGTATAAATATGAGCTAAAGCAGTAAGAAAGCTACGTACAAACGCTCGAATCGACGCACGCCCACAGACGCTCGTCTTTACAGGGCCCCTAGGCGGACATCGCAGTGCTCTCAGTAGCGCGTGTGGCGTCGAGACGAGTGTTCACTGTTGCATTTTGCGGGCGCTGTGCGCGCGATTTTTAAAAATGCCGCGAGTGTATTGCGTAGTATACCGCTGCTTGAACTCGGCTGCATCAAAACCGGAGCTTTCGTTTTTTAAATTTCCTGCTGATGTTGAAAGAAGAATGATTTATTATTAATAAATAAATAGCTTTTTCTTTTAAATAAATCGTTTGGTTGTTTAGGTGATATTTGGAGTACTTACGTATATTTTTTGAGCGCGCGTTATTTTAATGGTTAAAAATAATAAGAATTGATACTACGAAACTTCATCGTTAATAAACTTTGCTTTAAAAATTGATATCTGAGGATCTGTGTGGTTTCTGACAATGAATCCGTTATTAGAATGAGAAAAAGTAGCCGCCATATTAAACTTTTTAGTTATTTAACCGATTGCTCTAAATATCGATATCAGATCTGTGTGTCTAACCGGAGTTTACTAATTGTACTACCGGATGATTTCGTTGAATATATCGAGAAAATAGACGAAAGTTTTCGCTGTTGTTTTCAAAGAGAACACATTAATTGTAAAGTAGCTGTATCAATTTATAACGAAGTAGACAAAATCAGTTTTATAGTGCCGTGTCCATGTATACCGATAATTTTTTAAAAAGCTATTCATTAGAATGAGAATTTTTTACACTATAAAATTTAATAATAAAGCTTTTCGAACGTGTCGTAGCAGGCGAAAGTATTTTTCAGTGAGTTATTTATAATAACTAACGAAAAATAAAGACTTCTTAAAATATTAAAGATTTTTTAATTACACAATTTTGTTTGTAAACTAGTCAATTCATTCGATTATTTGATCATTATAGAACCCAAACAAACGTTTTGATAAATAATAGAAAAATTACCTTTTAATTTTATAAAAATTAAAAGTGACAACCCATAAGCTTTTCTAGTTATCTCAAAAAAAGCGCTAACTAGCTGAGATACATCGCTAACTAAACAAAAACTTTATCAATTTTACAAAAATAAGAGGACAACCCTAACGCTCAATTGGCGCGTATGTATATAAAACAAGAAACAGGCCCAGCTTCCGTACTGCTTTAGCTCATATTTATACTGTGCCTGGACTTCATTTCTACTTAACATCAGGTGGAGTGGGGTCATTTGCCGGGCTAAGTATAAAAAAAATATAAAAAAATACCGAAGCATGCGACAGGGAAGATGAAGAATATTAGCTTCGTTTCTCCACTGTATTCGTCAGCCACAACACCATCGTCAGAAAGAAAGAAATGATATAGCCTGGGTCTTCGCCGGTCTGCAATTCTTCAGCAATCTCCTGTAACGAATATTCTAGTAAAACAGGTCACCTACCTATAAATATATTATTTGTTAAGAGGATGTGTAAATTTAATCTTACCTGGATTAAAATTAAATCTGGTTAAGTCCTCAATCAAATGAATTAATGTAATGTTTTAGTAAATAATGGAACATTAAATATTATAGGTACTAAATCAGATGATGGTTTTAAAAGTAAAAAGTTTAATACATTTTGTGCACTACCGAAACCTTTATTAGTGCGCTTTATATTTAATGGGATTTTATACGTAAAGACTACTTTAAGCTTTTAATGATTGAGATTGCGAGTTTTAATGATAGTAAGTTTTCATAATAGTATTAAGTATTAATAATAGTAACAATAGTCATAAATAGTAGAAAATATTATACTAACCGCGTCGCGTAGCGGTGAAAGAATACTACCACCCCATCTCTTCCTTGAGTGTCGTAAAGGCGACTAACGGACTAAAGACTGCACATACATCCAACAGCGTTGAGCGGCGATGGGAGTAGGGCAACATTATTTTCTTGTATTTTTTAACAGTTTATTACGTATTTTTTTAATCTCTAGGGTGGGGCAGTTGCCCCTACCGCCCCCCTGGCTACGCCCTTGATCATACATACACACACCCACGACTATTATCCCCGAAGGGTTAGTCAGAGATTAGGCAATGAGGACCGCAAAAGCAGCCCACAACCACAATCCACGGCACACCGAATTACAGCGATCATTGCAGCGTGATAGGTGTCGAGCCTTTTTTAAAATGTGAATCGTCATTAGGGTTTCCACCTTTTTTCAGGACGAATAAAGTATTTTTTCATTTTGTTGGTACAAAATTAAGTACATAGAATAAAAAAGAGTATTTATTTGTTTGTCATTAAAAATGTATTTTTTGTTGCTCTTTGCGATATTGAATTGACTCTTGAACATATTTACAGCCTCTTTGCAATCAAAATTCCGTGGATACCAGTTTATTTAGTCTCATAAGTACTCATAACCAGTAACGAGCCAGTAATAATCAGTTTATAGAGTATTTTAGCGTACTTTATTGGTGTCGTAGATTATAAAGTACTTACGCCAAACACATGAAAAAGAGGACAATACTCCATTTTAGAGTACGGGTGGCAACCCTACTCGTGATAGTGACTACATCCTGCCTGATGGTAAGCAGCCGATGCAGTCCAAAATAATGAGAGCGCTCCTCACCGTGGAACAAGCACACCCGATCATGACGGCCTGCTTAAATGCCGTTTCACGCTCCGCTTAATTAAAAGACCCGGGACTATAAAAGCTGGGAAACATGCGCCGGCAAAGAATTCAAAAGCCGAATGGTCTTAAGGTCCCCACAGGCGACCAGGTCGCCTGCAGGTATCGGCCTGTAGTGAGTAGTACAACGCGCGGGCAGCGGCGGCGGCGGGTAGCTAGTACTAACTGACAGGCTGATACCACACCGGCAGGCCGGCAAGCCTGTCAGTTGGCTGGTACCTGCTGGCGTGCCCTACACACGATCAGTTCGCCTGCAGGTATCAGCCTGTCAGTCCCGCCGCCGCCGCCGCCGCCCGTGCGTTGTACTACTTAACTGGCAGGCCGATACCTGCAGGCGACCTGATCGTCAGTGGGGCCCTTTACAGAGGAACGACTTGCCAATTTTTTTGGTGCCAGCAATCTTTTTTTAAATCTTCGAGTGTACGCTTCGGTGGTCAAGTGCATGGCCCGCTATCTGGAGGTAGGTTCAATTGCCAAGTAAAGTGTCTTTTTGATTTTTCAAAAGGCATTATGTAAGCGTAGTGAGGGCTTGATATCAATGGTGGAGGCCTTTAAACAGCAGTAGGACTCTGTGACTCTTCTTTGTGTCATGAAACGAAATCAAAGTTTTTAATATTTTTTTACCTTATTGTTTCAGATATCTTCATTCTTACCAATCTTTACGATTCGATCGGCTAAACGTAAGGTATATATTTTACTAGTTTTGCACAGTAAAACAATACAATAACAGGGCTACAACTTTTATTGTTGAAATGAATGATAATAGATGCGTCCAAAGGTATTTATACCTAGGAATTCGTGAATTCTTGCAAACAAAATTAATCTTGCCATAACTTACACTAACCCCAAAACAACATGACATACCGCTACTTCCAAAAGATATCCAACAGATCAAAAAGTTTTGCCACCTGACCTTCCCGAAAGTTTCGACTGTAATCAAATAAAAACTTTGCGTCGCGCTGCTAAATTAGACACTTGCGTATCTACGGAATCAAAAGTGGAAGTTTCGAGAAAATAAATAACTGGCTTCCCCGGCCCGGCGCTTTGTTTACCCTTCCGCCTAGTAGGGGCCTTACCGTCACATTAACGGGGACCTGCGATTTTCCTTGGCGTCCCTCCCCGGGACATTCGTTATCTGTTCCAGCTTGGTTCTTGGATTTATTGACTTTTTTCCCTGCCTTAATTTCCAGAGATTCGGTCGAATGGCCCACGCCAGCACCGGAACATTAACGCTGCCCTAGGGAAATATCGTTTGTGTTTTGTAGCATTTTTAAATTGTCTTTAAGCCCCATCTTTTGGATGGCGAGCTTTTCTGAAACAAAACTGTGAAGTGGCTAATTTAATGGTGATACCATTGCCGCGAATTCCGTTGTGAGCAAAGAATAACAACATTACCTTTGCTTAACGGAAACAGGTAATTCGGTTGTGGTGTCGATGGCTGAGGGGAGTCAGGTTACATCGAATTTAGGCTTATCGGATTAAAACAGTATGACGTAATCCGCTACATTTTTCGCATCTGAGTTTATTGGTAGTGGGAAATCGGAGGTTCTTCAAGCAATATTCATACATATAATCACGACTATTATCCTCGAAGGGTTAGTCAGAGACTAGGCAATGAGGACCTAGTCCTCTTTTCACCAAATAGCGACCTCATGCAATTGCGACCGATGAAAACCTCAATAGTTTCTAGAAGTCGTAGAGTCACAGCGCGAGTGTTTTCCCGTTGCTTACAAGATGCTGTAACCTCCCCCCCTCTTTATATTTGCTACACCTAAATCTAAACCTAAATCTAATGCCTTTCACACCTATATGCCTAGCTAGCTTATAATACATACACACATCCTCGCCGCTTTACCTTAACTTAAATTATTATCTAATTCTTAAAACTAATTAACCTAATTTATCTACAATCTAATGGTTGTGTCTGGAGTTTTGTAGAGTGTGTAGCGTTTGTATGAAGATGGAACCTTAGCATAGCTTAATTCTATTTGCAGTGAATTTCAGTCAAGCAATGTAATATTATAATAACTACTATTTTGGCCAGATCGTCTAGTGAACCCTCCGTTGTTAACCGCATTTAAGTAACTCAAGTTCTTTCGTGAAAGTTTAGTAATTGGCTTATCCCTGTGTTAAATTATTTTCTCCTGACCTAATTACCTACCAGTCTATAAATCCTAACATAAATATGTGTAGCCTAGCAATGACTCCGTCTGAACTGTGACCTAAATCCTTCACTGCAGCTGCGGGGAAGATTTGTAACCACTCAAAGGTAATCAGATGATAGCTTAGCTTGTAGGTATTATTATTTATTATCAGTAGCATGATACATAAGAAGCCTGGTGCAATTTATATAAAGGTCTTGTGGAATTATAAGAGTCTTGTGGAAATATAAAAGTCTTGTGGAAATATAAGAGTCTTGTGGAAATATAAAAGTCTTGTGGAAATATAAGAGTCTTGTGGAAGTTTAAAAGTCTTGTGGAAATATAAGAGTCTTGTGGAAGTTTATGAGCTCCAACCGCCGCTCCATAGCGTGCCATTACATCTCATTGTTTAATTATGGCCCCGTCCACTTTGGCTTTAACATTAATTATTAGCTTGTAGCTTTAATTCTTTCAAACTGAGAATTTACATCTCCTCTCAAAATCTAATTTCATTTTACATTATGAACTATGTGTTAGCAATTTAAATTCTTATTATTCCACATAAATCAATAGAGTTTATCTCAAGGCTTGCTATCATCCAAATATCCTTTTCACATTAAGAACTTAATTATTCAATGCAATAACTTATATTCAGTTCCGTAAAGGGTAGATAATTTAATCAAACGCCACTTCAGGCGGTGGCTAAAGTAGAATGCTATTAATACAGGTAAAATTACTTTTATTTACTCCTAGTATTTATTATACAGGTCTTATAAAGTTCCAATATAACTACATTGGATTGGCTGCATTGGCAGATTATCACATCTTAAGTTTATTAAAGGATGTTTAATTCATTCAATATCCTTGACTTTAGGAAGTGAACTGAAATAGAATACTATCATTTGAAGTAAATTACTTTGGGTTACTCTTAGTGTTCATTATACAGATCTTATAAAGTGTAATTACATCTCAAGTTTATTGAAAGATGTTTAATTCATTCAACATCCCTGACTTTTAGGGAGTGAATGTAGTTAATTATTTTTTCATTAACTTCCACCCTCTGTCTCTCAGACTGAGTGGTTAATTTGATAGACTACTAAATCATAGTTAGTATACCTTTAGTAGGTAGTAAATTAGGTAGTTAATTATCACTGTTAATCATTAAATAAATTACATTTAGAAGTTATCTTTTACTCACTTTAATAAGTATAAATTAGACTGTACTAGGTATTAGTCTGATTGATTAGATTGTTCCCATCAAATATTTCTATGTTTCATATTATTAGAAGTAAGTACTTACATATCTTAAGAGGTCTATTCGAATGGTATTAGTAGACCATTGTCAGGCTAATTAGCTGGTTGTTATCAATCAATTATTTCTATGTTTCAGATTATTAGAAGCTCATAGCTTGCAATGTCTTCTTTCAACGACTTATCCTAGGTTCTAAACTGGTTTTAGTTGTTCAGTTTGTATCAGCTTATTTTTGCTAAGGTATCGGATGTAAAACTTTAACACCTTGAAGAGTGTAGCCATGTGAGATCGTATTGCATCCCAGGGAAAGCTAACAAATGCCTGTTTGGTCATATCAGTGTTAGAAATCAAACATCACAGTACGACTAAGCTTATTTGCTATAACTTTTTAGTATTTTTCTTGTAATAGAAAACCAGTCTAGACTTTTAGGTACTCCAAAGTAATGATGGTACGATATTATCATACTTCTGTTAATTATTTAAAATGAATAATTAATTGGTAACAACTTTAGGAAAACAATTAGAATTTTACCGGCCTGCGGTAACAGATTACTTGCCTAGCTAGGACCCACATCACTTCATCATAATTTTATTTAGCGCCGTAACTTAATTATCCCTGCCTTATTAGTCTGAATTAATAACTAACCATATATATATATCCGCCTACCTATAGATTCCTACAACTTTCCTCACTTGAAAATGCCTATATTTTGTCGAACTAACAGTCCCTCTTGTGTACCTTGCAAACTAGGCCAAGCCTCATTTAATTTAAATTCGTGGTGTGTGGTGAGAGTCGCATTGCCCCTGAAAGCAACTAACTCCTAAATGTTCTATCAGTCGAGCCAGTATACTCAGTGTGTTATTTTCCTATCACTACACTGTATGTATGGAGATAGACTCGAGATTGGACTGGGTCATACGGGTCTACCTCCAGCTAAATGGTGTCTGACCTATCTTCAACTTTCACTAGGGAGACAACTGTCTCTCCCCCATTACTCCGTCGAAGATAGTGTATTGTTTAGCGTAATAGTGTAAAACGCCGATCTTATTAAATACAATCAAAGATCATCCAGACCGAAGTCTGTTGAAAGGTACATAGGGTTTTGTTGTCACCGTGACTCGTTTCCGCCGATGTACCCCAGAATACTTCATTCTGTTAACGGATTCGAGTTGCGATCGCAATAGTTTACTTTATTAATAACTTTCAATTTCACAAATCTTAATTAATATCGCAGCTCGAATATCACTTAGCGCACTATCAAGCTCGGACGCTATTTTTCCCGTATGAGTCGTACCGCACTCTTAAGTTGGACCGCTCCGTTGACGTCCCAAAACTGAATGTCCGCTAATTTTCCCAAGCATCTTAACTTTCCCGCCACGCGCGCCTAACATACCCCCGCGCGAGTCCACTTTTCTTCCCTTCCACCAATCGCTAGCCGTTTCCCCGATGCCCCCCGCCTTCGCGTCGCGCCACGTGGAGCTATCATCCGACCTCTCTTTCTGTCTTTTTCTCAACCTCTCGCTCGCTCATTGCCGCTTTCGCCGCGCAATTCTAAAATTTTTCCATAATCTAACCAAATCTCGTCAGATAGCCAATATTACATCTTTGAATATCTAAAAGTAGCCTTCTATTAACAATTCCCTCTCAATAATCATCCACTTAAGCCAATAATCCTGTATTTTGTGAAATTATAAAAAGTTCCGTATTCCGACCATAGATGGCGTCCGCCCATAGGTGAACCACTTTGCCGACCCCAGAGCAGTCCCCGCGAAACTCAAAATAAAATACGGTCCTAGTCAACCTAGCAACCTTACGCGAAGCCCAAATAAATGACTTCCGCTAGACGCCGCCTATGTCGCAAGGGACGCGCAGAGCAGTCCCCGCGAAATTCAAAATAAAGAAGTCAAACTAGCAACCTTATGCGAAGCTCAAATAAATGACTTCCGCTAGACGGCGCCTATGTCGCAAGGAGCACACAGAGCAGTCCCCGCGAAATTCAAACTAAAGATAAAGCGCTAGACCACTGACCATTATTCTGAACTAGTTTATTATTCCCTTTTCATGCTTATTATTAATGGTGCTACGCATTAATATTTATTTTAGTGCTACTCCCATGCATTCCTTACTAACGGACGGATACCATTCATTCTGTACCGTTACAGCCGCCCCCGATAGAATTTAAGCAGATAAAGTACCACTCTTATCTGCGGCGAATTATATCTAAACCCTGTACTTAATTAAGTACAAAATAGCACCTCCTTCCTTGCCAACCTCATTGTCATCCTAGCCCTCAAAGATATTACTACTATTTATAGTTCCTCCCCAAATCCCTAATGACTCCTTCCTCCATAAGCTTTCTTATTGCAAAATAGCCCACACCCCTCATTCTATTCAACTGACACAAAATCATAATCGCATACCCAGTTCTCGTGTTCGAAACGAAATCCCAGTAAACTTAGTCTCGGTAAATATTTCCCAATAACTTAGACATCTACCATTTCTCTAATCATACACAACCTCCGAATAATGATTTGCCTTTTGTTTACCATCATAACAACAAATCATAATATAATATAAATCAATATAACAGTCTCTTGCTCTGTCTACTAACGCCCCCTAGCGAAAACTCTTCAACTCTATGACGATTCCGACGTAAGTTTATAACATCTTCCGAACCATTCAATTATTCTATTCTTTAAATTATTTTCCTAGAATAATTTCAAGTACATCTGTCATCATGGCCTTCTTTTAACTTACGTCCCTTCTTACAACTTGTTTCGCATCTAAATGTTGCAACCTAGGGATCGAACCTGGGATCTTTCGTGGGTGAAGCATCAACCACTTCGCCGTCATGGTCTTTTAGTTCCAACTAGGTTAATGAATAATAATTAATAATTTGAATTAAAACTTTCCTTCATACTTTAACGCTACCAATCTCATCTTAGCTTATATAATTACCTAAGATAACGAAACGTCGGAACAATTGTCTACCTCAGGCAGGGATCGAACCCGCGTCCTCCACAATCCCTAATTAGCTACTTCTTTCAACCGAAACCTATTTTCCTCTCCGCGGATAAGAAATCTTAACCAAACCCCCCCATAACAACCAAAACCAGTAGGCATACCATCATCGCCCAAGAGTTATAACTTTATTTTAGATGAGATACATCTAATGTCTAGTCCTGCAAATAACCGAGATAGAATACTAGACTCGCTTCTGTCCGGTACGCAGTGACACCCACTCACCGTGCATACAAATAGAGGTCTTAACGCCTTACAATAAGGTTGTCGATCGTAAATACTTAGGAAAAACTCATTCACTCTAAGGGGGTACGCATCTCGAAACACGTCCTTGAGTTTTGAACTAGCTACCCCGTAGTTCAGATCTATTAGAAGTTTGTGTGCTATGTATATCCGTCTAACTGTCAATGTATGCGTCATCGATAAATACTTGTTAATACCCCGGTACGTGTTGGACATTGTATACTAATTGACAAGTACTGAGCTTATACGTATAAGCAAATACTTATGCCAAAACCTATCTAGTAACTATGTCTCATCCCTAGTTATTACTATGCACGAAAGACAACATTTAGACTCATTTGCTAATATATAATACGTCAATATCCCCTTACTTTCCTATACCTTTGGAAAATATCATTTTCTTTTTAAATTAAACAGACCGGTAACTATCTTATCCGCCCCCACAACTCTACTTAACTTCCTACCTTTTATATTACTAATAATCGGTCAAATCGGTAAATAATAAGTCATTAAAGGTGACACTTCGTCTTAGTATTCATGGTAATTAATATCGTAAGTTCCTTCTCGTATTTACTGAATTCCAAACTGCGTGATTCAATAGTGCTAGTTTCCTTTTATTTTTTTATTTTTTTTTTATTAGATGTTTTTAATTTTATACTCGCACAAGACACATTATTAAGATGGTAATCTCCCGAATGTTTGTAACTCTAATTGGTTACTCATTATGCATTCTACTTTACTTTTCAGCCTTCCGTCCAGATGGTAAAATTCCCCAGCAACACGAGATCCCCTGACCACGCCAAAATGAAATGCCATCAATGGCCTCTGTTTCTGCAGCCTAAGACATTATCTCTCTATAGGTTAGTCAAGTATAATTGTCCTGATTTAGACTTCACAAGACGCCCCCAAAGGAACCACCTTACAGCAGAATTTCCGCAACTTTAAGAAAGGCTAGTTTAGGAAATGAAGCTAAATGGAAACCACTTAATTTTATTGTGTGCTGAGTAATTCCCACTTCTACAGCACAGTTCCGAAACTTCGATTCAATTACTTCACCAGGTAAATCAAAATAAACCCTACACGCTTAACTAAGTTCTATTTGTGCCCAGTGCGACTAAAAATATTCGAACACCCTAAACAAGCTACTTTTACTAATTTAACAGTGCCAATTAAGAATGCTCCCTTGTGTCATCTATAATTTTATTGTGTGCATAGACGACCAAAGACCTCGCTTTCAGCATGCCTTCTTCGTTGGACCCGCTTAGTTAAATACTCTAATCAAAATTCTAAAGTTACAATTGAAAATGTCAAAAGTTCGAATATTATGCAATAGAGAATTTCTCTAACATAGTTACTCCATCTCTTCGCACTATTTAGTCAGGCATATTGCAATTCAAGTATTTATTTTAATTTATAATGACCTATCTTCTCCACCCCTGTTCACATACTTTAGCCATCCCTATCCACAGCTGCGGTGAAGATAATTAGTTAATGAACAAAACATCCTATAAACACTCTATGTTGCTACCGCAATCACAAGAAATATTTACTAGGAGGATTATCTATCATACAGCTGACTATAACAAAATGAGTCCCCCTTATCTTTCTCCGTTCCTTCTCTAACGTAGAAGACAGCAACAGACAATTAATATTTAATTACTTATAATTTAGAACAACCCTAGGTAAAACGCTACCACAAAACTAGACTAGAACCGAATAATACTAACCGAAGTAAACTTTTGTATTCACACTTGCAAATAAAATATCTTTATCTTTCCGTGATGAATAATATTTTGATAACACTATTTCATCAACTCAATGTCCCGGCCTACATATGTGAAAACTCCCAATCAATTAGTTTGTATAAAACAATCTAGATGCAACATGCAGTTCACATTAACTAACAATTTTAAGGTTGTGCCATAATTTCGACAATAACCTACCTTAGCACTAATTTTAATCATCTACAATTTCATCACGTACATATTAGATGCCAATAATCTAGATTATTTAAGAATTCTAGCAATTCATATTAATATAATAAATAACCAAAACAAGATAATCCCGCTTTGACAGTCTGCGCTGACCTTCCCACAAGTCAAAAACGCGTTTCGTTCGTCCTATCATTTCTAAACCTGTAGACATTTACTTTGTACTAAACAAATTCTTGAGTTAATAATTATTTGCCAATTGTTAAGCAAACCTATTTAATTTCATAATAACAATTTTAATATAGCAGTATTAGAATATTATTATAAATCTCGAACATCTTTATTTATTATAATCAACATTACCGGTTAAAGTATTTGAATGGCCTAGTGCGAACTAGGTTTCAGGTCTCACCTCGGGAAAATAAATTTACTATTGACTTTAAAATCTACTACTTATAAATTTATTATTTTCTTCTGACATATAAAGATAGGCTATGACTCTAGGTCGGGTTTAGTAAACTTTGAACTATGGCTACCTCCACAATAATCTCGATTAAATATATATATCCGCAAAACGAATTATGTCTAATTCGGCCGATTTTATTAAATTTAAATTATGCTACTAAACAGTACGTATCCTAAGAACGTCACACATCCGAAACCCATTTCAGTTCTAATTTCTTTACCCATCTAAATTAAATTTTGTACCTGTCGACGCGAGATAACATCTAAATAATTACTTTGTATGATTCGAATTGTGATAGTTGATTTTGTATTGTAATCTCGATAACGCAATATCAGGGATTTACTTATTAATAAATTTTACACTAAGAAATTTATTCTCAGCTCGCAATATCATCGCTTTATTTCCGGCTTGAATGTTTCTGCGGACTATGAGTTTAAATTTATCCTACAACTTAAAATTGTGGTATATAAAATCGATCACTGTTTTATAAGTAGCTTGCGTTAACTTTTAAAATAATAAAACGAGTTAACTATTGATTATGACGTGACATCCGCCCGCAACTCGCCTTTATAATTGATGTGATAACATACGCTATTGTTATCCCTATAGCGTAACAGTGCTATAACTCGTTAATTTTGCCGTTAAATCTCGACTTCAAGCCATCAACTATTTTTTTTTTTCTACTATTATTTTTTTTTTTCAATTTATTATTCTTTCTTTACTATTGTATTTTTCTTCCGACCCCTATTTTGCTCCCAAGCTCAATTAATATCTACCTTCCACAATTATCCATCATCCGTCAATCTTAGGTATCCTCGAGAAATATTTCATCTTAATCGTTCAACGGAGATAGACAATTGTGCAAGGTACCCTTCTTAATAGGCTAATCCAACCCAGTGAATTTAATGATTTATCTATCTCTACCTATCCTAACTAATTAGTCATGTAGTAAAGTCTTTTCTTTTCACCGCTCTCCCGACTTAGATATCTCTAGGTAACTCACAACTGATAATATTAGGTAAGTAGGTATAGTAAGCTGTGCCCAGCGAGCTTTACCTCTGCGTACGTTAACCTCATCTTAAGCTAATAATAATCCTTTATAAATCTTCATAATTAACTATTTATCACGATTTCAACTATACGGTAAGAAGCAATGATTACCGGTAACGACTAATTACAACGCTGCAAGAGTATTTCAATTATACATATTATTATTAGACAGCACCCTTTTACCATCATCCAAAATAAAATCTTTTATTGGTAACCCAACGCCATCTAGCCTCGCTAATAAGTAACCTCCCCACAATAGAGTAGATATTAGATAGTTGTTTCCAGACGGTAACGACTTTTATCGCCTACTAGACGTATTTATCCGTTTACATTATGCATCCCAAACTACGTTGCTTTTAAACCAAAATTCCTACTAGCAATGAATAGTCATATGATTCTATCCCCTACATGACATACCTGCTACTTGTTATTACTTATAATCGCGATTCCTCATCAACGCGTGTATTTTGAACCGTAATACTATTTTATGTTACTTTTCCTAGGATTTTAGCGAACTAACAAAATGAAGCGGCATTTCCCATGTCATTGCATTCTAATCTACTACGTGATAAGTATTAGGAAAATCTCTTTCAATGTAAAAATCGCAGGTATTAAAAATAACAGGTATGGAAAATAACAGGTGATTCCACTTGCTATAACAAAATCACATGATTACGCGATAAGGAAGTTTCCTCTCCGATTGGTTTTATGACGTCATGTTTTATAATCATTCCTAATTCTAGATTGTTTATGGTCTCGCTAAATCATTTGTCTCTATGGTCCAACCATAGACAAAGAACGTTATAGTCCTTGACTAGCCTAAACTACTCTATGGATTTCAGATGTGAGACTCAAGTACACTATTATAATTTTTTTTTTCTCTAACATAACCAACAAAATAAATTATAATACGTGGAATAGCACATCAACTAAAAACCGCAATCGCTCAACGATTATTAGTCAAAATATAATTATTATTAGTTTTATATTATGCTGTTAGCGTCATAACTTTATAATATTGTACAGCATATCGCCGTCCTATAATATAAATTGAATCCAGCAATAACTTAGTTGGTTAATTCTGTCCAATCTCGCCCCCTTGCCTTTCCATCCGACAGCAATAATAATTAAACCGCCCCCTATTCTACAAATCTTTCTAAATCAATAAATGTTGAACTATGTCACCCCATCGACTTTTTACGATCCTAAAAATAACTCAACACAAGGCTGTATGAACCAGTTGCCTATGCCTATATGAAATCTATCACCAGGAATAGAAACAAAACTACAGTTACCATAGCTCCTAACGTCAACAACAAAAATTGGTTATCTGGTTTCAGTATTCAAGAAAACAATTACTAAAGGTTTCAGTATTCACAGATAACTCAACAATTTTAAAATTTAATACTCCAGACCCCCGGATAATAACTATATCTATGTACTTCGTGCACTTATGATCCTTTGGGAAAACAACAACGTCTAACAGCCGCACGGTACCTGATGCTGGCGAAATCCACCATTAAATAAAGAAGAAAAAGATAATGACTGAAAGGTATTGTATTTCAATTATTACTCATTACATTATTGTTTTGTAGCTTTATCTCCTTTGACCTTTAACCTAACCTGAGAATCTTTTTGTTACAGATTTCGTACAACAAAATTTAGCTCCAGCTCTCATTGCGACTGTCTACAATATTGGTCGAACCCGTAATACAAAGTGTATGAATCAACTTTAGAAGATAACAACGTTTATTGTGAAAAGTGTCAAATTATAATTCACCCACTATCAAGAGCCCGTAATACAAAGTGTATGAATCAACTTTAGAAGATAACAACGTTTATTGTGAAAAGTGTCAAATTATAATTCACCCACTATCAAGAGCCCGTAATACAAAGTGTATGAATCAACTTTAGAAGATAACAACGTTTATTGTGAAAAGTGTCAAATTATAATTCACCCACTATCTCTGAATTAATTAATCTTCATTGAATTATTCCCTATTAAGCCAATTCTAAACTCACGCATCGCAACACGACAACAATTTGTGGGAAAAAAAATCCCACTTCTAAATTAAAGTATTACCGCTTGACTGAAATCCAATACAACTATAATAATGATAATTTATAACTTAACTTTCTGATCCTGGTCATGGCTTACCAAATTGTAACCTCCCCCCCTCTTTATATTTGCTACACCTAAATCTAAACCTAAATCTAATGCCTTTCACACCTATATGCCTAGCTAGCTTATAATACATACACACATCCTCGCCGCTTTACCTTAACTTAAATTATTATCTAATTCTTAAAACTAATTAACCTAATTTATCTACAATCTAATGGTTGTGTCTGGAGTTTTGTAGAGTGTGTAGCGTTTGTATGAAGATGGAACCTTAGCATAGCTTAATTCTATTTGCAGTGAATTTCAGTCAAGCAATGTAATATTATAATAACTACTATTTTGGCCAGATCGTCTAGTGAACCCTCCGTTGTTAACCGCATTTAAGTAACTCAAGTTCTTTCGTGAAAGTTTAGTAATTGGCTTATCCCTGTGTTAAATTATTTTCTCCTGACCTAATTACCTACCAGTCTATAAATCCTAACATAAATATGTGTAGCCTAGCAATGACTCCGTCTGAACTGTGACCTAAATCCTTCACTGCAGCTGCGGGGAAGATTTGTAACCACTCAAAGGTAATCAGATGATAGCTTAGCTTGTAGGTATTATTATTTATTATCAGTAGCATGATACATAAGAAGCCTGGTGCAATTTATATAAAGGTCTTGTGGAATTATAAGAGTCTTGTGGAAATATAAAAGTCTTGTGGAAATATAAGAGTCTTGTGGAAATATAAAAGTCTTGTGGAAATATAAGAGTCTTGTGGAAGTTTAAAAGTCTTGTGGAAATATAAGAGTCTTGTGGAAGTTTATGAGCTCCAACCGCCGCTCCATAGCGTGCCATTACATCTCATTGTTTAATTATGGCCCCGTCCACTTTGGCTTTAACATTAATTATTAGCTTGTAGCTTTAATTCTTTCAAACTGAGAATTTACATCTCCTCTCAAAATCTAATTTCATTTTACATTATGAACTATGTGTTAGCAATTTAAATTCTTATTATTCCACATAAATCAATAGAGTTTATCTCAAGGCTTGCTATCATCCAAATATCCTTTTCACATTAAGAACTTAATTATTCAATGCAATAACTTATATTCAGTTCCGTAAAGGGTAGATAATTTAATCAAACGCCACTTCAGGCGGTGGCTAAAGTAGAATGCTATTAATACAGGTAAAATTACTTTTATTTACTCCTAGTATTTATTATACAGGTCTTATAAAGTTCCAATATAACTACATTGGATTGGCTGCATTGGCAGATTATCACATCTTAAGTTTATTAAAGGATGTTTAATTCATTCAATATCCTTGACTTTAGGAAGTGAACTGAAATAGAATACTATCATTTGAAGTAAATTACTTTGGGTTACTCTTAGTGTTCATTATACAGATCTTATAAAGTGTAATTACATCTCAAGTTTATTGAAAGATGTTTAATTCATTCAACATCCCTGACTTTTAGGGAGTGAATGTAGTTAATTATTTTTTCATTAACTTCCACCCTCTGTCTCTCAGACTGAGTGGTTAATTTGATAGACTACTAAATCATAGTTAGTATACCTTTAGTAGGTAGTAAATTAGGTAGTTAATTATCACTGTTAATCATTAAATAAATTACATTTAGAAGTTATCTTTTACTCACTTTAATAAGTATAAATTAGACTGTACTAGGTATTAGTCTGATTGATTAGATTGTTCCCATCAAATATTTCTATGTTTCATATTATTAGAAGTAAGTACTTACATATCTTAAGAGGTCTATTCGAATGGTATTAGTAGACCATTGTCAGGCTAATTAGCTGGTTGTTATCAATCAATTATTTCTATGTTTCAGATTATTAGAAGCTCATAGCTTGCAATGTCTTCTTTCAACGACTTATCCTAGGTTCTAAACTGGTTTTAGTTGTTCAGTTTGTATCAGCTTATTTTTGCTAAGGTATCGGATGTAAAACTTTAACACCTTGAAGAGTGTAGCCATGTGAGATCGTATTGCATCCCAGGGAAAGCTAACAAATGCCTGTTTGGTCATATCAGTGTTAGAAATCAAACATCACAGTACGACTAAGCTTATTTGCTATAACTTTTTAGTATTTTTCTTGTAATAGAAAACCAGTCTAGACTTTTAGGTACTCCAAAGTAATGATGGTACGATATTATCATACTTCTGTTAATTATTTAAAATGAATAATTAATTGGTAACAACTTTAGGAAAACAATTAGAATTTTACCGGCCTGCGGTAACAGATTACTTGCCTAGCTAGGACCCACATCACTTCATCATAATTTTATTTAGCGCCGTAACTTAATTATCCCTGCCTTATTAGTCTGAATTAATAACTAACCATATATATATATCCGCCTACCTATAGATTCCTACAACATTCCTCACTTGAAAATGCCTATATTTTGTCGAACTAACAGTCCCTCTTGTGTACCTTGCAAACTAGGCCAAGCCTCATTTAATTTAAATTCGTGGTGTGTGGTGAGAGTCGCATTGCCCCTGAAAGCAACTAACTCCTAAATGTTCTATCAGTCGAGCCAGTATACTCAGTGTGTTATTTTCCTATCACTACACTGTATGTATGGAGATAGACTCGAGATTGGACTGGGTCATACGGGTCTACCTCCAGCTAAATGGTGTCTGACCTATCTTCAACTTTCACTAGGGAGACAACTGTCTCTCCCCCATTACTCCGTCGAAGATAGTGTATTGTTTAGCGTAATAGTGTAAAACGCCGATCTTATTAAATACAATCAAAGATCATCCAGACCGAAGTCTGTTGAAAGGTACATAGGGTTTTGTTGTCACCGTGACTCGTTTCCGCCGATGTACCCCAGAATACTTCATTCTGTTAACGGATTCGAGTTGCGATCGCAATAGTTTACTTTATTAATAACTTTCAATTTCACAAATCTTAATTAATATCGCAGCTCGAATATCACTTAGCGCACTATCAAGCTCGGACGCTATTTTTCCCGTATGAGTCGTACCGCACTCTTAAGTTGGACCGCTCCGTTGACGTCCCAAAACTGAATGTCCGCTAATTTTCCCAAGCATCTTAACTTTCCCGCCACGCGCGCCTAACATACCCCCGCGCGAGTCCACTTTTCTTCCCTTCCACCAATCGCTAGCCGTTTCCCCGATGCCCCCCGCCTTCGCGTCGCGCCACGTGGAGCTATCATCCGACCTCTCTTTCTGTCTTTTTCTCAACCTCTCGCTCGCTCATTGCCGCTTTCGCCGCGCAATTCTAAAATTTTTCCATAATCTAACCAAATCTCGTCAGATAGCCAATATTACATCTTTGAATATCTAAAAGTAGCCTTCTATTAACAATTCCCTCTCAATAATCATCCACTTAAGCCAATAATCCTGTATTTTGTGAAATTATAAAAAGTTCCGTATTCCGACCATAGATGGCGTCCGCCCATAGGTGAACCACTTTGCCGACCCCAGAGCAGTCCCCGCGAAACTCAAAATAAAATACGGTCCTAGTCAACCTAGCAACCTTACGCGAAGCCCAAATAAATGACTTCCGCTAGACGCCGCCTATGTCGCAAGGGACGCGCAGAGCAGTCCCCGCGAAATTCAAAATAAAGAAGTCAAACTAGCAACCTTATGCGAAGCTCAAATAAATGACTTCCGCTAGACGGCGCCTATGTCGCAAGGAGCACACAGAGCAGTCCCCGCGAAATTCAAACTAAAGATAAAGCGCTAGACCACTGACCATTATTCTGAACTAGTTTATTATTCCCTTTTCATGCTTATTATTAATGGTGCTACGCATTAATATTTATTTTAGTGCTACTCCCATGCATTCCTTACTAACGGACGGATACCATTCATTCTGTACCGTTACAATGCTTTTGGCCAGTCAGCCAGGTAAGCCACTATCAAACTCTGTCGTAAAAGCTTACGTTACCATCTATCTATCTATTTTAAACTTTTCTCAAAGTATTGAGATTCAGTGGATCGAATAATTAATTCGCAAATCTGTACAATACACCTTTTAAAATAATGTATGGTTTGATGAAGATGCAACTAGTGAATCTTGTACGATCAACTGGTAATATTCCACTTCAATTGAGTAGCTCAGTGGACGAAGCCTTTGTACAAATAGGCTCGTCGAACCACAATGTATTGCGTTTCTCTAGCGGCCGTCGTCGTTGCGGATGCCCTTTGGCCTCATATCTTTGTGCGCCGCTGTTGGTTTAGGACCCACGGCAGAATCTGGCAGAGATAGGAGATGGGCACGCACGTATTGCTTTCGAATCGTAAACATTGTAAGTGTTTTATTTGGAAGTCTTATGTAAGTTACTATGGAGGTGTACAAAAGTGAGTGTTGCTGTTTTGTTTTTCTCTCGCATCTTTATTTTTGTTGGTGCATCATACAACTCTAAAGGTATTACAAAAAAATGTGCAAATCGGTTGAAGGATCAACTGGCTTCCTAATTACTGCTTCGTCATATTTCTCATAGATTCAGAATGTAACTTTACGATACGACTGCACCTGTTCTCTTTTACCATAACACGAAACACTACTTTGAGTAAGAATTATTCATGGAAGCTTTAATGACGTAATAACGTTCTAATCCTATAACATAAAGTGGGTACCCGAAGGGCGGCGGGTCGAAAAATTTGTTTAAAAATTCAATACCGTCTATAAGAAACTCGTTCTGGAAACGCAACGGCCTGCGAACATTCCCATTTTCCCTTAATAACACGGGAGAAATTGCACGATTAGTGCGAAAAAGGATACCTACCCGTCCTTTCGATTGCGATACGCAGACCGAGACGAAACTTTTTCAGTATTAATGCCAATGGAAATATGAGAGAGGTGTAACGCCCACATTCCCGTAAAAAAGTTCGAATATGTAATACAAACTGAACCCTCGCCTCCGTTTCATCGCTCATATTAACTAAAACTACAACATTATTCAATTTATCACCCCTAATATTCAGTCGTACATCTACGAGTGTTAAGTCTCGCTAGGCATCAATTTCCTGCATTGCTGTCCTGTGGTTTAAAAGGTTCTCCAGTAAACTTACTTATCCAAAGTAACTATAACAATTAAACCGCAGGAACTTATGTCGCCAACAGGCAGCGGTGACCGATTCTCATTAAGCGAACGATAATGCTTCTATGTCGGTTGACCAGAAAACAAATGCTGATTGTCCCTTAATTTGGTTCGTGCAAAATCTGAAACGAAAAAGCTTTACGGACTAGGTAGAGCGGGGTTACTGCAAAGCGAATGACATTTAGGCAATGGTGTTTTAGGGATGTTTATTCGCTTAGGATTTGAGTCAGCGCTGTGAAATGTAGTCGATAAATAAAATGGATTAAAAATCCGAAAAAGGAAGAAGTATCTCGCGGAGTTAGAGTGCTCTCCGAGCTTTCGTGTCCTCTTTAATAATTTAAGTCCATCAGTGTGACGGAGCCTTTTAATTTTTTTTATGTGAAACGAACGAATTTTGTTTCTTCGTTGCGCATTTCGTTTTAAATTGTCGGCGGTGATTATCGCTTCTTATCACAGTTAAATTTGCTGTAAAAACGGCAGAAAGGTTTTGAAAATTATTAGATAAGATTTATATTGAATTCTATTTGTCGAAATGAAAATATTTTGTTATAAATAGTAGCACTCACTATTATCACGGACACGATTAGGTACCCTGATATTATTGACTTTAATTTTAAACACATTTTTCAAAAAAAATGCATGTCACTAAATCCAGTACTTACCCGTGATACTACCGGTGGTCCTACTGGTAGGACCACGAGGAGTTTTTTTTTGCCCGTGGTACTACTAGCCTCTCTGGTAGTGCCACGGGAGATTTTACATTACCCGTGGTACTACTAACTAATCAATTTAATATTCCCTACAAACGTATTTAGAGGTAAGCATAAGCTTGAAAAATCGAGTGTTGTAGAACCTTTTTTTTTTTTTTTTTTTTATGATAAGCCCGGCAAATGACCCCACTCCACCAAAGAAATGAAGTCCAGGCGCGAGGACAACTGGTGCAGCGTAGGAGGGAATACGTGTGCTGGTAGACTATTCCATCTTTTGGAAGTGCGACAAAGAAACGAGTCACCAAATTTCTTTGTGCATGATGGAATGTTAGAGACAGTAAATTGGTGACTCCGGAGAGCAGCACGCGTACTCCTATGGAGGAAGGGAGAAGGAGGGATGAGGTCAAAGAGTTCTTCAGAGCACTCGCCATGGTATAAACGGTAAAAGACGCTGAGTGACGCAATATCTCTACGCAATTGCAAAAGCTCGAGAGTTTTAGTGACCTTAGCATTGCCGATAATGCGCACAGCGCGGCGCTGCAATCTGTCCAAGGCATCGAGAAGGTACTTTGCGGAGCCGTCCCTAAGGTGAGAGCAATACTCCACGCAAGACCGCACCTGTGTCTTGTATAATAGACACGACTGATCAGGCGTGAAGAATCGCCGCACCTTGTTCAGGACACCGAGTTTACGTGAGGCATTTTTAATCACGCTTTCGATGTAGTCCTTTTGGTTCAGATCGCAGCGGATATTCAAACCGAGCATGTTAATACTGCTATGCAGGCTTAGAGATGTACCCTGAAGAGAGGGAAGGGGAAGGAATGGTGACTTTTTCGCTGTGAACGCACACACCTGTGTTTTCTTGGCATTGAACTCCACCAGATTATCGGAGCCCCATTTAGAAATGAGGTCCAACACCCGATCGAGCTCAATGACAAGATTTGCTCGCTTCATTTCGGTGTCTACCCGCTCAGCCGTTAGGTGACCGTTATATCCCCCATGCACTGTGCTATCATCTGCATAGCAATGAATGTTTCCAAGTGGAAGCATGTCATTGATAAGCAGAAGGAACAGCGTGGGGGATATAGAACGGAGCCTTGGGGAACACCAGCGTTCACTGATATGAACCGCGAAGCGCATCCATCCGAAAGGACACGGATTCTACGCTCATGCAGGAAGCTAGCAATCCAGGTACAGAACTGAGCGGGCAAACCGTATGCCGGGAGCTTGGAGAGAAGAGCTTTGTGCCAGACCTGATCAAAAGCCTTGGCTATGTCAAGGCTAACTGCCAGTGACTCGCCTCGCTTGTCAATAGCCTCACCCCAGAGATGTGTGACGTACGCTAGAAGATCACCCGTTGACCGTTATGGCCGAAACCCTGCGATTCCTCTGGTTTTGCGGGTGTCCATGGGCGGCGGTGATTACTTTCCATCAGGTGACCCGCTTGCTCGTTTGCCTCCTTCTGCTATAAAAAAAAAAAAAAACCCATATTGACGATCGTGAATTAGGGAGTGATCTTATAGGTATCGAATAAGCTGTTTGTTCAATATTCGTTCTAGGATCTTACACAACACTGAAGTTACGGCTATAGGGCGGTAATTAGTCGGATCTGACCGATCTCCTTTTTTAGGGATCGGTTGCACATTAGCTTCTCGCCAAGATTCCGGCACACAACCCGAAGAGAGCGAGAGACGGTACAGACGCGTTAACACAGGGGACAACTCCGCTGCACACATTTTCAGGACTATTGCTGGGATGCCATCAGGACCGTTAGCTTTCCGGACATCTACATCTACATCTACAGTCTATCGACTGCAGCTCCGCACGGACATCACACTGCCTGATTTTAATATCAGACATTGTGTGGCCACAGTGAGGAATTGAGGGTGGTTGTGCATTACAGTCATCGATCCGGGAGTTAGCCGCAAAGAGTTTGGCCAGGAGATCGACCTTTTCCTGCGGCTTGTGAGCTAAAGTTCCGTCACGACATCTCAGTGGTGGCAGCGAGGGTTGGCAGAAGTTGGATTGCACGGCTTTAGCCAGACGCCAGTAGCTACGGCTGCCCGTAGGATGCGTCAGGAGTTCTTGGCCTACTCGTGCAACACGCTGGGCATCCGCTCTAATGTAGGCCCTCTTACACGACTTGGTGGCATTTTTATAGGCTGCTTTTAGCGAGCGAGTTTCGGGATCCCCATGAGCTTTACCTCTGATCCAAGCGCGGTTTGCCGTCTGTTTGCTCTCAACAGCGCTGGCACACTCGCAATTGAACCAGCGGTTGCGTCTGCCTTTGCTGATGACATAGGAGTGTGGAATATAGTATTCCATTCCTAATACTATCTCATCAGCAACGGCAGTGGCGCTAGCGGTCGAGTCCTTCCCACTAAAGCATATCATATCCGTGCGGTGACGGAGAAAGAATATTAATCGCCGCCCCTCTCTCCGTCTGGTGGGTGTCGTAAGAAGCGACTAACGGACTCTTTCGAGCGATGATCTGCTCCACTGGTGGTAGGGCTTGACCCGTCTGGTTGGTGACCACCGTACGCATGGTATAAAACCCGTCAAGTGACTGCTTGTCGGTCGCGTTTCGGGATCAGCCAGCGTATAACCAGAGCTCGAGAGGATGATGCTGCGATGTATTTGGTCTGTGGAGGCTTCCGTCAAACCAGTGCCAGGAGGTCTTCGTTAACCTGCCGACCAGGGAGACCCGTAGAAACGGTTGTTCCGCTGGCCGCCCGTGGCACAGTACAGGGGCCCAAGCGAGCCTAACCAACTCGTGAGGCTGCCTCACCATGCCACGCATAATCTCGGGGTGGTCCGTCGTGCCGGTTGGTGACCGGAAGGTGGGGTCCCGGCGGCCATTCCCGCTGGGGTTCGGGGGCCCTTCCGTTCGGCAGGTTAATAATACTCGTCTGTGGGCAAATTCCTGGGGAAACAGGCCACCACACTTTGACCATTCGCATCGCGGCATCATTTTCTCGATTCACGCCTCTCTCTTTCCACTCCTAAAATGACAGCGCCTAACAACAAAACTGGTACTACAGCGGTGCACACCCCCACCAAAACCTTACCGTTTGAGGTGGAGTTCGCTAACATCCGCGGACTCCATGCAAACCTCAATGCCGTCCACCACCATCTTGAGACGGCACGGCCAGCAATGTTGTTCCTGACGAAGACGCAAATAATCCGCCCAGCTGACACCACCTACCTGAACTATCCCGGCTTTGTGCTTGAAGAATCCTTCAAAGCCAAAGCCGGAGTTTGCTTATTCGTTCGGGCGGATGTTTGCTGTCGCCGTCTGCGCTGTCTGGAGGACCCTTCCTTCTCCCTCCTAGTGGTATACGTCGACTTAGGCTCTCATTGCCGTGTCTACGTCTGCGTCTACCGATCCCATAACGGCGACATAGAGACAACTCGACTAATTGAACATCTTAGTCGGGTAGCAGATGATGCGCAGGAGCGGTTTCCATCGGCGGAACTGGTGTTTTTGGGGGACTTCAACGCCCACCATGAGTTGTGGTTAGGTTCCTCCAAAACAGACCATGCTGGTAGAACTGTCCACGCATTCGCTCTCACGCATGACCTGACGCAACTGGTGAACCAGCCCACCAGGATCCCAGACATAGTTGGCCATGCGCCCTCCTTACTCGACCTTCTGCTGAAGAGTCGCCCAGCTGGATACCGGGTGGAGATTCGAGCTCCTTTAGGTTCCTCGGATCACTGCTTGATATCCAGCACAGTGCCCTTGGCATCGCGCCCGCCAACAGCGGTTTCGAAACGCCAGATTTGGCACTACACGTCGGCAGACTGGGACGGGATGCGGGAGTATTTTGCATCCGTCCCTTGGAGGCAGCGCTGCTTTAGTGGGAAGGACCCGACCGCTAGCACCACTGCCGTTGCTGATGAGATAGTATAAGGAATGGAATACTATATTCCACACTCCTATGTCATCAGCAAAGGCAGACGCAACCGCTGGTTCAATCGCGAGTGTGCCAGCGCTGTTGAGAGCAAACAGACGGCATACCGCGCTTGGATCAGAGGTAAAGCTCATGGGGCTCCCGAAACTCTCTCGCTAAAAGCAGCCTATAATAATGCCACCAAGTCATGTAAGAGGGCCTACATTAGAGCGGATGCCCAGCGCGTTGCACAAGTAGGCCAAGAACTCCTGACGCATCCTACGGGCAGCCGTAGCTACTGGCGTCTGGCCAAAGCCGTGCAATCCAACTTCTGCCAACCCTCGCTGCCACCACTGAGATGTCTTGACGGAACTTTAGCTCACAAGCCGCAGGAAAAGGTCGATCTCCTGGCCAAACTCTTTGCAGCTAACTCCCGGATCGATGACTGTGATGCACAGCCACCCTCAATTCCTCACTGTGGCCACACAATGTCTGATATTAAAATCAGGCAGTGTGATGTCCGTGCGGAAATGCAGTCAATCGATGTCCGGAAAGCTAACGGTCCTGATGGCATCCCAGCAATAGTTCTGAAAATGTGTGCAGCGGAGTTGTCCCCTGTGTTAACGCGTCTGTACCGTCTCTCGCTCTCTTCGGGTTGTGTGCCGGAATCTTGGAGAGAGGCTAATGTGCAACCGATCCCTAAAAAAGGAAATCGGTCAGATCCGACTAATTACCGCCCTATAGCCGTAACTTCAGTGTTGTGTAAGATCCTAGAACGAATATTGAACAAACAGCTTATTCGATACCTAGAAGATCACTCCCTAATTCACGATCGTCAATATGGGTTTCGGCCAACACGGTCAACGGGTGATCTTCTAGCGTACGTCACACATCTCTGGGGTGAAGCTATTGACAAGCGTGGCGAGTCACTGGCAGTTAGCCTTGACATAGCCAAGGCTTTTGATCGGGTCTGGCACAAAGCTCTTCTCCCCAAGCTCCCGGCATACGGTTTGCCCGCTCAGTTCTGTACCTGGATTGCCAGCTTCCTGCATGAGCGTAGAATCCGTATCCTTTCGGATGGATGCGCTTCGCGGTTCATGTCAGTGAACGCTGGTGTTCCTCAAGGCTCCGTTCTATCCTCCACGCTGTTCCTTCTGCATATCAATGACATGCTTCCACTTGGAAACATTCATTGCTATGCAGATGATAGCACAGTGCATGGGGGATATAACGGGCACCCCACGGCTGGGCGGGTAGACACCGAAATGAAGCGAGCAAATGTTGTCATTGAGCTCGATCGGGTGTTGGACCTCATTTCTAAATGGGGCTCCGATAATCTGGTGGAGTTCAATGCCAAGAAAACACAGGTGTGCGCGTTCACAGTGAAAAAGTCGCCATTCCTTCCCCTTCCCTCTCTTCAGGGTACATCTCTAGGCCTGCAGAGCAGTATTAACATGCTCGGTATGGATATCCGCTGCGATCTGAACCAAAAGGACTACATCGAAACCGTGATTAAAAATGCCTCACGTAAACTCGGTGTCCTGAACAAGGTGCGGCGATTCTTCACGCCTGATCAGTCGTGTCTATTATACAAGACACAGGTGCGGTCTTGCGTGGAGTATTGCTCTCACCTTTGGGACGGCTCCGCAAAGTACCTTCTCGATGCCTTGGACAGATTGCAGCGCCGCGCTGTGCGCATTATCGGCAATGCAGAGGTCACTAAAACTCTCGAGCCTTTGCAATTGCGTAGAGATATTGCGTCACTCAGCGTCTTTTACCGTTTATACCATGGCGAGTGCTCTGAAGAACTCTTTGACCTCATCCCTCCTTCTCCCTTCCTCCATAGGAGTACGCGTGCTGCTCTCCGGAGTCACCAATTTACAGTCTTTAACATTCCATCACGCACAAAGAAATTTGGTGACTCGTTTCTTTGCCGCACTTCCAAAAGATGGAATAGTCTACCAGCACACGTATTCCCTCCTACCTATGACATAGGGTCCTTCAAACGAGGCGTGAAGAAGCACTTTGTGGGCCGGCAGAGTGAGGATGACTGATGCTACGTCTCTTACGCTGCACCGGTTGTCCTCGCGCCTGGACCTCATTTCCACTTAACATCAGGTGGAGTGGGGTCATTTGCCGGGCTTAGTATAAAAAAAAAAGCAGCGCTGCCTCCAAGGGACGGATGCAAAATACTCCCGCATACCGTCCCAGTCTGCCGACGCGTAGTGCCAAATCTGGCGTTTCGAAACCGCTGTTGGCGGGCGCGATGCCAAGGGCACTGTGCTGGATATCAAGCAGTGATCCGAGGAACCTAAAGGAGCTCGAATCTCCACCCGGTATCCAGCTGGGCGACTCTTCAGCAGAAGGTCGAGTAAAGAGGGCGTATGGCCAACTATGTCTGGGATCCTGGTGGGCTGGTTCACCAGTTGCGTCAGGTCATGCGTGAGAGCGAATGCGTGGGCAGTTCTACCAGCATGGTCTGTTTTGGAGGAACCTAACCACAAGTCATGGTGGGCGTTGAAGTCCCCCAAAAACACCAATTCCGTCGATGGAAACCGCTCCTGCGCATCATCTGCTACCCGACTAAGATGTTCAATTAGTCGAGTTGCCTACATGTCGCCGTTATGGGATCGGTAGACGTAAACGTAGACACGGCAATGAGAGCCTAAGTCGACGTGTACCACTAGGAGGGAGAAGGAAGGGTCCTCCAGACAGCGCAGACGGCGACAGCAAACATCGGCCCGAACAAATAAGCAAACTCCGGCTTTGGCTTTGAAGGATTCTTCAAGCACAAAGCCGGGATAGTTCAGGTAGGTGGTGTCAGCAGGGCGGATTATTTGCGTCTCCGTCAGGAACAACATTGCTGGCCGTGCCGTCTCAAGATGGTGGTGGACGGCATTGAGGTTTGCATGGAGTCCGCGGATGTTAGCGAACTCCACCTCAAACGGTAAGGTTTTGGTGGGGGTGTGCACCGCTGTAGTACCAGTTTTGTTGTTAGGCGCTGTCATTTTAGGAGTGGAAAGAGAGAGGCGTGTATCGAGAAAATGATGCCGCGATGCGAATGGTCAAAGTGTGGTGGCCTGTTTCCCCAGGAATTTGCCCACAGACGAGTATTATTAACCTGCCGAACGGAAGGGCCCCCGAACCCCCCCGGGAATGGCCGCCGGGACCCCACCTTCCGGTCACCAACCGGCACGACGGACCACCCCGAGATTATGCGTGGCATGGTGAGGCAGCCTCACGAGCTGGTTAGGCTCGCTTGGGCCCCTGTACTGTGCCACGGGCGGCCAGCGGGACAACCGTTTCTACGGGTCTCCCTGGTCGGCAGGTTAACGAAGTCCTCCTGGCACTGGTTTGACGGAAGCCTTCACAGACCAAATCCATCGCAGCATCATCCTCTCGAGCTCTGGTTATACGCTGGCTATTTTGTTTTGCTTTGTTTTGTTTTGTTTATGTATTTCTTTTGTTTTGTTTTCTTTTGTTATTGTTTTTTTTGTTTTTCTTTTCTTTTGTTTTTTTTTTGTTTTTCTTTTCTTTTGTTTTTTGTTTTGTTTTTGTTGAGTTTTGCATTTTTTTTTATATTTTTACAGCTAACCAGTATCTACAAATTTGAAAAATGTTCTATAACACTCAATTTTTCAAGCTTATGCATACCTCGAAATACGTTTGTAGGGAATATTAAATTGATTAGTTAGTAGAACCACGGGTAATGTAAAATCTCCCGTGGTACTACCAGACAGGCTAGTAGTACCACGGGCAAAAAAAATCTCCCGTGGTTCTACCAGTAGGACCACCGGTAGTACCACGGATAAGTACTGACTAAATCATACTGTCCAAGAGTTTATTTCAACAATTTTTTTTTTATGAAAGTTTTAAAACACTCGATTATATCTCATACAGAATTAGTTATTTTAACTATTTCAAGTATTAAAACAAATTAATTTATAATTATTTGAAAATAAACTTATAACAATTTCGTGAAATGTGCTAAATTTGTTATGTCCCTACGTCATCTTATCAAAATCAACCTTATTGTAAAGAGTCCTTGAATCTATTTCAGTATATTTATTGGTGTTACGTGTGTTTTAGACAATATCAAAGAGAATTACAAACATTAATGACGTGGAATACGACTCAAATTTATAAGAATCATCTTTAGAAGCTGTCCACGAAAATATACATACCGGAATTCCGGTTATAGTCACGGTGTGATTTAAAACATAATAAGAATAAATATCTACCAAAAAGGAAACATTTTAATACTGGCGACATTAATATTGTCTATGGTTACCGCATTTGTAACGTATTCATATTAGTTTTCAAGAAAACGGTGACGAACTAGGTTGTGTGTCAGTGCCGCCAAAATGAGATTCCACGATAGTCACGGCATTTTAGAAGGTAAGGAATCTTACTTTTGCTTTTAAGTTCTACTTATACTTATATGAATATTATAAATTATCAGAAACAGTAAGTTGTTGGTTCTATAGGAAAAAAATTGTGCTGTTATGTTATATATAATGACTGGTGACAAGAAATTGTCACGTCCGATGCGTCACGTGATGTATTACCGGAATGTTTTTCGTGACGCACTGGAATTGTAAAGCTTAATGCACAATATCAATGTCAATATTTTCGTCATTTGTACCGGTAGGCAGTGTTGGCAAAATGTTAATCTGATTAACGATTAAAAAGTAACGGTTAATAACTTAGTCGTAACTAACGTTATTTTTCAATCTTAGTTATTAAGATCACGATTAAGATTAACATTGACTAGCCAAGTGTGCACTCTGCTTAAATTCCCGATAGTCACTTCGTATTCCAGATCGTCACTGGTATACCAAAAACTAACGTTATTTTTCAATCTTAGTTATTAAGATCACGATTAAGATTAACATTGACTAGCCAAGTGTGCACTCTGCTTAAATTCCCGATAGTCACTTCGTATTCCAGATCGTCACTGGTATACCAAAAAATATTTCATTAAACTTAAAACCTTACGTAAATAAAACATATTTTTTGGAAAGTGTTTTATTATTATGATTGTATAAACACTAATGTAAGATAATTTAAAAAAAGTTCCAAATATTTGTGTAACGTTAAAAGAGAAATTTAATATTTGTTTTGTAATTTTGTTACTGTGTAACGTTCAAGAAGATATTTTGGTTATTTTGTGTTATCTAACTATTTTTTTTTAATGTTTAAAGGTTTGATTAAGGGGATTATAGCCTTTGACTGAAATAAATAAAGTCTGATTAATGTTATGTTTCGTGTTTTTCTTTACAAACATCATTTAAAATTGTGACGAACCGGAACGGTTTCAATCACACTCCAAAGAAAAACGTAGAAAATCTCTTTTATTCTACAATTTATCTAACTAAATATAACACATTATGAGACAATATTAATCTTTAAAATGATTCTAATGTTAATTACCGAAATATTTTATTTTTTATAAAAATAAGTTCCAGTTAGTCACATTGCACTTTTTTTGAAAACCGCCCTTTATGTCATATTATGTCATTATCATATTAGTAGAGGATCCGAGTATACAACGACCTTCACCGAGCGGTTAATGGATAAAAAGTATTTTATATCAAATTTAATGTGTTAAAAAATATATTGCGAGTGGGTTGGCTGAAAAATTTCAGTCCAGTATATGATTAATTAAATATATTTTTTTTTTTTAAATATTGCACTTGTTTCGATAATAGATGAATTACATAGGTACCAATCGAAAGTATGAAGCCTATAGAATATGCAAACGTTAGGTTGACTTTTTTATTGTCATAACATTGGGTAGGCAGGTGTAAACAGGCAAGTCAATATTAGTAATTTGCAACCGTCTGGTTAAATAAATAAAATTTATGTTTATATAAAGATAAGCTCATTACAAACACACACACACCAAACCAAATGTAAAAAAATATATTTTTTTAATATTAAATTAATCATTGAAGGTACTGAAAAGAAAGGACTAAAATTTTTCAGCCAACCCACTCGCGATATATTATTTAACATATTAAATTTGATATAAAATACTTTTCATCCATTAACCTTCCCGGTGAAGGTCGTTCTACTCGTATACTCGGATCTTAGACTATATGCTTTAATAGCGTAAGTAAGCATTTATAAATTCTCATTTGTGATCAGCGCATAATTTGTTTATAAATGAGTTATTGTTTTGTTGCCTTTCCGGTTGGTTCTCACATGGGAAAATTCGCACACTGCAAACTTATTTTCACGCTTATGCTTGGTGTCGGCCACAGGTTCCTATCTCAAAGTCACCACGGACCCTGCAAACTATTTGAAACGTCAGAATAGAATAATACGCATAATTAACACACCAACCCGCATGGGGCGAGCATGGTGGGTCATAGCCCAATCTCCTTTTGTGCTGATGTCTATGTGTAAACGCTAGTAAATCCTTATAAAATGTTTTATTTTTTTGGATAAATTGTAATGAATTTATTAATTTACATGTTTATAAATATACGAGTATTTATTATGTTACAGTACAACTTGAGCGTAAGCAATTCTTTTGTACAAATGTCCACTTAAAAAAAAATCTTCGTCTATACCTTCAACATATTCAACTACATATTTTAAATTCAAAATTTCATTATTACTTCAAAAGGCTGTACAATATAATTAGAAACGTTAAGGTTTGAATCAATGGAAGTTATAAGTATTTTACACTAAGTAAAAACGAAAGCATTCCATACTTCCAGGCAGGTTATCTATTCCATTTCAGTAATAGAGCCGATCGGGAGCCTACTTTAACGGGGATGAGCGTTCCGCGTACTCCTACACAATCGCAGCCGTAGAAAAAAAGTTAAAGAGGTTACCGGATTAAAAGCATTCAATTTAAATATCCCAGACCTTTGTCCAGTCAGTTTCTGTAGGCAACCGGCCGTGAAATTTCATTTAATCGCCGGAGAGTGCGTCTCGGGTAATGCAGATTGCCGGCTCCGCCCTCGGGCCCAGTTAATTTATAGCCCAACAAATTTTTATTCTTTCTTGAACTGCTCAAACGCCCATTTTTCCCCTTTGAGTTAATGAAGTTTCGTGAAGTGACTATCTTACCTATTTTATTAAGATCTCGTATGTCTCGGATGTCTTTTATATGCTTTTTGTGATTAATGTTAACTGTAGTAAAAACCACATAGTTACGTTACCGCTACAGTAAAAACCACATAGTTACGTTACCGCTACATTTAAAGTTAAGCAAAAGTAAAGTAAAGTTTTAAACCTGATATTCAATGTTAAATACTCAAAAAACAACGCTGACTAAAAGCTTTAAAAATCAAGCAAGTAGTTACTTTACCTACTCTAATGTAGTTAATTTAGAACTCTGATAAGTCTGGTTTCAATGAAGTCGTTGGTTCGATTTGCTAGCCGTTCGTCCTACACGCATTTGGTCCAAT